>JANFAB010000014.1:600000-1047385 GCA_024613165.1 Pisolithus albus | reverse complement strand
TATGGGACTCTATAAAACGCCTACATACGATATATGTGATCAGTATGCATCTCCAACAGCCAACAGGGGGCATGGGAAACAATCCTCAAAATCTATCCATGCATACAAGGGAGCGTTAGGCTATATTAACGCTCCATGGCATAGACATGAATGAGTGAGAAACATGCCATATCGTGACAGGGTTATTATAGGTCTGTAGAGTTTACCTAGCTACACTTAGCATGCTAACCAAGAGCGTATACACATCCTACACTCTATCATGCAATGGAAATGTTTGTTGTAGTTGACGTCCACTGTACGCGGATATATAACCCTGATGCCGTCAATGCGTGGGAATATTTTGCTAAAGCGCAACGTCACATCCGCGTCTTCCACAACGCTCAGTTAACTCACGCCGCCGCAACTGCATATCCCACCCACTTATCCCCAATCGAACGTCGCATCCAACCTCCTACGACAATGTCTGTCCAAAATCGCCAGAACTCCAGAAGTCCGTCGAGCGCATCCTCCAAATTTTCGACCGATGCGTAGTTTTCTACAATGAATCTTACGGAGGCGGAAAGACTGAAATGTTGGAAGGAAGCGGTGAAGGCCATCACGGGTGAACTGGTACGTGGGTACATTTCTCATCTACTGCATGTCTTACGTCCTTTGTCCGACCCACTCAGGACTCCGTGAGGCCGATCATCAATATGACGGACAGTATCCCACACTGCTAATCGGCGTCGACAAGTTCTTGCACTGGTCTGAAAGGATCGGTTCCCCCACGCATCCGTTCCCAGACTGGAAAAATGCGCTCTTCCCCACTGCCGACCTCATTGCAGGTCATCCATGGTTACTCGCCGTCGACCGACGGTCCAATAACGATCGCAGGGATCTGTCGCTCCACCACGGTACCTCATCATCGGCTGAACGAGGTCAAACCGGTACATCGAGTCGTAAAGGGAAGCAGAAGGAAGGAGACGGCGAGGTGCCCGTTACCGCAGACCATCCAATAATCCCGACACTGGATGACGAAGGGGAGAGTGAAGTACCCGAGGTAGACGAACTGGTGGATGACAATGACGACGAAGTGAAGCCAGCCCGTGGACGGTCGAAGAAACGGGCACGATCACAATCGACCACCCGCCGCTCAGATACACGGGACGCTCTCGCTCACGCATGCACACGGCCGATGTAGAAGAAGAAAGGGATGATAGCATTGGTAGGTCTGGTAGGTCTAGTAGGGGATGGCCCGACGCTGCAACGGGGTCAAAGTATGGCCGCGCTCAATTTTCCGCTCGAACCACCCCACCCCCGAATCCCGACTCATGCGGGACTTGTATTTCGAGGAAGGTGGTCTGCGCACGCAGTGCCAATAGCGGGGCTTGTGACCCATGTAAGGCGAGGAAAATTGGATGTACGCAAGCCTCTCGTCGTCGCGCACCATCGACCACCAGGCGCTCCAAGACGGCAGCCACCACAAACACCCCCGCACGCCGAAATCCATCCCGCGCACGAAAGATCCCCCGACGAAGAGATGAGTCTCCCGGTACCGAAGGCAAGCCTGAGGATGAGCCACCTGCAACAAAAAAACGCCGCACGTCTGTTGCCATCGACGGCACTCCACGCCCGTCAGGATCTTCAGCCGCGAAGCCTGTTAGGCAGCGACGAGCGAGTAGCCTTTAAGAGGTAGTCGCGAATGTCGATGCCGAAGAGAAAACCCTCAGAGACGAGAGTTAGGGGCGACCTTTCTTGCGATGATACTTTGGGCAAGACTTGGCTAACCCTCACTCGAGACGATGATCAAGAGTGGCTCAAACGCGGAGGAATGAGATGAAGGAGGCTAGTTGCAAGGTAGCTAAAAGCTGAGGACCACAGACGGTCCACAGCGAGTCTAAATACCTCTACCGTACTCTAAGGCTGGCAAACGAAAAGTATACCTGAGTAGGTAAATGACTCGACGACGAGTCAACGCCAAGACGCGCAGCACAGTCTGTACAGTAGCAACGATCACTGACCTATAGCAAGGAGTCCGATGGCAAACCGAGACACAGATGTCTCATCCTGCGACACAAGCGCAGCAACACAGGCCATCGGCCGCTCCCTGTATAGTCAGGACCGCAGTAAGGTAAGAGGAAGAAGAGAGAAAGACATAACGAGAAGACACTGCTCATAACACAGCAGTGGATCAACAGAAACAGCCGCGACGACGGAAGGTGAAAGATGTCGAAGGGCGTACAGGGGTAAATGAGACAAGACGCGAGACGCGACTACTTACACGTGACTAGGCACGTGACCGCCGCGGGTACTATGGTACACTGCGAAAGGAATACTGAAAAGGAGAACAAAGGCGAGTAAGAACCATAGGTAAAAAAGGAAAGACGAGACCGGTGAAGCATAAACAGGAGGTAACGCCCAAGAGGGCAAGAACCGGGAACGGCGGCGTAACATCACCCCCCCCTCAGGCTCGTCGAACACCCGATCGACGGCGGCGTTGAGATGGGCCGGGAGTCGGGGAACGGTTACGGACGGAGCGAAGCGCACCGGTGTGCGCGGTAGGCGATCCGACGTCCGCAGGCGGGAGGGGAATGAGAGCCGGTGCGGCCGGAGTCCATCGCGATCCCTTGCCATTCTTGCACGACCAGTGCCCGAGATGGGCGCAGTCGAAGCAGGCGAACTGGAAAAGGGGATGGGTGGCAGGGACTTCGCGACGTCCAGCGAGGAAGAGTCGAAGTTCATAATCGTCGACGACGGGATGGAAAGTGGCGGCGGGAAGCGGCGAGTAAGCGTAGACAGCGTTATTAAGATGATAATCAGCCTTGCTCCACGTAGCCGATTCAAGGAACTCGCGCCAGTGAAAGGCAGAGGCAGCGTGGTGAGTAGACTCGGACAAGAACTTAGCTGCCTTACTAAAGATGTCGTCGCGTTCCTTGGTATACCCGTTGTCGACGAAGTAGTCCCACGATGTGGCGTTAGGGTTCCACGGGTCCTTGTCAGGGTCTTCGGTCTTCGGCTTTACGTCGCTAGCGGAAGAAGCACCTCCGAGATCCACTCCCGATCTCTCTTCCTTTGGTCGATCATTGCTAGTACCACTGCTGCCCTGGGCATCGGCATGAGTCCTCCCGTACCTAGCACGAAAGGAACGGCACGCTTCGATAGTGGTGAAAGACAGAGCATGGGAAACGATCGTGACCTGCAGGGAGGAGATGGACTGGGCGAGGAGACCGACGACGGATTCGACGGAGAGAGCGACGTCCTCAGGCATGATATTCCGCGTCGAATTGAGCTCCATAGGGACGTAGCCGAGGCTTACATCTGACTTTCGGAAGACCTCAGACAGCACCCAAAAACGTTCGTTCTGTTCTTCTGTTGCCCCGTCGAGTGAGTCCCCCCGGTCGAAGAGCGTAAGTGCCCAAACAACGTGGAGGTAGTCTGCCGACGTGGGTACCAACTGCCCTGTGACTGGGTTGGTTGTTGGGCAGGGTACATCGGCGGGGGTGAGGTAGACGTCGGGAACAGTAAGGGTGGCGGAGGAACTGCCATTGGTTGCACGGGCAGAGGTTCCTTGACGACCACGGGACTCATTGGACGCGGTGTCTTCGGAGTCAGGAACGGGTTGGTGGGGAGGTCCTCGACGGGACGAGGCCTGGGCGTTACTGACTCCACGACGGGAGCCTCTGGCGGCAGGCACTCGGCGAATCGAGAACTGCTGGAGGGGGAAAGAACCTGGCGGGGGGACTTCATCAAGGGAACGGAGGGACGACCCGAGGGTGGAACCCAGGCTTGAGAGGCGGGATGCGGTCGAGGTTGGTGAACTGGAGGGTGTGGTAGATAGGAGTAAGTCGGGTCTTGTGTTGACCTCGGGCTCGTAGGCGTCGTACTTGAAACAGTCGGCAACATCGTAGGGCATGACGAGCAGGGGGCGAAGAGATGTTGTGTGGTCTAGGGAGGCAGGCGACGGGAGAGCTTGTACTGCTCGAGTAGCTCGTCGGCATGGTCTTTTAACGAGCTCTCGGGTTCCCAAGTATTGTCCGCATGCGAAAAACCTTTCCACTTGACGAGGAAAGATCTTTGCGCCTGACGACCACGACCTGTGTTTTTATGATTTAGTATCGCCTCAACCTCCCACTCAACTTCATCGTCTACCACCTCAGGGGGCGGCGGAGGTTCGGGAGTTCCATATTCGGTGGTCTCGTGATAGGGGACTAGTCGGCCGGTGTGAAACACGGGATGAACGCGCCACGAATCAGGAAGGCGCAGTCGAACAGCCACAGGGGAGATGACTCGTTCGACTTCGAAAGGTCCGAAGCGACGCGGCGTAACTTTAGGTGACTGTCCCTGAACACGGAGATTGCCGGAATCGAGCCAGACTCGATCACCTTCTTTAAACGGAACATAGGACCCTTTTGATCGGCGTTTCATGACTTCCTGCGCAGCTTTGTGAGCAAGGATGGCGTTATCGCGACAGCTGGCAAGTCGTTCGAGGCGTTCGTCGACGCTGGGCGCTGATGTGAGCCGAACTTCGGGGTAAGGCGACGGGTCATAGCCGTAGAGGAGCGAGAAAGGAGTCTGATTATGGACGGAATGGATCCGGGAGTTATGCGCGAACTCAGCATCCGGGAGTTTGGATGACCAACTGTTGGGGTGTTCGGCGCAATAGCAACGGAGGTACGTTTCGAGTTCCTGGTTGACACGTTCGCTTTCGCCATTGGTCTGCGGGTGGTAGGCCGTAGACAGCTTAGACTGGACACCCAGGGACTTGTAGAGTTCCCGAGTGAAGGCAGATGCGAACTGCGGACCTCGATCAGAGATAACCGACTCCGGGAGACCATACCGAGCATATACGTGTTTGTGGAAAAGCCGAGCAATACCGAGCGAGTCGATATCCTTTCGGCAGGGGATAAACATAGCGGCCTTAGTAAGGCCCTGGTCCACGATAGTAAGGACCGAGTCGAACGTGTTTGAGACGGGTAAGTCCGTGATAAGATCCATGGAGATCTGCTGGAAGGGGAAGGGGTTTTTGGGCGTATCGTGGGGGACGACGGGCGGCGTCACTGGGTGAGTCACCACTTTTGCGGATTGGCAGATAGGGCATCCCTTCACGTATTCGCGGATATGCTTCCACATTCCTGGCCACCATACATCTTTCACCATCTTCTTCGTCATAGCTTTGATACCGGGGTGACCGGCCGAAGGGTGGTCGTGATATGAGACAAGGCATTCTTTTTGGGCTTTCGGGGGAATATAGACGCGATGCTTGTGCCGCTTAGTACCGTCCGTAGCCTTAGTAACCTCCGGGTTGTCGTGAGAAAGTGTCGAGTCCTTTGGCGTTTCGCTCATGGCGCGCTCGTACACTTCCTTCGAGAGGGCGTAGATACCTCGTGTCTTCCCTTTGACGGGTCCTTCATGAGGCGGAGGAGCACGAGTATCCGGAGCAGGGGCGTTTTTCGGCTTAGAAACGGGCGGATCGGTAGGTTTCACCCCCCCCTCAAGCCACATGCTTCGGGGAAGCATAGTGGCGGTAACGGGTTCAGGAGGAGTGTGATCACTACGGCGGGATAGAGCATCAGGGGCAGTCATAAGACGGCCCGGAGTATAGGAGAACTTTAGGGGGAACCCTTGTACATACGAAAACCAGCGGGTTTGCCGCTGCGAGAACTTCTGAGGTTCTTTATAATATTCGAGATTTTTGTGGTCGGTATAGACGACAGTCGGTTCGACGGGGGATATGAGGTAGTGTCGGAAGGCCTTCAAGGCGCGAATGACGGCGAGAAACTCGAGGTCGTAGACCGGATAGTTTTTCTCGGCACCTTTGAGAGACTCCGAAAGGTACGAACACGGATGCCACTCGCCATCCTCTTGTTTCTGTGCAAGAACAGCGCCGGTAGCGGACTGCGAGGCATCGGTGAAGAGTGCGAACGGCTTCGTCGGGTCGGGAATACGGAGGACCGGAGATGAACAGAGCGCCTGTTTGAGTTGATCGAAGGCCTTCTGTTGTTCCGGGCCCCAGGACCAAGGGACGTCCTTTTTGGACAAGGCGTGGAGTGGAGCGGTGACGGCGGAATAGTTGGGAACAAACTTGCGGTAGAAGTTGGTGAACCCTAGGAACGATCGAAGTTGCGTAAGATTGCCGGGTTCGACCCACTTCTCAACGGCTTCCGTCTTAACTCCGTGAGTTTTGACTTGACCGTTACCGATGACGTAACCGAGGAACTCCACTTCTTCGGCCTTGAAGACGCATTTGGAAATCTTGAGACGAAGCTTCTCCTTCTGACAGATCCGTAGGAACTCGCGTACGTTTTGACGTAACTCCGGTATAGTTTTCGCGTGGACGACGACATCGTCCATATAGCCGACTTGCTTGCGCTTCATGAGTTGTTGGCGGAAAGTAGTGTCCATATAGCGCTGGAAGGTCGGCGGCGAATTCTTTTGACCGAAGAACATTACGAGCGGTTCAAATAGCCCGAGAGGGGTAGTAAAGGCTCCTTTCCAGACGTCGGAATCCTTTACTCGGATATTAGTGAAACCCCATCGGATATCGAACTTAGCGTAGTAGCGAGATTCGCATAGTTCGTCAAGAAGTTGCTGCACGTTGGGTAAGGGATAGGAGTCGTTGACGGTGTACTCGTTCAGATGGCGATAGTCTTGGATAAGACGCTTCTTTCCATCCTTCTTGCCGACGAAGAAGACCGGGGCGGCCTGATCAGATTTAGACTCACGGATCTTCCCGCATTTAAGGTTTTCATCAATGAATTCGCGAAGCGACTTCATCTCCTCCTGGGACATCGGATAAATATGTCCCTTTTGGCGTGGGAAGTCCGGGACAGTTTTGATTTCGTGATCGAGCCCGGGTCGGTGAGGTGGCAACGGGATGTCGGTTTCGGAGAACACCTCGGAAAACTCCTTATAGTGGTCGGGTAGGCTGACCTCATCCTTTTGCGAGGCCAGTTTCGCTTCTAGGTCGGTGGAGATAGTGGTCTTCCTTACTGAGGCCTCCGAACGGGCCCCTCTGGGGGTTTCCACGTCTCCCCAACTAAGAATCTTCCTTTCGGCCCAGTCGATGTTGGGACGATACTTCTTCAGCCATGGCATTCCGAGTAGAATAGATTCGCACTTGAGCGGGAGCAAGTAGGCTTTAATGCGCATGCGACGGCCCTTTACTTCCGCATTGAGCGTGACCTTTCGTCGGATAGTATGAACCTCCTGTCCGTCGAAAGCCAGGACTTTTAGAGGAAACTCGACCGGGTAGGTTTTGAGTTTGTGTTTTTCGATGACGCGAGGGTCGATGACGGTCATGTCGGCGCCGGAATCGACTACAGCGCGAATTGCCACTTTCTTGTCGAGAAGTTGTACGTATCCCTCGAGAGATGAAACGGACATATCGGATTCATCGGCGATACTAGTACAAGATTTAACAGACAAGACACTGACTTGAGGGCGTACCATTGTGGCTTTGGTTTGCCCGATTAAAAATCCTCCTTCTTTCCCTCACCAACCTTCGCTTCGACCTTTACCTCGGAGCGATCCTTGATGAGACTTTCAAACGTTTGAGGATCGATTTCGTAAGTACCCTGTTCGGTACGCTTGATATTGAACTTGGAGCCTCCAGGCACAGATGCCTGCTCCTTGCATTCGCGCCTCATATGTCCTTCCTTGCCACAGTTGAAGCAGGTGACTGCGCGAATGTTGTTACGAGATTTGGGGCGAGGGAATCGGCGAGCGCGATCAACGTCCATGGCATTAGGATCTCTAGATTGAGTTTTTGATCCGAAAGAAAATGGAACGTAACCGCGTGACGATTCCTTCCTATTATAGATGTCCTTGGAGACCTGCGCAGTATAGACTTCTCCAGCGGCGGTCATCCATTCGCTAACCGTAGAAGGCGGGTTAGGACGATCGAGGACTTTGTCGCGGATAGCTCGATTAAGTCCTTGAGCGTAAAGGACCCCTCCCTCAACCGAGTCGTCCTTGAGTTTAGCTTGGTTGAACAGACCGAAAAATTCGGCTGTGTACGACTCGAGGGGACGGTTACCCTGCTCGACGGACTTGAGCTTGATGATAGCTTGCGCGCGTTGATCTCCGGCTTCGAAGGTAGCGTGGAGGATGTCCTTAAACCCTTCCCAAGAATTCGGATACTCGTCGTGGCGGCTTTCGATAAAGTTGGCGATATAATTGGAAGCGAAAGCGGCTGCGACGCCCTCGGTCATGTACGAGAGGGCTAGTCCGATCTTGACATGGTCGTTATGATAGATGTGGGAATTAAGGGCGAGGTAGGCGTGGATTTGAGTCAGCCATCCTCGGAGTTCTCCAAACTTGCCTGAGAAAGCCTTAGGTTTGTTGATGTTGAATTCACGGCCTCCATTCACTTCAGAGTCCGGGTTACTACCTCGACTAGGTCGGGGTTCTGGCCGGGACTGAAGCTCCTGAATGCGGCGAAGTAAAGATTTGACTTCGGCCCTGGTAACGTACTGAGGGACGGCTGAGGAACCATCCGCAGCAGGCACGGAACCGGTAGTCGGGTCTTGAACGGATGTCATGTTGCTAAAGATCTGGGAGAAGATCTGAACGTCGGCTTCTTCGGATTCTTCTTCCTGTTTAGGAATATGAACGTCTTGGTCACCAAGTGTTGATCCGAGATCCGATGATAGATCGATTTCCTGATCGGTGTCGGAAACGTCACCCGGAGTAGGGTCCCTAGTTTCTAAGAAAGCGGGGTTGCGTAAAGGTGTTGGAACAAAGGGGATCGTGCCAACAGGGGCACCGTGCTGAGCAATGAACGACTGTTGTCGTTTACGAGAGACGGAAAAGGGGGTAGATGGGACCGCAGGGGCCTTGCCCTTCGAAAGCGATAAACGAGGTGGAACAGCGGGAGGTCTCTTCTCAGATGAAGGACCGCGATAAAGATCTTGCTCAGACGAAGACGTCTTGGGCTAAGAGAGTAGAGCCTAGACCTTGGCCAGTCTACGCTCCTACAGATAGGGGCGAGTTGCTATAGGGCTAGACGGAGGTGAAACTTGTCCGGTAGCAAGTACAGATACTTATCGGCCGAACAGAGGTTTGGGGTGGCGACAACCGCAAGCCGCACAGATGCGAGGTTACGTGTTGGAGCCGGATAGGGTGAATGGGATGGAGCGAGTCTTGAACCGCACAGATGCGAGTTGTCGGACGAGCTCCGGGGTCGAGCTTTTAGCTTTTGTTAGGCAGCGACGAGCGAGTAGCCTTTAAGAGGTAGTCGCGAATGTCGATGCCGAAGAGAAAACCCTCAGAGACGAGAGTTAGGGGCGACCTTTCTTGCGATGATACTTTGGGCAAGACTTGGCTAACCCTCACTCGAGACGATGATCAAGAGTGGCTCAAACGCGGAGGAATGAGATGAAGGAGGCTAGTTGCAAGGTAGCTAAAAGCTGAGGACCACAGACGGTCCACAGCGAGTCTAAATACCTCTACCGTACTCTAAGGCTGGCAAACGAAAAGTATACCTGAGTAGGTAAATGACTCGACGACGAGTCAACGCCAAGACGCGCAGCACAGTCTGTACAGTAGCAACGATCACTGACCTATAGCAAGGAGTCCGATGGCAAACCGAGACACAGATGTCTCATCCTGCGACACAAGCGCAGCAACACAGGCCATCGGCCGCTCCCTGTATAGTCAGGACCGCAGTAAGGTAAGAGGAAGAAGAGAGAAAGACATAACGAGAAGACACTGCTCATAACACAGCAGTGGATCAACAGAAACAGCCGCGACGACGGAAGGTGAAAGATGTCGAAGGGCGTACAGGGGTAAATGAGACAAGACGCGAGACGCGACTACTTACACGTGACTAGGCACGTGACCGCCGTGGGTACTATGGTACACTGCGAAAGGAATACTGAAAAGGAGAACAAAGGCGAGTAAGAACCATAGGTAAAAAAGGAAAGACGAGACCGGTGAAGCATAAACAGGAGGTAACGCCCAAGAGGGCAAGAACCGGGAACGGCGGCGTAACAAAGCCCAAAAATCAGCCTTTTGGTAAAGTTCACAGTATGATCTCTCCTAGCGTTTATAATGAAACACCCTCCAGCTGTCATCATTCCTACGCCGAAGAGGACGTCAAGCTACGCGATTCCGCCTGCCCGTCGTGCGGAAGCATCAGGAAGTACACCGGTGAGGGCAGTATCAGCAGAACACCAATCCAGGCCCATGCCACCGTCCGCACCCACTCCAGAATGGTTACCTCCGACTGCCACACCCAGCGTCCCCGAACTATTAATGCATGTAGATGCAATGACGGATAGACAAGACCTCATTTTAGCGCGCATAAACGACCTCGAACGCCGGATACTGACTTTGGACACCAGAACACCAGCCCCCACACCTGGGCTAGCAGACGATCGAATTCGTATGCTGGAATCTGATTTTGCAGAGTTTCAGTGGACTGTGGCCACTCTTACGCGGGAGATCGAAGCATTGCGGTTGAAGGTTGAAGGTATGATATTCAGTGGGTCTTATGAGATTATCACGCTAACCTGCCTAGGTGCAATCCCACCCAATCCAGCGGCTTCGACCAGCATGCCAACTATCCCGATGGAACCGGAAGTTGCCGCGATTGACAGGACGGAAGAGGTCACGGCCGCCTCATTTCCACCCCCGCCGCCAGACGATGTTCGGTCCCCACCTCTACATTCATCGCCATCCCCTACTGCAACGACGGTAACCGCCGCTCAAGCGATTCAGACTGCCGCCATTCCATCTCCCGACGCAGTACCAGCGGCCGACGTCGAACCGGTTGCCCAGTCAGAAGGGGAAACTGTCAACGTCACCATGGGGGATCCTGCCACTGAAATGGACGTTTGCCCGTCCATTACACAGGGTGCGCAGTCAGAAGCGGGTGACGGTAACGCTGCATCGGAATCGGGTCCTGGAGATGTGGTCGCGGCTGCTGATGATCATAGGGAGGGTAATAGCGGCATGTCTCAAATTGCAGATATGGACGTTGCAGACTCATCATAACTACGACTATTCACGAGTAGTAATAATTGTCTGCTTTTAATACCATTTTTCTTTGGCATTGGGAACAGTACTTTTGAAGTGCAAGCTGATTTCTCCAACAAGTTAAATGTAGCAATCATCTAACGTGACTGCGGGCGATTCAGCGGTCATTCGCCCCGATGCGGCTGCAATAATGGTACATTCGGTCCACTATCGTCTGTGTGGCGGAAAATATTCATTAATTATAAATCGGAAGGTGACCGCGATTCATACGTTCCGCGATTCTCGAGGTCTGCAATTCATAAGGCCCGCAATTCATAATTGTCCCGGTTACTGTAATGATATCCACGTGGATACGATATATGTAATATCAAGAAAATAGTATGTGCCACTATAATTGTTGAGCAATCCCCATGGTTCCGTGGTGGCAAGCTGCGATTCAGATATATACAGAACATTCAGCAGATACCCTCGGGAATATCAGAGTCATTAACAAAACAAACCATCATTCGAAGTCCAACCAAGCCATATAGAGTTATGGTCTGACAAGAAGCAACAGAATGTTACCATTCCTCCGTGCAAATGAAGCCGCTATTTCAATGTACTTGAGAACCCGGTTCATATGATGACGGGCGCATTTGGTCCTGACCACAAAACATTTTACTTTGTAATTGGGTTGAATTCTGTTATCAGGCGTGTGTGGAGCAAGGCCCGCGCTATTTAGGCTGCATTTCCGAGGTACAATGGGATATCATGGGTTGATCATAGGATATGATAACTATTGATTCAACGGCTGAATTTCAGGACTCATGTTAAGCCACTTGGAAGCACCCTGCTCCGCCAGCCGATCATAAACCGCCTTCTGTCTTGCCGCATAACATGCGGCTCCGTGCAATCCAGCGGCTTTGAAGGAGACACATTTTTTATTCCATTTTTTTGCACGGAATTTGAAGAAGTTCATGGTCCAATGAAATTCCGACACCAGTAGATCTTCTTCCTCTTCCCAACGATCCTTAACAGCTTTGGCCCGGAGCCAATGAATGCGGTAAACTTTGGTTCAGGACATTTTCAACGAGGGAATATCATTTTGCTAGGAACACTCTTACATTCAGTGAGCCAGTTCTTTGAACTGGTGGTTCTTGGGATATCCATACACCAGAACCAAGGTAGGTTGGAGCTGCGGTGGTCATGTGCATTTTGCGAGAATGCAGCGGTGTGAATGGCCATGTGACTCTTCTGAAGCTGCTGAAAACGCGTGAGAGTGTCGGTGTCAGCCCCAAGTGCAATCATCGCCTCCCGACATCGCTTGTATATCGCGGCTTGTTGTCTGACGGAAATGTCAATTGAATTTACCATTTGCCATGCACGTGTCCTCATGGAATAACTTGTCGCCTTCCGAACGACTCCTCTGAATGCCACCGCCTTGTCCGCCAAAGCAATCCGCAATCCATGGAGCGCATCATTAGCCTGGCCTATCCGCAGCTTTAATTCCATTTCAACCAGCTCATCAGCCCCAGCAGCGCGACATCGTTCTATGCCAAAGTTGGACGGAAGAGGAAGGGGTGCTATTTTTGTCATCTTCAGTGGGACCGCGTCGGCAGCTTCATCCATGCTTCCCTCGCTATCCTCCTCCCCAGACACTACGTCATCCACAGCAGACATGTGATGCACGACATCAGTCATTCCAGCACTGTAATCATCTGCATCAGTTCCCTGGTGCAGGGGAGCCAGATATATTTAGCCATCCGCGATAAATCTTGATCGATCCACCGCCAGTCGATCTGCTCGCCATGCCATCGCCAACCGCTTCGTTTCGGAGGGGTATTTGCTACTGTCCTTTCGGGTAATGGCAAGTGTAATCTCTGATTCCTCAATTCCGAGGCCGCGCGTTATCCAACTCGCGGCTCCCTGCCTGGTTCCTCGTTGGCTTGGCGCCTCCAGTAATTCCAACTCGACCGCGCGTACGGTAGGTGCTTGAGTGTGTGTTAATATATACTCCCTGTATAATATAGCTGACTCCATCACCTTTTTTCAATTGAATTTCGAAAATATCCATCACGGACACATCACGGACGCGTCCACCAAGGGCGGATTCCTCTTGAATACTCCACGCTTGGCAATTTTCAGAAGATACGGCCTCATCCAATTTGGTGAAAGCGTCTCTAGCCATTGCAACTGAAGCCCGTGCGGCCTTCAGCTTCCGTGATAAGCTATCCACTGCTTGGTAGTCAGCGATTTTGATGTAGGCAATTGTCAGGGTTTATTACCAATACGAATCATCTTCATAAAATTTGAGTCATTCATCTGGAAATCTAGTAACTCTTGGCGGTGCGGGGAACTCATGCCGCGAGTCGATGCGGAAACAATGTTGAGAATGGACCACAAGGTCTCGATGATCTCACCATCAACCCACCCTGATCCCGGAAGAAATAATGGTGCATATCGTGCATAGCATTCCTGTTTATGGCCATGCACATGCCATATACCAATTCCCGGCACAATTTGCAAAGAGGACGGAATGTGAAGAAACGGGCTGTTGTCGACCCGCTTGCGGAGATTCTTCATGTATGAACAGTTGATGTCATAGAAACAAAGCACATTTTTGATACCAGTCATGTTGTAACCCAATGCATTTGACAGGGAATAATCCATGTTCAACTGCCTACATCCACATCAGCTATCGTTCTCCGTGATTGCCAAGCTCACCGTCACCTTTCTCCTTTCTGGAAGTCCACCACAGAATGTGGGTAGAAGCACCCATGCCGTGCACAGGCAGTAGCACCTATTCCAGTGGCGGATAACTTTCCGCGACTGACGTTGGCTTGGCTGATCGCCCTATGATTGTGGCAGGCTGATTTCTGTCCTGCACGTAAGATATGACGGGCTGCTGGGAAAGGATGTCGCATACCTCCGTGATATGCGGAGTTGCTTGCAGATACTCTTGATAGGGCGGATGTGCCACCATAAACCCTCGTCCATCCATCAGCCAAACCTGATCATCGGGCCGCTTCTCGTGCATATGTTCCGCTTTGAAATTTCCATCCATTACAACTGTTCGCGTATACTTCCAGCTGATGACCATTAGCAGGGAGTGGGTTACATTTATCCAGACACTAACTCATCCAAATCAACATCAGGATCGACATTTATACCGGGCTGTGGGCAGGCCGCGCAAAATCATGCCAAATCTCCCGGTGATGACCTTTCCGTCTCATCTTGAAAGGCGTTCCACTTGAGCAACTTGAGCACCCGCCATTGCCGGGCCAATCGCAGGAGTTCTCGGTATCTATTCTAATCATATACATGGTCTGGCTTACATATCGTGGTATCGGCAGCTTTTGGGGAGCTGACTTACCGGAACCAAATGCGGAAACACATTGGATGTCACTCGACGCAGTTTGCTATAGTAATTCATGCCGGATGTTCCGCATTCCAGGTTTTCCCGCAAGAAATCATCCAAGACCACGAATGTGAATGCGGTGCTGGGTTTTTCGAAGGTCGATGCGCATAACTTTGCTTGGAATAACTGCCTGTGATAGGAATCTGCATCTAGACACTGGCAGGGTTGCACCCGAACAAAATGTACGCCCGTGACATCGATGATGGTGAGATATTTCGAATTCGCGGGTGGCCGAAGGTGAAGCGGAACTTCGTCGATGTCTTCCCACTCTTCCTCAACCATGCCCATGCCTCCTGCTCGAGTATCCATTTTGTACCGCTGTCCTTCTGATGGTCCATGCTCCGGACCGGGACTTGCAGATGGACATGGTGCGCCATTGTGGCCAAGATACAGTTGAAATCCGGTCTGTCAATTGTGAGCAGGTAGAGACCTCTATGGAGATAACCTTACTCACCATGTGGAGGGCTGAGTCCTCGAAGAATTCTCCCGTCCATTGTTGGATCCTATGGAACGGATGTGCTTCATGCAATATTCGGCAGCAATCCGTGCAAAAAAGAGGCTGATGCATGCAATCCGTGCATCTGTACACGCCATCCTTTCCACATTTCGTGCAATTCCGTGGTGAAGGGGCAGCTTCCATCTCCAGCAAGATTCGCAGCAAGTCCTCCTTGTGACGAAGCCACTCGCGGATATAATCGTTCTGCGACTGCGATGCAGTTGGAATATGTATATCCCCTCTGTGAGTTGCAACTTACCATTGTACGTGGTAATCTGATAGGATCTATGGGAGGCTGGGCCATGTCAGCCACATTTGTCTCATCGTCAACACTCCAGAAATGTTGCTTAGATGGTGATCTGGAATGCTTTGATGGAGTGGACAAGGGGGACGAGCGCATAGGACTGGTCACATTTGATTGCTTGATGGCAACTTCTACAAGTCTGGATCTATTTCGGCCGCTGTCTTTCCGGGTCCTTACTTCGAGTTGCTTGACGCGAAGACCTGGGGTGGGTCCGATCATCGTCATACCCTTTCGAAGGTTTCTTCTGGCCATTGTGATAGACGTAGTGACCGTCTGTAGTTAACTCCACTACAGGTTATCGTTCAAGGGAACGAGTTGCGCACATCAGGGGCATCAATATGATTCCGACACTTGACGGACAGCTAGTTACAAACTGCCAAATAAGGACTAGCTATATCATGGGAGAGCCATATCCGGCGTCCGGATCTGATCAGGAAACCTTATCTAGCAGAAATCAGCATTGTAAAACCCAATCAGGCCATGGAAGATCACATCGGGCACCTGTTTTGAGCAGCGTTCCGCTTGCCGAACTACAAACCGAATTACTTAAAGAAATCAAGCCAAAAACCCGTCATCTTTTTTCCACTTGTTGTTCACCGCAAGAAAAGCCCATGGAGTCTAACTGTGAAAATGATCCTGGTTTTGCTACTGACAATGATGATGGAGGTATGGGGGATATGGGGGATGAAACGGAAGGGGAGTTCGTCCCAGGTTTTGATGGGGATGAGGACACATTCGAAGTCGTAGAGTTGGAGATACTGGCACGACGGAGGAGGGAGTGGACTCAAGCAAGGAAGAAAGAAAAACCGGCTGTCCTGGGGGAAATATGCAGAGAGCTTGGTAAATTGGATAAGTACCGAGATCTGGGGCCGGCGGAATGGCACCAAAAGCGGGAGGTTTGCCTTCTCATCCTCAGCATATGTCCTACCGCTCAGCTGTCCCTTCCAGGAAATAACCACATGGCTTAGGAAGCCGCTCAGAACGCGGAAGCCCCGGGTTACGGTTCGATCCGGATATAAGTACTCTGTCCGCGCGGTCATCCGCGAATTATACCATGACCAAATCCAGCAGAAACATGCGCTTATGAAGCAGGAGGATGGGAGTAAAGCCGATACGAAGCGGATTGATCTCTACCAACGAGCGTTGACCGCCTTCATGCAGGACGACCTTACAGAAGAGCAGTTGCAAGCGGCCCGCGATATAGCGGACAAATGGAATGGAGCCGAAGGCCCAACTCCAGATGTTCAAGCGCGGTAATGTCCATTTTCATCTAATAGCAAATGCTTGTACTCATGTAAGGGGACAGAAATGCAGTTCGGTATGGACCACAGTATATCCGCAATTTCGCAGAGGAGATGTGGAGGTACTGCGGAATGAGAATGGTGTTTATGACCGGATGGAAGGATGAAAAAGGGGTTATCCAAGCATGCTGGTGAGTACGAGGTGCTTTCAAACTGCATGGAACTCTCATGCTGGTAAAGTATGGACTACAACAGCCAAATCGGTGGCGGAACTGCATTTGACAATATCTACACTCTGAATCCATCTTGGAGGGAGTACCTTGGGAAGTCTTTTGAGGATGCAGACCTAGCAGAAGAAGAGGAGATGATGACGAAAGGAAAACAGACTCTAAGGACGAAGAAATGCGATCCCGTCAAGTTAGTGACCAACGAGCAGGGTGAGATCTGGATCGGGGAAGTAAAGGGATGTAGCCGCGACCAGTTGCATCAAATGATTTGCGGATTCCTTACCGCACATTACCGTAAGTGGGGATATATCAGGTTTCCATTCCAGATTGTTGAACTCCATCCATTAGGAAAGGCGTGCGGAAGGCCATCCGCGAGTGTGCCCTTCAAGAAATTGGGACAATACCAGCAAGACATGATTGCAGCGCGTCATCTCCCCCCGAACTTTACATTCACTGTGGATCCCAGTCACCTTCATTCTGCTACTGCAACTGAATTACTGAATTTCTGGTGGGAACGGCAGGTAACACATCCCCACGACATCTTTGCCTTCCAGAAGCGGCTGGATCAATCCGGAAATTTGCAGCCTCCCGTGGATCATAATACCCTGCCACTCGTGATTGCCAGAAATAGGAAGAAGCGAATGCGGCAATCCACATCGGACGACAGTGATACCGAAGCGGAGCAGGCGACAACGGGTGACAAGGCATCCCATTCAAGGGCTACAACCCGAATTGCCCGCAAAAAACCTGGCCCAGGGAAACGACGCCGTATTCCAACGACGGATGATGAAATGGATCCAGATCATAGGCTCAGTGACGACGATCAATCGCAAGATCTGGATACCCGCGCAAATGACTCCCGCGGAAATGACTCCCGCGGAACTTCAACCCGCCCATACATACCCCGCGCGAAGTCAAGTAGCCATGGCCGTGGCAAAGGAGTCCCTATGAAAGAAAAGCATCGCACTCCTTATGTTGCTGATGAAGATGAGGGCAATACATCCAGTGATCAGGGAGATGAGGATGACTGTCACAACCGCGAGTTACCTGCAGTTTCGAAGCCTTCCGCCTCAAAACAACCCATGGCCCATCAGCACGGTACTTATTTCATAGCTATTGAGCTTCGTTTACTGACCAACTTCTGGTATAAGGGGAGCGGTACACCACTCAACTCCGCGATGCGTCTGACGGGTCGGATAACGGAGATTTTGACAGTGTGCCATTTACAGATGAGCGGGTAGATGTCCCACAATCATCCGGCCGAAGGGGTTCGCATTCAGCGCTTAAACCCGCAATCAAGAGTCAGAACCGGCGCCCAGGTATAATCAGCATGGATGGGTGGCATGCGCGCTGATAATCTCTTCCAGATGGACAGCAAGGCGAATTAAGGAAGTCAGGTCGGACTCCAAAATCTCCTGCACGCCCTGATGCCAATGTGCCATCTCCAACACACAAGCCCTCGCGGAAGAAGGGCGTTGTCAAGCCACGGGTAGTAAAGAAACGCAAATAATGAAGTTTATAGTAGCGTTCCCCAGTTGTAGCCAGTACCAGAATAATTAGAATCGCGGGTATTGAGCTTGATGGCATGACTTGTGAAGCGGATGTGGAGTCCAAAAGCATAATTGAATCCGCGCATGTTCCGTTCAATGACCAGAATGATCATCCACTCAGTAATAATAGCTGTCCTTCGATATATATTACATTTTATTCCCATTTTTGTGCGCTCATGTTCCATGCTGTTATCGCGGGCGTGCAGTGTTTGATACTGTTATCGCGGGTGTGCAGATGAAAAGCAGTTGCGGCCGCGAATTGTTCACAAAAACATCAATCTGTTGCAAGATACGTACTACCTATACTATCAGCACATGGACGTCATCCTTGCCATTCTATCTCCACCATCTCGCTAAAAGCCATGCCTCGAGGCATACATATGCCGTGCCGTACACTACTTTTTACTACTTTTTCTCACGGTCGATCTTTCACAGTAACTCACCCATCGCCACTAAATGTCGCACCCACCGCAGCGCAGAGTTCGGTTCTATACGCAAGGTTGGGAACACCCACATTGATACTGCTAAATTCCCTTACTGTTTCACAGTTGATGTCTTGCCGATAGAAAATCGGGACGAATCAGGGGCCTCCTCGGGTACAATTCCATCTTCAAGTCCTCATACCCGTGCAACTGTTCGTGAGAACAAAAGTATGGAAGCGCTACAAGCATATGGGGAGGACTCACCTTCTCCGCCATCTGAGCCGGTTACAGTTGGAGACCAATATGCCCGATTGCCAGGTGATAAGGTGCCCTCTCCGCCGGTGGAACCAAACCAGGAGCCCCAGGCGGATCTTTTTGAGCGGATGAAGGTCGCGGAAGTACCCGAGCCACCCACATCCCATGGTAAGCGTTCATTTAATTGCGGTCAGACACGCAGGCCGACGTGGAGGCAGAACCATATTGTGACCCATCCGAGCGAATGACACCCGCCTTAATACGAAGGTCGCCCACCCCGGCCGGTAAGCATGCCCGTAAGAAACATATGACGCATATTTGATCACCCGGACCAGCATCACAACCAGATCTATTCGAAAGAATGAGGAACGCCACAGTTCCACCAGCCCCCTCTCCATATAACGATGTAGCTGGGCTGAATGAAGATATCGCGGGTCCATCACCTGGACCGGCCTCCCAATCGGATCTATTCGAACGCATGAGGAACGCCACAGTTCCACCAGCACCCCGTGAGCAGAATGAGGATTCCGGCTCCCCATCCCCTCCACCAGCCTCCCAATCGGATCTATTCGAACGAATGAGGAAGGCCACAGTTCCACCAGCACCCTCCCCGTATATGGATGTATCCGATCAGAATGACGATACCGCATCTCGATCACCTGGACCAGCCTCCCAATCAGATCTATACGAGCGAATGAGGAACGCCACTGTTCCTCCAGCACCCTGCCCTGACAGTAAGTACATCGTCAATTAAGGCTAAGTACAATTTGTCGTTTATACGCGGATGGATCAGTTGAGGATGAAGATAACGTTGAATCGGATCTGTTTAGAAGGCTCCGGGCTGCGAGGATCCCCCCACCACCAGACGTCCACGCTGTGGATATATCTGAGCAGATGGAAGATGTGAGGGCGTCATCCCCCGCACCCGCTTCGGGTTCAGAACTATTTGAGCGGATGAGAATGGCGGTAGTTCCACCAGCACCCATCGATCCTGGTGAGTGTAACATTACTGAAAGGTCATTCCTACTCAAGGTTCCGCAAAATCACAAGGGCAAGAAGAACATCATGCGGACTATGGCCGCCAGATTGACTTCGGAGATCCTCAAAGGGGACACATACGGCAGTCTCTGGCCGACTTTTCTACATGTAAGTATCCAGCATTGATCTGTGTAACAGTATTCACATAATCATACCTTAGGGAACGTACCTAATTTGGACGAAGTGGCGGATATGGAGCGGACCGGATTGGCCTCCCGCGGATGCTCAGACGATGGTAAGTACCCTACGGTCAGGTGAAGAATCGCTAATAATCCTGGTAGTTTTACGGGTATTGGCCATGTTCAAATCGCACCATGCAAACGATACCGCGCCATCGAGGTTCCCGCGAAATGAACAACTCGATCGCCCGATCTTACAGGCAATGAAGCGGATTGCGAGCGAAATTCGGGAAGGTGCAAATCTTCGCATGCTGCGACTGAAGGAATGCGAGTATACCCTCGAAATTATTGACATGCTAGAGGTAATCCGTCACCCGCACACGGCATATAATTTGCAGCCGTATTCGCGCGGTCCCGACCATCCTTCTCGGCAAGCACTCATAGAGATGGCGATCGTGTACATGGGATGTCGGATCGAGTGTGCCGCGATTCATCTACTAGAGCGTGAGGACGTATCCGAATGGCCAGCGGAATGGTTCTCCAATATATCGTCGGACTTGGTATGTAATTCATTTAAATCTAAATCAGTCTAGATACTAATTTACAATGGTGAGCACAGAGAGAACTCGACCATCTGGTATTGATATCTGTGTGCAGGCGGAGTCCGTTTCCCCCACTCCCGGCATGTTACCATGCATACTTAAGATGGAAAGACGTCGAGGATGAATTTCAAAATGAACTGCGCCGTATCCCCAAGGAATCATTCCAACTACTCGACAACTTAGGTTCCTTCATCCCAAATTGGACCCCGCGGTTTCCTGATAAATATGGCGGATTTGCATTTCCCTGGTGGCTACATGGCGCTTCAAGATACTCCATTGACTTCGAGGAATTGAGAGGGGCGAAGGTTTTCCAAACGGCCGCGGAATATTTCCAGGTAATATGGCTTAGACTTCTTGAGTATAATTCATTGACAACTTTGCAGCATGAATGGCCGCTGAATGAGCCATCATTTAGCGACCGCCTCGATAGCTTGCTGGAAGATCGAGTCGCACAATATATGACCAACTTGGTCTATATTTCAAATATCATAGAGCGGATTGACGGAGAGATGAACCACCTATTCTCACGGTGGTTCGCATTGCAAAAGCTAGTAGGGACTCCGAATGTATCGTAGCACGCTAGGTATCGCGGTATAATACATTGTCCCTATTTCACGGTTTTAAATCGAGAATATGCGGAGGATCAGTTAGCATCATCCCAACCGACTGATGTACGTTCTGCCGCATATAGTATGCAAGGCATGCGCGATCCCCATCGCTGAATCCCACCCCATGTTCTAATGCGGAACCGGACATTGCAATGATCGTACCAGGCATGTATCGCAGGCGAAGTTCCAAGGTGGGAATGACGAAATCTAGTGGCTGGTACTCGCCGACCGTGACTAACATGTCCAGCCACGGTTCCCGACCATTGATATCGATGTGGTATGGGGTTGCACGGTTTACCATGATAGACACGCTATTGTATACGGAGCTCCATATGGGCAGGATGGAACGCATATCCGCATCATCCCGTCTGTTGGCAAGGTCATTCAGGCGAATGAGTACCTCGCGGCCAGCTTCATACATGCGCGGATGAATCACGCTTAGCGTTCCAGACAGCAGGGAATGGAACTCTGACATGTCATTAACCCATCCGCGAGCACCCATGTGCGCGTTCCGGGACTTTAGCAATTTTGATACCTCGGGATGGAAATTAGGCGGCTATGGGAAATTTCAATACGTCCTGGAATAGAGCGGCAGCGGATCACTCACACCATGACCTTGTTGATACCATGCAGGGGAAAGGTCCAGGCTCCCTTTGAGGTCAGCCGCTTGGTGGAATAACTCGCGGTCATTGCGCCATCCTCTGGGGCAGTAATGGTTTAGACTCTCAGTCAAGGGACGTCGGAGGGAATGTAGGGAATTCCAAATATCCTTCTATTCCGTTTGTCATTAACCCTAGCCGCTCAATAATGTGTTTCCATCCCACTTACTTGATACGCGTGGCTGATTGCACCCGGAAGGTACCACAGCCTTACATTACCATTCGCATTGAGTACCACCGTTGGAATGTTGATCTCCTGATAATGCAGTGATGCTCCTGTGTCGAGAGTCTTGCCGTGCCGCACCGTATTCACGATGACTTCTTAACAATGAGGATGTGACTTTATGCGCAGTGACATCCCTCACTCACCTGGATGTTGATATGCCTGCACTATCACCGCGATAACGCGTTCCGCTCTGCATAGCAATGGAACGGGAATGGACGTGTTTGGCAATGCGCGTGGCCCTTCGAATATCTCTTCGCGGAAACGGTTTTGCATGTATTCAGCAACTTGACTTGTCAAATTCATCCGCCAATCGCGTGGTATATTCGATGTGTACTCTTCTGGATGCATTGCTGATCGGAAAAAGTGCCCGGATGTATGATTTTTCAGTTGGTGAAACAATGGGTGAATGCTGTGCTATTGTGGGATGGATTACGGCATGCTATTCATCCTCCGCTTTTTGACACCCCACAGACTAAATGCGGTTCAAAAACTATCCAAATTATGTCAGAGATAATATCGCGGACGGGCCAATCCAACATCCTGTGTTCTGCGAGTTTTGTACATGACCATCCAACGAGTCCGCTCTGCGACGCAATATCACGATGGCCAGTATAAACAGTCGCGTAGCAGGCTGTTTGTTTGGGATGGGTCTGTCTATCTTTGGTGTGATGCCATAGCATATCGCGGAAAGGCCCTTCCACAAGCCATGATTTGTTCCGGCAGTATTGGACAGGCCTGTATATTTGCGGCCACTTCCTATGTCTGATGATGGCTTAATCCGTCCAATAGTCACGTCATTAAGAAACAACATTAGAAGGGCCCCTTCATGAGTTGCGCTGTCCGATCCCATATCCTAGCCGGGCCGGTCCTTGTGTTTTGTCATAGCGTAGGAGGTCGCGGCCGGCCCCCTCCAAGAGTCATGCTGTGGACTAGAAGCAAATCTATCCAAAAATTGTGCTGCCGTATCTGATGTCTTTGGCTGGCCCGTCGATGTATATTCTGGAGGGGCCCGTCCATATGTTGTGTCATTGGGCAGCATATCGCGGGAGGGCCCGTCCAAGCGTTGTGTCATGGGGCAGCATATCGCGGGAGGGCCCGTCCACCAGCTGAAGCGTCCAATCTCATCTCATGGACAGGCCCGTCCATGTGTTGTGTCATGGGGCAGTATATCGCGGGAGGGCCCGTCCATGAGTTGCGCAGTCCAATCTCATCTCATGGACAGGCCCGTCCATATGTTGTGTCATTGGGCAGTATACCATGGCATGGCCCGTCCATGTGTTGTGTCATTGGGCAGTATATTGCGAGAGGGCCCATCCATGAGTTGTGTCGTGGGGCACCATCACCAGAGTCTGTAGACTTTGGCCAAATACACCCGTCAACTGCCACTTAGCCATTTACACCAGAGCTGTCAATTACCACAGCCAAATAAGGAAATACCCCCTAATACAATTTCTCGCAGCCAGCCTCTGTCGGAGTTCCAAAACTGAGTGTTATGTAATATGGCACAGCCACACTGCGAACCAAAATTGTAGCCCGGGTTGAGGGGATCACAGGAGTATGCTTACATCAGCAAGATCTTTATTTTTGGATGAGATATAAATGGAAAACTAAAATTTTCTCGAGTCTTTTTGGTTTCTGTTACACAGCCACACAGACAGGGGAATGCACAGCCACACAGGGAAAGGCTGTACACAGCCACACAGACAGGGGAATGCACAGCCACACAGGGAAAGGTTGTACACAGCCACACAGACAGGGGAGTGCACAGCCACACAGGGAAAGGGGTTGCACAGCCCCAGGGACAGGGGTGGTGCACAGCCACATCAAAAACCAAAGTTATAGCCCGGGTTGAGAGGATCATGGGAGTATGCTTACATCAGCAAGATCTTTATTTTTGGATGAGATAAATGTAGAATACTAAAATTTTTGCAGATCTTCGCTTTTTTGCACAGCCACTCCACCTTGAATATGGCTTATGTAATCAAAAAAGCGGACCACATGCCTGGGTTGTTGCTGCTGCCACCACTTGCCCCTTCCATTGGATGGTATTTCACTATACTGTAGCATACTATTGACAAGTGATCTACCCATTCCATACACAATTTGGGACCAATCCAATGTTTTTGGATATAAATATAAATAGGGGTAAAAATGCGAAATCTGCTCCCAATTGTGCAGTTCTTGACATATGGACTTGGAAATTTCAACCCAAGTAGCTCTGGCATACATCTACAATCTATCAAAATTGCAGATCATCAGCCTTTGCCCTTGTGGAGGTGGAGTCAGATCTCCTCCTCCCCAGTGTATGCATTATACAGATGGGTACTCCTTCTTTCTGGGTAATTTGATCCATTGGTACTGTGGAAGATACATCAGAGAGTGTCTATGTACAAGGACTTTGGGGGTTTATCAGGTGGAATGTGTGTAACACCCCCTTGTTGGTTTTTTGGGTGCATGGCCACCATGCCACACTTCCAGGGGTAACATGCCAACTAATACCATAGACACATTCTATTCCTATATATCCACCTCCATTCAAAGTTTCAAGTCCAACCATTGAGAACTGGAGGAGCTGTATTGAAAATGAGAGTTGGAAAGCGTGGGAAAGTGTGCGAAGATTTTTGAAGAGATAGGAGATCTGTCAAAAACTTGTCATAGCACACTATCTAGCAGGCCATGTCTCATGAAACTTTGAGACATGAATGTAGGAACATCTCTGAACATGTTTGTACCACTTAAAATGTCATTAAATTACCAAAATACTTCCAAGTGCAAAAACATGGGGAGGTGCATGCCATGTATGAACTGCAGGAGTGAAACAGTCACTTAGGAGGTTAATGTCATGCATACACACTGGGCAGACTGTCCAATGCAGAAATGGTTCAGGACAGTCCAAATTGCAAGTAGGAAGTCAGCCATGCACTTAGCTTACTCATTACTTCTCTCTGTGGTGTGCTATGACAAGCTTTTGACAGATCTCCTATCTCTTTAAAAATCTTCGCACACTTTCCCACGCTCTCCAGCTCTCATTTTCATTACAGCTCCTCCAGTTCTCAATGGTTGGACTTGTAACTTTGAATGGAGGTAGATATACAGGTGTAGAATGTGTCTATGGTATTAGTTGGCATGTTACCCCTGGAAGTGTGGCATGGTGGCCATGCACCCAAAAAACCAACAAGGGGGTGTTACACACATTCCACCTGATAAACCCCCAAAGTCCTTGTACATAGACACTCTCTGATGTATCTTCCACAGTACCAATGGATCAAATTACCCAGAAAGAAGGAGTACCCATCTGTATAATGCATACACTGGGGAGGAGGAGATCTGACTCCACCTCCACAAGGGCAAAGGCTGATGATCTGCAATTTTGATAGATTGTAGATGTATGCCAGAGCTACTTGGGTTGAAATTTCCAAGTCCATATGTCAAGAACTGCACAATTGGGAGCAGATTTCGCATTTTTACCCCTATTTATATTTATATCCAAAAACATTGGATTGGTCCCAAATTGTGTATGGAATGGGTAGATCACTTGTCAATAGTATGCTACAGTATAGTGAAATACCATCCAATGGAAGGGGCAAGTGGTGGCAGCAGCAACAACCCAGGCATGTGGTCCGCTTTTTTGATTACATAAGCCATATTCAAGGTGGAGTGGCTGTGCAAAAAAGCGAAGATCTGCAAAAATTTTAGTATTCTACATTTATCTCATCCAAAAATAAAGATCTTGCTGATGTAAGCATACTCCCATGATCCTCTCAACCCGGGCTATAACTTTGGTTTTTGATGTGGCTGTGCACCACCCCTGTCCCTGGGGCTGTGCAACCCCTTTCCCTGTGTGGCTGTGCACTCCCCTGTCTGTGTGGCTGTGTACAACCTTTCCCTGTGTGGCTGTGCATTCCCCTGTCTGTGTGGCTGTGTACAGCCTTTCCCTGTGTGGCTGTGCATTCCCCTGTCTGTGTGGCTGTGTAACAGAAACCAAAAAGACTCGAGAAAATTTTAGTTTTCCATTTATATCTCATCCAAAAATAAAGATCTTGCTGATGTAAGCATACTCCTGTGATCCCCTCAACCCGGGCTACAATTTTGGTTCGCAGTGTGGCTGTGCCATATTACATAACACTCAGTTTTGGAACTCCGACAGAGGCTGGCTGCGAGAAATTGTATTAGGGGGTATTTCCTTATTTGGCTGTGGTAATTGACAGCTCTGGTGTAAATGGCTAAGTGGCAGTTGACGGGTGTATTTGGCCAAAATCAGCTGACACAGCTCGCACCATATCGCAGACGGGCCCGTCCATGAGTTGTGCAGTCCGGCATCATCTCATGGACAGGCCCGTCCATATGTTGTGTCATGGGGCACCATATCGCGGGAGGGCCCGTCCACGAGCTGAAGCGTCCAATCTCATCTCATGGACAGGCCCGTCCATATGTTGTGTCATTGGGCAGTATATCGCGGGAGGGCCCGTCCATATGTTGTGTCATGGACCAGTATATCATGGCAGGCCCGTCCATGAGTTGCGCAGTCCGGCATCATCACATGGGCAGGCCCGTCCATGTGTTGTGTCATTGGGCAATATATTGCGGCAGGGCCCGTCCATGTGTTGTGTCATTGGGCAGTATATTGCGGCAGGGCCCGTCCATGAGTTGTGTCGTGGGGCACCATATCGCGGACGGGCCCGTCCATGAGTTGTGCAATCCGGCATCATCTCATGGACAGGCCCGTCCATGAGTTGCGTCGTGGGGCACCATATCGCGGACGGGCCCGTCCATGAGTTGTGCAATCCGGCATCATCTCATGGGCAGGCCCGTCCATGTGTTGTGTCATTGGGCAGTATATCGCGGGAGGGCCCGTCCATGAGTTGCGCAGTCCAATCTCATCTCATGGACAGGCCCGTCCATATGTTTTGTCATTGGGCAGTATACCATGGCATGGCCCATCCATGAGTTGTGCAGTCCGGCATCATCTCATGGACAGGCCCGTCCATGTGTTGTGTCATTGGGCAGTATATTGCGGCAGGGCCCGTCCATGAGTTGTGTCGTGGGGCACCATATCGCGGACGGGCCCGTCCATGAGTTGTGCAATCCGGCATCATCTCATGGACAGGCCCGTCCATATGTTGTGTCATTGCGCAGTATATCGCGGGAGGGCCCGTCCACGAGCTGAAGCGTCCAATCTCATCTCATGGACAGGCCCGTCCATGAGTTGCGTCGTGGGGCACCATATCGCGGATGGGCCCGTCCATGAGTTGTGCAATCCGGCATCATCTCATGGGCAGGCCCGTCCATGTGTTGTGTCATTGGGCAGTATATCGCGGGAGGGCCCGTCCATGAGTTGCGCAGTCCAATCTCATCTCATGGACAGGCCCGTCCATATGTTGTGTCATGGGCCAGTATATCATGGCATGGCCCGTCCATGAGTTGTGCAGTCCGGCATCATCTCATGGACAGGCCCATCCATGTGTTGTGTCACGGGCCAGTATATCATGGGGCGGCCCGTCCATGAGTTGCGCAGTCCAGCATATCTCATGGACAGGCCCGTCCATGTGTTGTGTCACGGGCCAGTATATCATGGCGTGGCCCGTCCATGTGTTGTGTCATTGGGCAGTATATCGCGGGAGGGCCCGTCCATGAGTTGCGCAGTCCAATCTCATCTCATGGACAGGCCCGTCCATATGTTGTGTCATGGGCCAGTATATCATGGCGTGGCCCATCCATGAGTTGTGCAGTCCGGCATCATCTCATGGACAGGCCCGTCCATGTGTTGTGTCATTGGGCAGTATATCGCGGGAGGGCCCGTCCATATGTTGTGTCATTGGGCAGTATATCGCGGGAGGGCCCGTCCATGAGCTGAAGCGTCCAATCTCATCTCATGGACAGGCCCGTCCATGTGTTGTGTCATGGGCCGGTATATCGCGGGAGGGCCCGTCCATGAGCTGAAGCGTCCAATTTCATCTCATGGACAGGCCCGTCCATATGTTGTGTCATGGGACAGTATATCGGGGCACGGGCCCCCCTTGTGGCATACTCATTCACTCCTTCCCTTGATGACGGGCCCGTCCTTATGTTCCACTATACTCCCAATCTCGGGCCCATTCACAAGTGGTGGCATATGTTCTGCATTCCCATTGCGGGCCCACTCATATGCTACTATCACTGTTCACACTCGGGCCCACTCATTTGTCACATTATATAAATTTAGACGGGCCCGCCTCGGGCTGTACATAGGTGATGGCATTTCGGCGCGCGGGCTACCCATATGTTGTGACTAACGTGACTACATGGGGTCAAACTCAACATTCCCCTTACATGACCACATCATTCATTCGGATGCTACCACACCTTCCCGGTTGGATTCTGTGTCATTCGCTTAATACCCAGCACTGCGATACTCGTTCAGGACTTCATTTGGATGTTTAAGAGGTGTATTCGCTGTTCACTGTTTCGTCCACTCGCACCATTGATTTCCAGCTTGGATTAGAGTGTACCAGTAGGGGGCTGGCATGAGCTACTAGTGCGGTGTAAGAGCACATTTTGTAAGCGGCGAAAAATTAAAAACTCGTTAAGGGTCATATCCTATCAGAACTGACAATATTGTACGACAAAGAGCTCCCGTACCTAGCATATGAGTAGAAATGATATTTTATGTTTGACAGAAAATTTTAACATGGGATCACACAGGACTCTGCCCCGAAACAACGCAAATATGATATTTTGAAAGGTTTCGTAGGGAAATATGACGGTATATATCTTGCATCCACAGCCACCCTCGAAGTCATAATCCGTCACACTGGGTCATGCCCGGTAATGTCCAGTTTTCACTGGGGTTGCTCTCCATCTGCATACCGTGAGAACTAAGCAAAAGAAGTCGGGATAAGGTAGGCCACCCCCCACGCTAGTTATCCGCGGGCCGGACAAGATCAGCATTGTTCAGAACGACCCGACAGGCATTCCATTCCCAGAGATCTTTCAGCGTATACTAACATATAGGATAGATCTAGTCCACTGAGCAGAATTTTACCATCCTGGGAAACAGGCCAGAAGGATCAAAGAAAAGGGACATGCCGAATCACCCGGCCTACCTAGTGAGATGCGGGAGCAGGTCAGGACGGGCGAAGCTAAACCCCTGTAACCGCGACCTCACTAAGGCTGCCCATGAACTCCGATTACAGAGAAATGGAGTGGCTATGAGCTTCGGCGGCTCGGCCGCAGGCAGCAAGGGCAGAGGACTAGTAGAAACGGCCACACCTGATCAATTAGTCTCGTATAAATGGAAGTTAAACCCAAAGAATTCCCACATGGAAAAGGCCTAGCGGGGAAGCATGAACTCGATGGCCGGTGGTAAGTCGCACTCGCCTTAAGCACCAAAAGGGTGAAGTGATGTCAGCTCCATCCTGAATGACTGCATTTTTTAATGGTGAGAAGATGCCTTAGGAAGTAACAGCCTCGACGGGTATGATATCATGAACGGCCCTACGCTTGTTGCTATGCTTGAGAGGGTGCTGGAGCAGTTTCCGGGACTACAAGGGAGGAAGCGTTTGCACTCCACGGGAAACTTGTTATCTGTAGTCAGATCATAGTCACCAAGGTCTCAAGCGGTCTTCCTGACGAAATCATTCGAGCGCGGAAATAACGAAAACCCCGTCATGTAGAAGTGAAAGGAATGCTCACTAAATCTGATAATCGGGTGCATTGCTCAACAGTTGAGATGGAGTAGTGGATATGGTCGAAGCTCGAACAAGGCCATTGAAGAGGTTACAGACGGCTACGACGTGATCGGCCGCATTGCTAGCTCCGATGGGGAGCATCCTTGCAATCACTACACGTGCAGAAGAGGGTGGCAGGTGAATACTTCCGGAACGGCGAAGTCCTCATGGACATCCTGCGCAGCTGTGATGCTGTTATTTCAGGATCCACGGCACTCCAATATCCTTCTACCGAAAGAAGACACACCTTGGACACCAGCAGACCTCGATATCTACGTGCCACAGGCCACATCAATGCAAATGTTGAACCGCATCATGGCAGAAGGATACAGTATTGTCACAGACGGACAGCTGGACCAGACGCAGTATACTCACAGGCATTCATGGGGATGCACGTCGAATGGGCGAGAAAAAGACGAGGCAGCGCCCGCGGGATTTATATGCACATTAGAGGCTGACATGGTACCGTGGACAGAGTCAAGCACCTCTCTGAGGCCTAGGTGTGGACCTGCAACTTGCGATGGCTGGCTGGGTGGAGCGTCCGCCATTTGTGCGAGAGGCGGGACTTTGAACGACTCTCGTATTCCGGCGTCGCTACTCGTCCAAGGCGCATACATGCTGGAAAGATGCCGAATCAGCAATTCGGTTAGCCTCCGTAGTACTATGTACTCACCCACCACCCTATGCAAACCTACATGCATGTGATTTGGGCCGTGTGGAACGTATGGTGTGCGGGCAATTGCCGCGGGCCTAGATGGTGCCTTGGTGACTGCACAAGTCATAGCCTACTCATTTGGGGCTCGCCACGTCGTGGACAGTACACTCATCGCCCAAGTATATGCAGATGCAAGTACGATGATTTCAAAGAGTCTGTACGCGTGTTCCGAGTCAGCTAAGCATTCAACTGGAGGATACGCGGCAAGTACCCGTGAATCAAGCGAGGCAGCTGGTGAAGCTGAATACTCCAAGATTCATGCCAGCGTGTCGACGCGAACAGTTGACTCTGCCACGACGCGCATTGTAGTGGCGATGCGAAGTTGTTTTACTTGCAACGACACCACAACGGAAGGATCTTTCAAGGTCTACTCGTTTCCAGACTAAACGGTCTGTATTTCTGAGGTAGCGAAAGAAAGAGTCCCCGTACTGTACGATACACGGCCATTTTTATAGGACAGAGAACAGGCACGAAAGTGTCATCCGTCAAGTACGGGCAAAGTAGGATCAAGAGATAATAAGAAGAAACGAACATATCTGTCATGCTTTTCTCTCCATCTACGCATCAGCTTGTCACGTTCGGGCCGAAACCCTACATTCCCCCCTCCAGGGTACGCAGTACCCTTTCTCTGCGTTCTTGCTAATCACGCCTCGCCTTCATCCACCGTGGGAATATCAGTGGCCATTGATTCGTCAGCAACCTCCTCCTCGTAATACTCCTCGTAAACGCCATCCTCGTCGTCGTTGGTGGTTACGATGTCAGTGGGTAAGGTGTCGTCAGTCACGGTACGACTGGGCCCAGCGACGGGCTGACTAGGTGACTTGGTGGACGGAGGATCGGAGTTGATACGAAGGACCGGGGGAGCGGCGGGTCGCTTGCCAGCGGCTTTCGACGACTCTGGTCGAGTTCTCGGATACGCCGATCGACGATCTCCAGGACGGCGCTCGTAGGGATTCTCGCGAGTGGTGGTAGCAGGTGGGGCCCTCCCTCGCCTCTTATCCTCCCTACGCTCACGGCGATCAAGGTATCCCTGATGGTTTCTCTCTCTCTGCCTTTTCAACCGTTCCGCGGCATCCCAGAGCATGCTATCGACGGTGTCAGCCTGGAAGCCGGTGAGTACCCTTCCTCCTTCAACCTCTTCACGGCTGCGGAGATCGCAGTCAGCGCCTAACACTTCCTCTTTAGTTGGTGGGGTCCGGGGGAGCACTACCTGCGGGCGCCCGGTGCCATTGGGCTCACAGAATGCGAAGCGAGATCCGGTACGCGAGTCCCTACGGTGAGCCTCCCGGAAGAGGTGGTACCCAGCAGGCACCTCAGGAGGATTCTCGCTGTCCTGTCGCAGGGCTAGGTCATAGGCGAAGTACGACTGGACCTGTTCGCGGTGGATCAACTCGCGCTCGTCCTGGCCCCCGTTGCTAGCGGCAGTACGGACGGAGAAGAAGTCATAGTTGACTCGTTCGATGTTTCGTCTAGGGCGCGGTTCAGTCATGCGTCCGGATGCTGAGGAATTAGACGTGTGAGGGTTGGTAAGGGCTAGTTGGGTAAATTCTGTGACGATCTCCAAGAGCGCGAGCTTAACCGCTTCAAGGCCTGAATAATCAAGAGCCCGTGTTGGGTCTCGGGCCTGCGACGAAGAAGATGGTGGAGTTAGCTCAGGCTGACGAGCACCTAATCTGCGATGATGACGACGCGGACCGCGGTTCGTCCTAGGGGGATGAGGCCTTCGTTGGGACTCACGCCGGGGTAGTACGGTATTGGTCCGGGATCCGAGGTGTCGCCGAGGCTGCGATGCGCGACGAGGGGTACGAGGGGGTGCAGGTCGGTTTCGTGGAGGTCGGGAACAGCGAGGGGGACGATGAGGAGCGGTAGGTTGTCGGCGAGGAGGCGGATGTGGGTTGCGAGTTCAGGGGTGTCGGGCTTGAGGTTCATCTTGATATGGGCGATATTTATGGGCTCCGCAGATATGAGGAGCCAAGTGTCCCAAGAACACCTGGGGGTCATCGTCCGAAAAACCCCCGTCGCCCATGTCCTTCAAGTTTCCTATACTGTCGATGCCAATTACCTCGAAATAATCGGTAAGCGCCTTGAGGTGGGCAACCTCGTCATATGGCAGCCACGTCTTGTCACCTGCCACCCATAGCACCTCAAACATAGCATCGGAATGACTTCCGCGATGCCGGAGTATCCGGTCCACGGCCCACTCTCGACCACTTCCGCCCAGCTCCGGGATCTGGTCATCCCGTCGCCCAGGGAATTTTCTATCGTCATTGGGTACGTGTATCCTCAGAAGGGAGGAATGGAATACATTATGTATCCCTCTTTGCTTTAGATTGTCAGGGAGCTCGACGTGATAAGAATTGTTGCCGAAGTCCTCCAAGATCTGGTAAGGTCCCACAAACTTCGGGACCAGCTTCCGAGACGTTCCCTTGGGGAGATTGATATTTTTCGTTGATATGTAGACTAAATCCCCCTTGACAAGTGGACACTCCCGGCGCTTTTTATTAGCGCCAACGGTCTGTTTGACGCGTGTCTTCATAATCGCGTCATGAGCATCCATGATGGTCAATTTCATCTTGTTAGCGAAGGCTCGTACGCTGGGATATTCCTCCCGTTCAGGAGCATCCCAGATCATCCTCCTTGGCATTCGGCCTGTGTTGAGGAAGAAAGGTGCATATCCGGTCGATTCTGAAGTAGCGCTGTTGATCGCAAACTCAATGGCTGGTAGCCTCGACACCCAATCTCTCTGGCTCGGGCCGATACAGCACCGAAGCATCTGAGCAATGGTACGGTTCGCTCGTTCGGTCGCGCCATCAGTCTCTGGATGGTACGCGCTAGACATTTTTTGTTTTATCCCTATGAGCTGGTTTAGGTGGGTCCAGAATGTGCTCGTGAACAACACGTCACGGTCACTTATGATGGCCCGGGGTAGGCCGTGGTGTTTGTAAACCTCGGCGAACATCAACTCCGCTATTTCTCGAGCCGTGTAGGTTGTCCTGCTCGGAACTATGTGCACCATAGACGTCAGTAGGTCGATTATGACTGTGATCGAGTCGTATTCGCCATCGCGGTTCTTTGATTCAGGTAGGGGTCCCACGAAGTCAACGCCTATTGCTTCCCAGGGTCGCGAGGGGATTGATAGCGGGTTGAGTAGCCCGAACGGTTTGTGGGTCGGGGGTTTGCTTCGTTGGCAAGTTCGGCAGGACATGCAGAACTGGGTGATATCCTTTACCATTGTATCCCACCATAGGAACTCTCGGATATACGCAATGGTTTTCTTAGCTCCCAAATGTGCGAGTAATGAATGAGCTTGGTCGATCACGGTTTCCCTGAGTTTCTGTCCGTTAACCTCAATGTCTGGTACACAGAATACTGTGCGATCCGACAGTTTTAGACGTATGAACCCATCTGAGGTAATCTCAAAGTTCTTGAATGCATGCGGAGCGTCTGTGATCTGTTTGAAGAACGGGTCTTTGTCATATTTATTCCGTGCTGCCTTCAACACTCCCTCATTGCCAGGGTATACGACGAGTGGCACTCGTGTTACTTCCTTCTCGCTGTGTTTCTCTATGTCCGTGTACATGTCGTGGTCACGTGTACTTGTCGCACTTGTAGCGTGTTGTTCCGTGGCAGTGGTGCTTACATTGGTGTCACGTGCATCAGTGGCCTGCTGTTCCGCACGTGTATTCCGCATTGTTCCTGTCGAGTGCGTGTTATCTGAGGTAGGTTGTTCACCATCCTTCCCCCCCTTCTTTCGTTGACCTGGTCCCAGGAGAACGAAACGATGTTTGACTCGCTTAGCAAATTCCGCACTGGTCTCTGGTCGACCAGTTTCGGCAGGTGGTGGGGTGGGTGGCCGGCGGCGTGTCCGTCTGGTAAGGTTCTTTGATGGTGTCGCATCCGTACGAGGGCTCATAGCGAGGGCTTCCACACCGACATACAGGGGTGCCGATATGATGTGGGGCTCATCCTTGCTCGGAGTAGGTTCGTTCACCTCGGGGTCGCAGTGTAGGTATTCACTCGGCGATCGTATCGTGCCCGGTGCATCGAACTCATACATTCGAGAGAGCGCATCTGGGAGCACGTTTTCTTCACCGGGTACGTACTTAATGTCAAAATCGAAGGCTGATAGCTTCTCTAGCCAGCGGGCCTGTCGACCTGAGAGGTCCTTCTGATTCAGCAAGTAGGTTAGACTTTTGTGGTCCATTACCCACGTGAAGTGAACGCCCTGAAGTATGTCACGATGACGAAGCATCGTCTCTACGCCAGCAAGGAATTCTTGCTCGTGTACTGGGTAATTTCGCTGGGCCGAGGAAAGTTTGGCCGAGTAAAACGCAGCTACCTTCGCTGACTTCCAGTCAGGTCCTTGTGCCACCACACCACCGATGCCGTTTCCGCAGGCATCTGTCATCACCCAGACGGGGTCGCGGTCAGGACCATAATTCAAAGGTACATGGCAGTGGGGTGCGCAGGCAGCCACGTATTCTTTCACCTTGTCGAAAGCGCGTTGTTCGGTAAAGGTCCAGCGGAATGGTCGGGTCTCTGCACTCGCCTCTGCGAGGACTCCCAGAGGTATGCGCACTTTGTATATGTCATCTGCGAGGTAACCGACTGATCCAATGAATCCCTTGCACAGTGTTCGATTGGTTGGGACTTTCCAATTGATGATACGGTCGACCTTTTCCGGATCCATTTTTATGCCATCGTCGGTAACGATACGACCCAGGATTTTTACCTCCTTGCAGAGGAACTGGAGTTTCTTTTCGCTCAGGTAAAGCTTTTCACGAGTCAAGATTTCGAGCACGATTTTGACGTGGCGAATGTGATCTTCCAGGGTATCCGAGTAGATTACAATGTCATCCAGGTATACGTCCAAGAATGTTCCCAGGTACTCTCCGAATAGGTGGTTCATGAGCGCCTGGTAAGTAGCCGGCGCATTACAATCTCCTTGTTGGATCACAAGGCTGACCATGTTTCCATCGGGGGTAGTCACAGCTGTCCGTTCGACATGTTCAGGTACCACTCGGATCTGCTCGTAGGCATCTGCGCCATCAATGATCGATCGGTAGGGCTTTCGAGCAACTCTTCGCAATATACCATCCATGTCCGGCATTGGCGAAGACAGTTTCTGAGTGTTCTTGTTCCGTTCACGAAGGTCGACAACTACTCGCAAGCGTGGTGGGTTACCCGGCTTGGGGATTAGCAACATGGGACAAGTATTGCGGGCTGCGGTGAGTGCCCAGCGGCCCGTCTTCAGGTAGGCATTCTTTTTCTCTGTCCAAAGAGGACGTAGCGCCTCTGGACACTTAGAGGGTCTCCACTGATAGGTTTTCTTCTCGTCGATTAGAGGAATTTCGTGGTTGATAGCTCGGAACGGGGGTAGTGCTGTCGCCCCAGCTGGAGAACATAATGGTTTGGCGAGTTCCTGCAGGTACTTTCTGGCCTTCTCGAGGCTCTCGTGATATACTTCGGTCGCGCGAGACTCTAACGTCGAGACCTGAGTGCCCTTCATTTCGGTGGGGGTCTTACTCCCAATTATCACTCTCGGTGAGTGTAATCCCACCATAGCCTTGTGTTGATAAAGGAACGGCGTCCCCAGGATGAGGTCGTAATTCTGCAAATTCATCACATCGAAGTATCGTTCGCAGTCGATTTCCTGATACTGCAGTCGTACTTTGGTCCCGAAGTTCACTTTGGACCTTGACCCTTGAACGGCCAATTGAATCGAGAGGGGTTTCTCCAGTGGTATGCGTTTAACCTTTAGCTGTTCAGCCAAGGTAACTGACATGAAGTCGGCCAGGGATCCAGTATCGATCAGTGCACGTGCTGGGTGGCCATTGATGTGCACCACCACAACCAACGGTTTAGGTACCTTCCGAGTGAAGTCCTTTGCTGTTGCCGAGTTTCTTTGTAGCATGATTTTATCTTCAGGCTTCACGGAGTTGCCGTTCAGCTGAATAGGGCAGCAGGACAAGTCCTCATCGACATCCGCCCATTCGTCCGGCGTGTCACCCTCGCCTTCCTCTCCGTACAATGTGCTTAGGCCAACATCGTCGCCCTCCATGGGGTCATCTTTAGTCAGGTCGAGGCAAGCGCGGAGTAGTGCTTTGGCGTGCCAATGCACCACGTTGAACTCGGGTATCTGTAGCTTGGGTGCAGGAAGGTCGAAACAGAGGGCCATATGGTAGTCGTACAACTCGTACGTGTTATCATCTTTTCGGATGCACGCAAAGCGTCCACCATTCCCCCCCTCCAGGCTTTCCAAGCTGAAAGTGTTCAATTTAGCAACCGCATACTCTTCCACTGGGGTTCCCATAGCTGGGGAATTCCATGTACGTTCCCTCTCTTGGCAGCGTATCTCAGTTTTGGATAGTCCGGCTCGCTCACCCTTTCGGAACCAATACCAACTATCGAGTCGGAAAGCAGGGTTTTGTAGCAAGCTGGTGGCGACGGTGACATTGTCCTCGGGGTTGAGGACATCTCTTTCACTCTCGACGATCATATGTCGTCCATCATGCAGGTCGTATACCATAAATCGGGTATCCATGTACGTAGCCAACGAGTCCGGGTCATCACCAGGGTAGCAAAGTCCTGATAAGCGCTCCATAGCACGGTCGGCCAGCGGTGTACCAATTCGGGGACCAGTCGCGAGGGGGCCCCGACTCATAGAAGTGGATTCTCATCCCTCCTATTGGGTCGCTGTCGTCTGTGGTAACATCATTGTCACTTCCGTCATCGTCGTCCTGGTCACTCCAGATGCTTTCCAGGTCAGGTATGGTGTCATCAGGATCGTCGTCGTCATTAACAATGGGGCCTCGAGTATGGATGAAATTCAACGAGACTCCAGGTTCGTTTTCTGAATCTTTAGCCAGCTGCCGCTGATGCTCAACGTCACCGAAGTCTACATCAACACCAAAGCTCGTAACGCCTGGGGGTTTTCCTGAAGAAGTTACCTTCTGCCGCTCAGGGCAGTTTCGCGAGAAGTGACCGGCTTTGTGGCAGATATAGCATAGGCCTTCAGCCTTGTGTCGTTCTTGCTCCTCCTTACTCAGTCTCGGTGAGTCGGTTTTCTGTTTGCCAGAGTTCCTATCCCGCTTCTGGTGCTGACCACTTCCTGAGGGGGTAGATTCCTTCGGGCGATCACTGCGCCTGTCTCTCTTTCGGCGGTGACATTTCTTCCACTGATGACTGGGTCCATCATCGTCATGAGTCGCTTCGGTGTGCTTGGGGGTGCGGAGTCTGTATGCGTGATCCCGGTGTGAGTCAGCTAAACATTCCGCTGGAAGAGACGCAGCAAGTACCCGTGAATCAAGGGAGGCAGCTGGTGAAGCTGGGTACTCAGAGATTCATGTCAGCACGTCAACGCGAACAGTCGACTTCGCCACGACGTGCATGGTGCTCATGTACATCCTGGCAAAGTCCAATGGGAAAAAGAAAGGGGCGTTCGCTCTTTCGTGGGAGAGACGCGTCGCCTTTTTATATACCGCGTCACTTCTAAAAAAGGCAACCAATCGAACCCGGTCTGGGTGCAAGCTCACACTTCGAACTATCTCTGACCAGCGACATCCCCGAGAGCCCAGAGAACGAATATGATTGGGTAAGTAAAACGTCACCAGGAACCAAGGAGTAGTACGCTAGGACAATCGCAAGAACGAGTGAATGCACGACGCGACGTGATGTTCGCCTGAGCTGATGACCCATCCGAACGAAGGTGAAAAAGGTCGAGTACTCCTTCGTACTACCACATATGCGGCTCGGTATGGAGAGTGGCTGTAGGAGAGGTTTTCATCACTTGTACAGCACGAGTTTTCCTCGGGCGGCGTGTCGATCCTCATACCGAATTGCTCACGGATTTGGGTTCGGACGAAACTTAGTTGCAAATCAGGAACTGCGACTGTTCTTGTTCGCAGTAGTCCCCTAACCCGAAACCATAAAATCAGGAGCGAGAACAACCTATGCAATTTGATAAACTCAACACCCGAATGTCCAGCAGCAGCTATGCCGGTTGCCACCCGGAAGAGACGACGGTTGCGAAGCTTTCCACAACGCATGTTGGATCCGACTTCATGTGGAAACTGCTTTGGTGGTCAATCTGATTCCACGAGGCATCGATTTTGATCTTACGCTGACGGTATATATTTCTTCTTTCTCGGAGGACTGGAAATATGGTGCCTGGCAGAATGGTATGAGATCACGGGTTATATATCAGAACAGACCATCAACAAGACGAGAATGCGTAGCTCACAGTGCAGACTAGGTACCGGGCACGAGAGAACCCGGACGACACCACACACATATACGCAAAGGAAGCCGGAGGATTATGATGGATCGGGGAGTCCGACAGAATGTTAGCCAAGGGAGTAGGATTGCCATATCGTGTTACCGACCATAGACGTGGGCTGTGCTGTCGGCTCTACTCCGATCTCTGTAGACCAAGATAAACGCACGGTGAATCGACTTACATTCCAATGTCCAGGTCTCCACCACCACAGCTACCCACGCACATTGACGGGCGAATTCGGATTCCCCGCATATGGCTACGTTCCGTTATCTTCTCTGAAAGTAAAATTTGAGTAACAGGGCTCGACGATAAATAATAGAAATAAGAACCTACCAGCAGGTACCGGGTTTCCGTACGACAGCCTGGTTGGTGAGGGACAGTGTCAGAGAATAACCACAACCCATAGCCGCAGCGCGCTAACGCAGCTTTCTTTAAAGTTCCATTCGCAAAAGGTAAAGTTCGAAAGGCTTACGGAAAATTTGGGAGCAGAGGAGCCAGAAGAACAGATAGTTCCATTCACTCACGCGCCCCATTCTTTTGTGCGCATAGTTTTGCCAGGATGTACATGAGAACGGCGGGTGTAGTAGCAAAGGGGGATAGATGAGGATGGTCATCACGTCGAAGTCAGAGGAGAAGGATGAGTGAGGAGACTGGCGTTTCCGCACTCGATTTTATAGGCTGAGCTCCGCAGAAGGGGGGCTGACAGGTCTCCATGGTCGTGGTCAGCCACCGTTCTCGAACGAGCAGTCCTTAGCACCTTTTCTGTCAGTGCGACGGAAAACGCAGAGACAGAGACCCCCAACCCCGCTAGAAACGATACCCGTATGCCATGAGGCTGACAGTGGCGAGGATTCTGTCCGTCAGCCAACATTGTGAGACGGTACCTGCGGAAGCCACGCCGACGTCAACCATTTGCAACTCGGACGTGGTGACTCGCCTGGTAGGGAACGCTCTTCGTATCAAGACCTTCAGAAGCCAATCAGTTTCTGAGCGGTATTTTTGCTGCCCGTAGCGTGCTCAATGAATGTGACCAACGCGACATGCACTGACGAACAGCTGTATGACACGGCGATGGATGCCGTAAGCAGCGGGATTTCGTGTCGACTTTGCTACGACGTGCGTGGTCTTCACGTACTTCCTAGTAGAGTCTACAATCGTATGAGAAGGAAAGAAAGGGGGGTTTGCTTTTCGCGGAAGAGATGAGTTACTTCCAAGAAAGGCAACCAACCGAACTCATCTCACTTCGAGTGCGGACAGTTATTCCCTCGCACCACAACGAATGTAGAACGAATATGATTGGGTAAGTAAACATCACCAGGGAACAGCTGCATGACAACTACAGTAGGACAGTGGCTTGACAATACACAGTGTGGCGTGGCATCCTTTCCTTCCGGAGACTCATCCGAACGTTTGTAAACGGTCGAACAGCTTCTTCCATCTACCATCTACACGGGTGAAGACGGACGGTGGATGTAGGAGACGATTTCACAGGTCGTGTCGCTTGAAGTAAGAGTTTCCTTGCGTGGCGCGTTGGTGCCGACAGAGAATTGATCAGGACTTGTTTCTGAGTAGTCGCAAATCAGTAAACATGATATTTCGTCACTCGCAGTACTCACCCTTGAGACCTAGATTGGAGCCTGACCACGGGAGGAGGAATGAGAACTGTGAGTGTCGTCTACACAACCTCCAAAAAAAATCAACAACACGAATGCCCAATCGTAGCTAAGCCGGCTTACCATGGACCTCAGAAGACGAATGCTTTCTCCAGTTCTTCTTAGACTCCGTCTTCAAGCGGAAAGTGGAGAGGTGATTCTCCCGATGACCGCACTCACTTATCTCGAACAGGGCTTTCCTACAGTGTCAAATCCAAATCGGAAGTACGGTCCTGGTAAAACGGTCCGAGATCATGGTTTCTTCATCAGCACTAACCACGATACGCGGCTATACTGGGGATCCCATGAGAATTGGAGTAATGGGCACGAGAGACGGGAACACCGAGTGCGAAGGCGAGCGTCACCACAAAGGGCAGCCGGAGGAAAGCAAAAAAAATCAGCGAGCATAATGGAGCATTAGCCTTGGAACTGTAAAGAGGTAGGACCGCGATATCACCTTACTAAACAGGAACATAAGCCCCGCCTTTAATTCCATTTCGCACCGAGCACCCCGGACGAATCATTTTGCGGTGACCAAACTTTTATCCCGCCGCCGAGCCACGTGCGTATCGACAATGCGACTTCCCAAAGTCGATAGGATCTCTTGTAGAAGGGTCTCAGGGAGCACTCAACCACGGACAATGAATACATACTGTACTCATCTGAGAGCAAAAGGTGAGTACCAGCGTTCAACGATATGGTAAAGGGATTAGAATGCACCTACAGCAGATAGAGTTGCCGAACGATCACAAGCCAACCGCTGCAGTGCAGTATGACTACTTGCAAAGCGGTATCATGGAAAGATTTGAATGGCTTACGCGCGGCCCGGAGGGATCAGAGTTGGATGACATCTGAGCAAAGGCCGTCTTTCAAACGTGGAAGACTTCGCCTGCCCGTAGGTTTGCCAGGATGTACATGAGAATGGCGTGAATGGTAGCAAAGAGTAGGTAGATGCGGACGATCATCGCGACAGGGTAGGTCGGAGTCAGAGGACAAGGGTGAGTGACGGGACTAGCGTTTCCGCACTCGAATTCATAGGCTGAGCTTGGCTGCGAGGAGGCTGACAGGTCACTGTGGTCATGGTCAGCCGCTGTTCTCGGAGAGCCAGTCCTTGGTTTTCATCCTACCAAGATGACGCAGGTATAAGCTACTCCGCCAGAACTGAGGGTCGCATTCCGTGCGCCAGTAGTTCTAGTATTCCTGAGATGCATTAGTGGAAACCGTAGATGAAACTGCCAGCGGCGGGAGTGTTGTTCGTCAGCCAACATTCTACGCGGTAGCTGTGGCATCCACGACGTCAGCCACTTGTCAGCTATAACTTGCCGCGGACGTCCACTCGCCTAGTAAATATCGTTCCTTGGGTTGCAGAACTGACCTTCGGAGGCTAATCTGTTTTCTGCCTACACACGTGCTCTATGAATCTCCGTGACCAACGCGATACGCACCAACGGGGGTACGTACCGCGCGATTTTGAACTCAACTCGGACCGGACTCAGAGCCGTGTCAGCGCATGGCAGACACGCTAACTCGAGATTAGAAGAATAGAGGCATCGCGGTGAGTGCTGTACGGACCGCAGGGAATTTCGTGCACAAAGCGCGTCGACTTTGCCACGACCTGCGTTGGTCCTCATGTACGTCCTGGTGAAGACTACCGTCGTATGAAAAACGAAAGGGGCATTTCTCTTTCGTGGAAAGGACGCATCGTCATAAAGGTCAGTTCGTTACACTTCGGGAAGTTGAAGTGTGGCCGAACTACCACTTCGATTTGACTTCGTGTGGTTCACGGCAACACTAGTGCACAGTTGTTTACAGTTTAGGTACTGACAAGAGCTCGGAGGATATTATTGAGTGCCGTTGCCCATCACTTCCTGTAGCTAAACATATGACATTAATATCCAAGTAGTAAACTGCAAAGGGCCCAAACCTTGGCTTGCTTCGGGTCTTGGTCTTCGGATGTGGAGTCTTCCAGCTGTCGCTTAGCGCTCAAGCTAAAATGACTGATGCCCCTACAGTGGGCAACGGTGGATATAAGTTGATCGGTAAAGACGGAGTGGAGTTGTTTAAGTGGATTTGCGTAGGCCAGCGGCATCTTCTTCTCGCTTTCAGCGTAAGCCGCCAAAATCTCTCCGCGCATGCATTCAACCGCATAACCTGCATGGACAAAAGAGGTGGGAAGCGCGTTGAACTTGAGAGCAGTAAAAAATGCAATGGTACGCTCCCCGAGACATCCAGGGAAGAGTTTGTGCAAGTATTCAAGTTGCTCGGACAATGGCTCGCCTGCCTGAACAGCGTGATAATAGACTACCCACATCGCCATCCACCAGACCGACTCCATGTCGTGTAGGGGATTGAATCTAAACAGGCAGTCGCGTTCATCGGCATAGGGTCTGCATACGAGCGGTTGAAACAGGAGATTCCGGGCTCCAACCTCGCAGGCCATAAAGTCCAGCGTGAGCTTGAAAACGTCAATGGAAGCGCTCGCCGGATGAGAAATTCACATACCTGTCGGAGCTCATGCGTTGTCTCAAACGAATCGAGACGCTTCGCGAATTCGAAGTCATCTAACTTGGCCATCTTTCCAGAGCGTACAACATTGCAGGCATTAACGTCGCGGCGCACCCAGTCCACACTGTGCAAAAACTCCACGGCTGCAAATTGCATATAAGTTACCCGCTACAGTGCACATTTCGATTGAGCGAATCCTTACGGGCATCCTCTAACGTGGAAAGCACAGTATCGAGGTTGCGAAGGTCGTATAGGAAAATGTCCCGGGAAACTAAGCGGGGGTCTGTCCTGTGAGGAACTTTCGTATGTTTGATGGGACTGGGGACGGGAGGGGAAATCGGTGTCAGCTCTTCACCGGTCCCGGTCGGTTTCGGCTTCGGTACTTCATCAGCGGGCAGCGGATAAGAGGTACAACCAGCTGGCAGATCGAACTCGGGCAAAAGGCTATCAGTACTGTCGATCTTCCCGTTCGCCATCCCGTTCCCCACTGCAAGAACGGTGAGGAAATACTTCTTAGCCTACTTTTTCTCTCTCAGGCCCCTTGTGCTTCCGAAAATCGGCGAGGATACGTTCGAGAAATGATATCCTCGTGGTCTTGGTCAAAGTCGAGTTTGGAGTTGTTAGTCAAGAAATGGATATACCGCGTCATTTCCAAGAAAGGCAAGCCAATCAATCGCCGCATGTTTACGAACTGACACTGCGGTGGTTTCAATGTTATCACCCGTTTTAAAGAGTATTCGAAAGCGAAAACAGCATTTTTTTTCATGATTCAAATTACTAGCGTCTCGTAAAATTTTATTCCGAGAAGACTTACAAAATTTATCCAAAGTCTATATTAAGAGAAACATTGAGATATCTTCGAAAGACAATTGAGAAATATATATTGGAGGAATGTCGCAAGGTTATAGACAATTATAACTTCCTAAAAAGATAGAAACATCAACCCAAGATTAAATTTACAATTTACTTTGCAGGCATGCTTAATTCTATGTTAGGCAATACATTCCGAGATCATCGAAATATTAGATTTTCTGCGCGATCAAAATGTGTTATGAAAGTAAATATTCAAAAATCAGTTTAGATACCCTGAGAAGTCATCGGGCAGTGAGCGCGCAGTAAGCGGGCGTAAGAGCGTCCAATGACTGCCCGATAATCTCCACATTAGACATACCTTTATCCACTCTTTCAACCCGACTAAGAATATTCCTCGTTACTTGTTCAGGCCTGCGTCTGGACCATCGGGTGAGCAATTTCCGCCATCGAGTGCTCGCGAATGGTGGTGGCTGCCGTGCGGATGTCGGCTCATCTTCTGCGGGTGGTGTCATTCTTCTCTTTTCTGCTTTCAACATGTATTAGACCAGCTGTTTATATACGTTACCGTTTGTAACTGGTTTGTCCGTCCGGCTCTCAACGTCCCCACTTTCTTGGCTGCGACGGAGGGCGATTGCGTTATAAAATACTGTGCGAGAAGCGGGACATTCCCAGGAGCTGCGTATTATTTACATGCTGACCGAGTCATCATGCCGGCCACAGCGAAGTGCTGCGAGCGTCGTCTACGTAAGCTATGTGCCCATACTGGAGTGATGAGAAGATAGTCAGTACTATGAATTCGTTGCAACGGCGGGCGTACTTACCTTCACACAGATTTGATCGTCAACGGGTCATTTCAAAAGTTACTCCCTAGGAACTTAATCATTTTAGGGCCTGTCCGTAGTCGTTGACGATCGTTGTAGCTAGAGTATGCATTTGCACCCCTCGAGGTCTTCGAACCCCATACTATCAATGTATCTTGCTAAGAAGCGAGGCATAAACGACGGTGAGCATAGCCATGGAATGCCAGCATAAGGGACGTACGGGTTCAAGGCTAGCGCCCTTGGTCCGACTGTGCTGCGAGTGAGAGAGGTCCTGAACTTACAGCCTCCGTCATAACTGCCCGCGAGACCATCTCCAAACGCGTCCGATAATTCGGAGACGGCAGCGAGCGGATACTTGGCCCTAATTTTTGGTCGAGCAAAGCAATATGTATGCATGAATAGCAAACTCACTGTTCGCTGCTCCGGACTGTATCTGCCACCATGAATGAGAAGCCGTGCCTGCGGATGGCCACAAAGATTTCGACTTCATCAAATATCTCCTGATGTAACGTCTTTGATGTTATTCCACTTCTCAGCACACGGGTTATCGTGGTCAGCCTGTTATTCATTGGTTCGTATACATTTAAATGGTATTGTGTCTACGTATATACCATTGCACGTCGCGTACAGAGAAAGTACTGAAATTAGTGTTAGTGAATATCACGGACGCGCCAAGTATGATGCGCGACTTACCTGCGGGGAGGTGGGAAAGAAGAAAAGGCATCCGTGAGAAAAGCCAGCGTTGATATACTGAACGCAACTCACGATCACGTGCACACGCGAGTAGTTTGCCATAGTTGCCATGCACGTGATCGTGAGTTGCGTTCAGTATATCAACAATGGCTTTTCTCACGGATGCCTTTTCTTCTTTTCCACCTCCCCGCAGGTAAGTCGCTCACTACTGGGGGGAGCCGTATATGCTAATTTGTTCGTACATACGTAGGTGTTAATTAATCAATCAATCGTACGAATCTGAATACGCTTCAATGTCTCGACGGGTGGAATACGAAGGTAAGGTCCCAAACATCCCACCATGGCTCACTCTCTGTCGCCCGAATGTACGCCTCTCAAACACGCGTATGATTCCTGCTTTAACAGCTGGTTCGAGGGCTACCTCGAGCCCGCAATTGCGAACTCCCAAAAGCTCTCGGAGGGACAACGAAACGAATACGCTAAGAGGAAGGCGGAGGAATTCGAACAGAATTGCGGAGCTGTCTGGGGGAAGTACAAGGAATGCGTGCAGGTGCGTCCCCAGCCGCGTGTGCACCCTTTTTCTAACTAATATTTCTCTCTTAGAAAGCTTTAAAGGACCGGGGACTAGACGAGCTATTGGAGCAGGCTCGACAGGACATAAGTCGCCGTAGTACTAATGGTCACTCATCCGTCGGAGTGGAATCAAGACAGACACTACTTGGTTAGTATATATGCGTGGACAGTCTGTGTGAAGGTACACTGTACACCCGTCCGACCCAACATTCGTAGTACTGACTTGTTGACGCCGTTGCCTAGCGTTCTGTTGGTACATACGTAGATTAATATTACATTATTTGTAATTAGCCAATGAACAATGTGTTGACGACTGAATGAATGCGAAGTCGCACTTCGTACTTAGCAGCCAAGATTTATAGACAATAGTGACACGGAGAACAATTGAGGAACACGCGTGCATGCATGCCAAGTTGAGTTCACGCGCACTGTTGGGTTATTCATGATGCTAACGCTATTTTCAGCTTGCCTGTATGCGGCGTGCAATGGTGTAGACCTAGTGCGATTCGAGCATATGAAATAATTGAACTGAATAACATCTTTGAGGGTAACTTCGGAAATGACGCTTTGACGATCGAAGTAGTGCGAAGGGATGTACCCCCACTGTTGCAACGAGTCCGTAGCTTTGACTATATTCCCAGCATGCATGAGATGGCAAAACACGGGATGCAAAAAATCTATCATAGTTCGAAAACGACTAGAATCCAGCCTGTGCGTACATCCCATGGTTACCCCCTGTGGTTTTCTCAGGCGCAAAATCTAATAGATCGGTTGTTGGCTGGTTCAAGTAACTCTCGGTCACGGAAATCCAAACGATGCGAAGAACACACGCAGAATCCTTGCATAGTAAAGTAAACTCATACAGTGTTGGCTCGGCCGTCGTTCTAACTACTCTTATACCGTTGTTCTGTCCCATGTTGTACACCCGCAAATGTAGCCGCCGATGCTTTTAGCGGCCGTAGCGATCATTAAATGATTTTCCAAAGTGGACCACCCACGATCTGTCTCTGGTGAGCTGTTAGAATGTACTCTGATGAGCGGTGACTAACCACAATATCATAGGCGAGTTTCGCCGCGAAAGCCATGGTAAGTAGCTGCGTCAGGAATTGTACCGTGGCCCGCACAGCTCTGAACAAGATCCACACTGATTGTCTGTTCCCTCTCCGCTGCCCTTGTGAATCTCCCTTGGGCTTCTTCCAGATCGTTATCGTGGTATCCGCGTCGTTATTAGAGGACGCGGCGAGAATTCCCATATGGTCTGTTCCTTCATATGCCTGCTGCGTGCGTGAGTGCAGAGTTGCTACAAAATTTGCGAAAATTCTTACTGTAACTGTCTGCGCCCGTGCCGTTTGCGAGTGGCGTAGGCGCTGCCGCAGGGTTCCAGTGTTCTTCTCGAAGATGTATACTAAGCCATTGTCGGATCCCCCAACGATCACCGTGCCATCCTCCGCGAACGCTACCTGCTTCGGGTATGTTTTTAGGGGTTTGGTATCGTACGTCCTTACGCAGCTTCCGTCGCTCAGTCGATGAAGGCTAAATCCACTGATAGCGTTGTCTATCGCAAACAGACTCCCCGTCCGGTCAACGCATACACTACCGCTGTTTGCAGATCGGGTCAGTTTCTTCTCCAAAATATTATGGTCTCTACTTACGTCATCGTTCCTGTGGTCCTCGTTTCGACGACCATTCCATCATCGCTCCTTAGAATATGTCTTGTAAAGAAGATTCCGTTAGATCGCTTTTTTTCGGTATGCTTAGGGGTCTCACATGTCCCCATCGTACATCCCGAAGACTATGACATCGCAACCGTGGGTGTATACGGCGCGGGGAATCGAGGTCTTCAACTGCACGCTAAACGTACTCGAGAAGCGATTCCTGGAATCAAGTGTCCAAGCCTGAATGCGCCTATCTTGTGTTGCCACGACGATACGATTTCCTGTGCCGTTACCCACATCCGAAGTGATGGCCATGATTTCATGGCCGCCACTGATTCTTCTGGACACGACTTCTTCGAATTCCACCACGGTATTCAGGCGCTGCCTCCAAATAACCAAGTAACCGAGTGCCGTTCCACAACATAGGGTTTCTTGAATCCCATCATACGGCGCGAGCCAAGCAATAGCCGTGATAGGGTCCTGGGGACTTCGGATTTGCGGTGGCTCAGCTAGTTGGACCTTTTTGCGTAAGTCCCACATCCTCAGTCCGTCGAAACCTGTTGGCGATTATGACATGATTGTCCGGGGTACAGGCGGTGATGTCTTACCTCCGCTTGCCAACAATGTCCCGGAGCTTGATACCGCCAGACAGAGGATTGCGTCTCGATGCCCTCGCAAGCGGCAGTCGAGCGTGTACTTGGCAGGAAATTTGAAAAAAAAGTTGAAGACCATAGGGTAAACGGTTGATCAAGCAAGGATCTCGACAACGTATTTACGCTGTATCTGTTATTGTTTAGCACCCCATCAACAGTGAAGCCAATGCAAACCTGCCTACTACCATCATCACCGACCTTTTCATTATTTTCCATATCTGTTATTGTCTAACGTCCTACCAGCAGTCAAAGCAAGAATACGTGCTTTCATCAATTCAAGCCCCTCACGACGCCTGACAACAGCTAGGTGGGATATGCCGCAATTGGGGTACGTCCATTTCGTGGTTGCCACTACGCATGCAGTTAAACGAGTATCAGTCTTATTACGGTCCCTCGCGATGCCCGACAAAAGCTGATGGCGATGACGACTGCGTCAACTCTTATTATTTACTCCTGCTGCCGCATCACATGACGGCGTGTGACGTATTTAATGTCTAGTGCCATTATTGCCGACCATTCATTGTTTTTGCACGATCCCTCCGAATACAAAGTGCGTCCATAAGCTGATGACGATGACAACTGCGTCAACTCTTATTATTTACAGCTGCTGCCATCACATGACGGCGTGTGATGTATTTGATGCCTAGTGCCATTATTGCCGACCATTCATTGTTTTTGCACAATCCCTCCGAATACAAAGTGCGTCCCTTGGCAACGTCTGACAAATGCTTACGACTGCGACGCTCTTATCATTTCAGCTCCCCGCCATGCGTAACCAAGGTGAGGCAAGAAAACAAAGAGCATGCGTTAGTCCCTTACATAAGGCTAGTGCCTTTCCACATATAGTCGCTCCGGGAAAGTGCGGGTTTGGTAGATTACTCGGTCCCACTCTTGCACATCCTGTGAGTGAAGTGCCCGCGTACCACACGTTACAACTGAATAAAGATTTAGCATGCTTCGTGCTCAAAATGAAGACAACTTCGCAAGTGCCAGGAGTGGCGCAAAACCATCCGCTCGTGGTGAGTAAAATCTTGTGATGATCCCGCTGTTAAGTATAAATGACATGGCTAGATGTACGTGCAAGAAAATACGCACGATCATACACACGGCGTGTTAAAAGAAATGTACCTCCTGAGAGACGTAGACCAGGGAACACCCGTTACACAAGGGTCGGCTTGTTATTCCCAACCTTTATGGCGTCTTGTGCCCTCTTGTTTTTGGCTTACCTCGTAGATTTAGCTTGGTCCATCCCGTCTCCGATGCTTTGTCTTTGTTGGGTGTTTCTTTGCGTGAACTGTATGTATGGTGTAGTGTGTGCGTGGAGTGTGGCTCTCGGTGTTAAATACCGAGAAGACGTTTAGCATGTAATAATGCATCGTGCTGCTTGAGCATACCCATATGTATATCGCAAAAATGTTGTTATGCATGAGCGAGTTGAAATGAGGGCACTTCGTAAGTCTCACACGCAGGCTGCTTGGGTTGCTGAGATACTCATTGCAGCGCCATCATCTTCACAGTCAAATTTTGCTCAAGGTACGTACGTAGTTTCGCGCCGGCAAAAAGTCAGGCACTTATAAATTCTTCACGCTAGTACCACGTCCGCCATGGGTGCCATCAACCTGTCGTCGCAACTTCGGTAGCAGCACCACGCTCTTCTGAGACCCCGTCTCGGGTTCGGTTTTGCTCGTAAGTTGACACTATCAGTATACCCGGAACCGTGAGTTGGAGGTGTTGGCGGCATTACTCGTGGGTTGCGTTCAGTATATCTACGCTAACTTTTCTCATGAAAACCTTTTCTCCTTCTCCACCTACCCACAGGTAAGTCGCTCACTGTTGATGCAATGTCCATGTCATTAACAGTCTCCCGAATCTCACCAGTCTTCCCATTATTTATGTACTATTTGGTGGTACGCATGTCTAGTACCAATGACTAGACTAGACAATGTGCTCGATCTGTCATGCAAGCACAAGATACTACAGTTAAGTATATTCAATAGACCACTGTATTCACGTCTAATCAACTATACGCATTCCCAGGTTGGTAACCCCTCTAATGGCTATCTCCTGTAAGCTGTCTTACGCATATTCCTTTGTACTCGAGGCTAATGAATGTCATGGCGACGGTGGCGCTTAGGTGTTGACCCACAACAAGGCGGTGTATTGTAGTCACCGGCATGCGAACATTGTTTCTACGTGCCGCATTTCTGGTGTATAAACGCAGATAGAGACACAGGATCGCAATTCTTGAGCTAAGTTCGCCTGCTCTTCTCCCCCATGCCAGCTCGCCCTCAGTATTTTCACTGTCTCTGTATATTGTGTTGCGAGGCTGATGAGCATGGCCACGCAGTGAACCCCCAGGGCAAACACCTCCCTGTGGCACATCGTGCCATACACTTCGCTGATGTCCGGCGAAGAGGAAAAAATCTCAGCTGGGACCCCCTTGACCATCGCACGCGCACCCCACAGCCTTCACCGCAGGCGGACGTGGATGTACCTAAACCTAGCAACGATCCTGCCAACCGTGCATCTTCAGCCACGCAGTCATCGCTTCTGGCAGACGTGGATGCGCTTACTTCCGCCCTCCCCGCATTAACTATGTGTGACGACCCTGCGATGTTCACAAATGTCACGCACAGGTAACACACTATAGTTGACATGTGTAATTGTGTAGCTGAATGTTATGGAGCAGCCGTGCCCCCCCAGCATCCAACCGTGAAAGTAACAACCGCACGACGAAGGCACACAAAGTACTCGATTCCATTGAGAAGCGGGTCCGAACTCTGCTGCGATCTTCCCCTAGCTCTCGGCGACTCCGTTCCGATGTCGAGGGCATTAGGAGGGCTTTGCACGATGTGAGGCGACAAGTGGATTCCGTTACGACACGCAAGAGAGAACTCACCAGGTTGTGTGACGAGCTAGAAGAGCGCGTCGTCCCCGAGGAGGAAGACGATGACCCCATGGACTACGACTCATGTATGTCAGTCATCCTGTGATTGCGGGTTGCCATTAATTATGCCTGTGTAGCACACCATTTCAACTTGTTGATTGATGATTGCAATGAAACAGCCCAGGTCTCCCTTCTCCTTGCTGCTGTCAGCGTCTTGGTACTGGGTGTTGGTCGTAGGGCTGGCGAATTTTTCCTGCAAATGGTTTCCCTCGCCCTCAGCTTAGTATTCGACCTCGTTGGACCATGTGCGGATGCACTACGCGAGCGTACCCTAGCGCAAATTCCTAAAACCATCCCAGCTTCGCTATCCCGTTTCAGTCTCGAGCCCCACACAACAGTGTATGCAGTGTGTCCTGCTTGCAACTGCACATACAAACCTCGAGCTGAGAGGGGAAAGTACTCATACCCCACACTTTGTACGAATATACCCCGTCCCGGTGCCGACATCTGCAATGCCATGCTTGTCAAGGATCCGGAGGATGGATGCAAATCTCCCATCAAGACTTTCGTTTACCACCATTTTCATGACTATATTGCAGCCTTACTTGCGAGGCCTGGACTAGAAGAGGTCATGGACAAGCCTTGTGATCGTTTGGCCGAGAATCCAGATAACCAACCAACCTTCCTCAGGGACGTCTGGGACGGCGACTTCTTGCGGACGTTCAAAGGACCAGACGGGGTGAAGTTATTTGCGAATCGTGGGGATGAAGGTCGCCTCGTTTTCTCCTTGAACGTTGATTTTTTCAATATCAAAGGCAATCGACAGCGTAATGCGACCACCTCTTGTGGTATCATCTCCTGTGCCTGCCTGAACCTCCCCCCAGACATTCGTTATAAACCTGAAAACATGTATTTGGCAGGGATTATCCCCGGTCCAAATGAGCCTTCTGGAGATGAGATCAACCATTTTCTCGATCCGCTGATCGACGATATGGTCACCAGTTGGGATCGAGGTGTACGCTTTTCCCGTACAGGCTCCCACAGAAATCGGATCGTGCGTGCGGCATTGGCTTGTGTCGTATGTGACCTTCCTGCCGCCAGGAAAGTTGCACAGTTAGCTGCAGCAACTAGCCACTTTTATTGCGCCGCATGCAAGTGCACTCGTACCAATACGCTCGGGCGAACAGACATTACTTCAGAAGACTGGCAATTTCGTGACTATACTCTTCTACGATCACGTGCGGAGTCTTACCGGCAGGCTCATTCGGTCGCCGAACGCATTAAGCTTTTTAATACTTATGGGGCGAGGTGGTCGCCACTCTGGCGCCTCCCTTACTGGGACCCCCCACGCCAGTTGGTAGTTGACCCGATGCACTGTTTGTTCGAGGGCCTGGTCCAAGATGAGTTTCATGAACACTTGGGACTCACAACAGTCACAGCAAGTAAAAACCGTTTAGCAAGTGAAATGCGCCCGGCTTTCGAGCACAGCTTTCGTGGCATCAGTGAAACTGAAGTGGCAAGATTAAACCACAACAGCCGAAAGCAAATTGGCGTCATTCAGGCGCTTCTTCTGAGTGCCATGGAGGACTACTGTGACGACGATTCTGTCAACGTGGCTCACTATATTTCCCAGTTAGGGCGGAAACTACGAGCCAAGAACACCGAAGCGTTACGATATGTAGCCGAAGGGCTTGGTGTTGAGCCAATGAGGCAGACGGGCAACAAGGTGCGCAAAGCTCACTGGGTAGATGCCTTGTTAGCCTGGGTGAGTGCCAGCTTACCACAAATGCCTTTCAACTTATTTCTGCACAGCGTCAGGAGAAACCCATGAAAGCTCCCCCTATCATCCAAACTTCGACTCCGGAGGTGATGCAGCGAATCCAACAAGTGATCAAAGACACGCACACCCCGTCATGGGTGAGATCTGTACCGCATAATTTCGGTGATGCTAGGGCTGGTACCCTGAAAGCCGATGAGTGGCGTACTATGGTCACGATTTATCTCCCCTTAGCGTTGATCAGCCTATGGGGACGAAACTACAAGGATCACGCTGACGGATTGGAATCCCAATATTGTCGCATCTTGGAACATACCATGGATTTAGTCTCTGCTGTACGCATCGCATGCCTGCGAAGCATGACGGAGGAGCGGATGACCTCGTACCGCGGCCACATCACGAGTTGGTTGAAGTCCTTCTCACAAGTTTTTCCCCGTGCATCTATACGTCCAAATTATCATATGGCTATCCACATTTACGACTACCTCAGACTCTTTGGACCCGTTAGGTCGTGGTGGTGCTTCCCCTATGAACGCCTTATTGGACACTTGCAACATATGCCGACAAACCACAGATTTGGTACATCATTTCAGAATTGTGGGCCTCCGTGATACTCATGACATTCATAGGGCAGCAAGAAGAGACCGTTTTACAAACGTTCGTACAAGGTTCCCGGATCAGGTGTTGGTTGTCTCGCCCAGAATGTCCGAAGGTCATTCGGCAGTGCAAATTTTTTTTCGACAAATACCTATCTGCTGGTGAAAACTTATCCTACGACTCTACCTATGAGTCGAACAAAGCTCCGTCCTCGGTTCCAAGTGATCTGCGCAAGCTCACTTCTGCAAAATTGCATGTTTTCTATCCCCACTTCCGATTCGGTGGATCTAATTTCAGCTGCCGCTCCACCCATGTTGGCAATAGCTTAGTCTTCTTCTACCCTGGGGGCTGTACTTCTACTGCTGTTCCTGGCAGTATAAAGTACATCATCTCTTACGAAGGTGAAATCCAATTTGTCGTTCAACGTCAGTTACGCGCGAATGAAGATGCGCCTGACCCATTTTGCCGCTATCCACATTTTCCTGCATCCCTCTACAGTGCCCAACTCTCGGACATCTTAGAGTTGGTCCGGCCATCATGGGTAGTATGTCACTTCGCACAGTGGCAGTATTCTCAGGGAGTGGTTGTCATACTACGACTGACTCAGGTATGCCATGAGAGTGAATTTATGACAAACAACTGAAAAACGGTTTTAGGAGTAGAGAATGTGGCTCTCATGGACTACGGGTAGTGGTTCCCCTACAGAGTATATAACTTGCTACCTCATGTCACAGCTGCTGAATTATACGAAGCCGGAATGGACGCTCCACACTGCTCACTTGTATTTATATGTGTTGTGTGGAACTGCAGTGCTTCTGATAATCACGCTCAAGACAGTGATATGTATTGTACAAGCTACGGTACGTGGGAGGACAAAAGGTGAACTACTTTGTGGCACACTCTGGGGTTTCCCTTCGATGCCTTTGTCGGTGTCTCGATGAGAGGTACTTGAGGCGAAGGTGTATTAAGTCGAGAACTGGCCAGCAGTTCTCATAGTCTTCAAGTTGCGAGAAGCGTCGTTTGGCCTAAGGGGAGTCAGATAGTGCCACTCCCTGACATAGGTGAACATCCTACATGGTCGGTTACTTTCTTAATGGCCTCCAGATCCTGGAAGGTCCTGCTTTTTGTCGTATCAAGGTACTTCTTCACTGCTGCATGAATGACTCGCTGACCGATTTCCTTAGTAATCACATGGTTAAGTACATCGTGCGAGACACACCTTCAATCCACGCATCTCATGGTCGGGCCACTTTAAGTGCTCTTCGAGGTTGTATCCACCCCTTCCCGGCCTCCCCACTTCACCAGGCGGCTTCGGAATTTTAGCTTCAGGCTCAAGGGATTCAAGGGAGCTGAGAGAGGAATCTGATGGCGAGGGAGAAAGTAGTCTCTCGTTTTCAGGAAGGACAGTGGAGGCGAAGCTGACTGCCTTCGTCGGCCGCGGTGATGAAGGTGGAGGTGGACTTGGGCCTGGTGTCCGATTGGAATGTGGTGATTTCGCTTGCATCCCTTCTCCTAAAGGGGCATGGGTCTTTATAACGCACATTTCTTGTTGTGACACTACGACCATGCGCAAGACTTGTTGGTACTCAAGCTCCATCTGCGAAGATAGGAGGGGCAACGGTTGTAGAGCCTCCGGCCGAAGAGCGGGAAGAGGTGGGACGGATTGCGCTCTTGCTGGTTGTGATCTAATAGGTGGCATGGGGTATTTGGTATCTGAGGAGCGGCAGGTTGCTTGGGATATGTAGGCTCTGGGGGATTGTGGAGATTGCTTATTAGCCTACCCGCTCTATTGTTCTATTGTCTTCGAGTGACGGCAGTTTCCAAGGTAACATATGTTGCTTCGGTTCAGTTCTTTCTTTTTATTTTTCTTTCCCAAGCTAATCTACACGTACGCTTGGCATTCTCTGGCGCACTTACTACGCTAAGGTTCGACAGTGGATTGGCTCCATGCACCAGGAATGGGCTGCTTCTGTACTACTTCTATTGGCTCCTGAAGATACGCTGTCTCGGTGGGGGCATGTGGGTGGGAAATAGGTGCAGAAGTAACCTGTGGATAACCCAGTAAGTGGCGATAATAGGTAAAGACATGGTAGTAGTTGACCTTGCTCGCATGGCACCTCTGGACAATCTGAAAAGCTATACAGATAGCATCTGCGGCGGCGCACTCAAGGTCTTGAGAAAGCCGCTCATCCATTGGTCCCTTAAAGTTTACTAAGTGACGCCGCACCGCGTTGAGAATGCGCTCTTCCAAGTTATCTGTAAGTGGGAATGAACGAGAACCCTGGGATTAGATTGGGTTAGGATGAAGTGTAGCCGTTACTACCATTGTCAAGGGAGAGAGAGAGAGAAGGTGTATTGCCGGGTTTGCCCAAGATCATCGCATTGCTCCGGACCAGCCGTGAGGGGCGCGAAGGTGTCGAGCTTGACGACGCAGACGACACAGACAAAGACTCGGGCGAATGCGGATAGGGATTGAATCGATTGTGCGAAACTGAAGGCCTCGAGCGACGAGTGGATTTAGCCATGAGTAAGCACGAAGAAAACTGACTAGACAGGTGATGTTAAATGGTACGGATGAGGAGACCTAATTGCGGCAGTGAATTTATATGTTATCGTAGACAATCAATAGGTACTCACCATCATACCTTGATCAGGAGATCTAATTGTAGCAGCAGATTAATTGCTTAATGTTATCGTAGACAATCAGACAATCAATAGTGGTACTCACCATCATACCTTAATCAGGAGACCTAATTGTGGCAGCAAATTAACTGCTTATTCAAGCACTAACAGCATTAGATTCGTTGCGCTTTTGAAACGAAGGTTTTTATTCATAGGGTATTGCCATACTAACTACTCGTTTTCCGCGAAGGACTGTACCGGTTGGAAAAGTCGAAATTTCCACATGCGGTTGAGTTGCCGCTGTCGGTTGGTGCGCATTGTCTCTTCGTGTAGAGCATATACAATGATTACCCGTGTGTTCTTCGCGTTGGTTGTCCGCAAGTTGCTTGGTTTTCGCCTGAGAAAATAGTGGGATAGCGATACACAGGCAATAACTATGGGACGTACGCACCGGCCGGAATCCATAATCTTCTGGATTTTTTCGAGCTGTGATGGATTCTTTCCCTTCGCACTTAATTCGGTCGTCAAGAGCATCACTAGACACCTAGGGCGAGGTCAAATCGTATCCACGTATACATGCATGCACAAATTTCTACAGTATACACGAATACACGTACACGAGTACGCAAATTTCTAACTAGAGTAACGCTGGAAGCAGATGAGTTAGTACCCCTCCAAGTGAATAGTGGGCGGATTTACCTTCGGGAGGTGGGAAAGAAGAAAAGGTATCCGTGAGAAAAGCCAGCGTTGATATACTGAACGCAACTCACGATCACGTGCATGGCAACTATGGCAATAGTTTTCCGTGTGCACGTGACCGTGAGTTGCGTTCAGTATATCAATGCTGGCTTTTCTCACGGATGCCTTTTCTTCTTTTCCACCTCCCCGCAGGTAAGTCGCTCACTACTGGGGGGAGCCGTATATGCTAATTCGTTCGTACATGCATAGGTGTTAGAATCGATCACACGAACGCGAATTCGGATCAATGTCTCGACGTGTGGAATCGGTATGAAGGTAAGTCGTGGCCCTCCGTTTACGACAATTCGTAGTACTAACTAGATTTTTGACTTATCGTACTCCGTCGAAACTGCCTCTCTTCCTCGGGGCAAGAACTTGATGGCGCTTTTTCCCGCCACAGGAAGGTCGACGCACAGAGCACACGTGTGTGAGTTAGCCAAGTTTTCTCATGGGATGTGGAAGTCTTCTCCTTTCCACTCGCCCATCCGTGTCAATAACAGTCTCCAGGTCTCCCCGGTCCTTCTTTGGTCTCCATTATTTATGTACTATACTATTTAGCAGTACGTAGATCAAATACCAATCTGGTTGGTGAGACGCGTTTAAGACAAGCAGCACATTTCGTTTGATGTGTACCGTGTACCATACATTCTATAACCAAATTTATAAACGGCAGAGCTAGTGTCCTTGAGAAAAAGACAGTATCGGAAGATACAGTTAGTCGTATTCAATTGACCACCGCATTCACGTCTGATCAACCACGCATTTCTAGGTTGCGCTGTCTTTTAGCCGCCAACGTTGCCCCCCTTATGATCTCGTGCTAAGCTGGTCTCCGGCAGGGACTATTCGCACTATCGCATTGGGCATCTCAGGGAGGTGAAAAATCTCATCGTGGCTAGATATACATTAACCAAGCATTTGAAGTTCGCAAGGTCAGCCGATCGCCAGGTCATTCTGATGGTGACTATGCTATTGTTTTCGCGATTTTTTCGTTCCAGACAAAAGGCTAGGCGCTCATATATCCCCTCCTAAACTTTCACAATATAGGTGTGACGTAAGTGATAGACGACGGTTACAATGTGATCTATAATGGCAATGATGGCGACGACGGCGATGGCGACAGCAAGGTAGGTAGATTAACTCTGGACCCTTTGTCATTCTACGAGTTAACAATTAGCACACCATGCAATGGTCTATCTCCATCGGTCTTTACGACAATAGTGTCGTTGCAGTAGACGACCAAAGTGGTGTCAACGTGGGTACACCGCCATGTCACCTGATGGAGTCCCGGTCGCTCTCATCGTATTTAACTGGTTATGTTCATGATCTAATGGGAAACATTATCAGGCGGAGAGCCATGCTGGTGTGTAGCACCCTTCTCTTTATTGATATCTAGGACTAAACAATATCATAATAGGAGAGTTTGAGAGGAAGAGTTCTCAGATGCCAGGCGAACGATGTCGCTCGCAAAGCAGATGTCGTGAAACCCTTTCTGAAGACGTTTAGGCGGGTTCCCAAGCGCAAACCAGAGGGCGATCCCGCAGTACCACCTCCAAAAAAGAGAGCGATGAAAAATTCCAGCGTCAGCTTTGTAGGTGGCAGTCAGTACCCCGCAATCAACTTTCTCACATTATCCAGGATATACCGCAAGAGTGCCATCTCTGGGTAGGCAGTAGGCGGGTTCCCAAGCGCAAACCAGAGGGCGATCCCGCAGTACCACCTCCAAAGAAGAGAGCGATGAAAAATTCCAGCGTCAGCTTTGTAGGTGGCAGTCAGTACCCCGCAATCAACTTTCTCACATTATCCAGGATATACCGCAAGAGTGCCATCTCTGGCGGCTCCCAGATGAATTACTATTCGACATCGTGAATTTGTTAGACACGGATTCACTCCGAAGTTTATCCCAAGTATCCAAATTACTACAGGGTTTTTCGGGTCGTCGCTACTTGGCTGCAGTAGGCTTCAAGTTCCCAATCGCCGGTTGGTTGGATCTAAACGAGGCTGTTTGTGAGGCTCTCCCTGTGTGGAGACGCGTTTCGTTCAGAACCGTGCACACTCTATGGTTTACGTCTTCACAAGTATTAACCAGACGACAGCTGGGTGCGATGTGCGCATTTTTCGACTCTCTCGAGGACACACAAGCGGTTCATAGAGTCCACATGCACCTATACGTTGACCCGACATCCATATCCCCCATCTTTGGCTCTCTCTTAGCGAGCATACAGCGTTCGGGATGTAGTGAACTTCACGCGAGCACCCATAGTGTCTCCTGTGGTTCGATCCGTATCCCCCGCAAGGTTCACTTGTTTCCAAGTGGTCTAGCATCCCTGACATCCCTTAATGTCAGCTCGCCTATCTTCTTCTTTCCACACACTATCCGGTTCACGCTTTCTATGCTACAAACTGCGCCGCTGGCGAGTTTACGACTCAATAACACAGGCCTAAATCCTGTACAGTGGGCAGCACTCCTTCGCAAGGTTAACCTACCTCATCTCGCCGAGTTGGAGGTGGACCAGAGTTGCCCGCTTCGTGCACTTACTTCCTTTTTAATCGCACATCAAGCCGTCTCCAAACTCTCTATCTCCCACTATGGTGTCCCTACCTTATCTATGCAACGGACCATCCGTCGCCCTGCCCTCCACTCCCTGCGGGAGCTTGTGGGATCTGCTGCCAGTGTCCTCGGCTTTCTCAAATCAGTAACCCTTTCTGGCAATTTCCAAAGTCTACGTATTAAGTTCCCTCCCTACTATCCCGGAGAAAACGTGTTTCCTAGCATTTTGTCGTGCGCAGAGTACCTCCCCCACCTCCCCAGTCTCGAAATCGCCATGCCTACAATTACTTCTCTTGACGTGCTTGCAACGTTTGTTGCATTTCCAATGAATGACAGGCGCATAGTCCCTGCGAGGCACCTCACTTTGAGGGGAACCCACCCAGTCCTTAGTACCCCGGATGTCTTGGATATAATTGTAGGTCCGTGGGTGCGCTTGCTTAGTTGCCTCTAACCGCTTTTCAGGGTCATTGTGGTCCTTGGCTCCGAGCATTTCCTAACGTTCGCACGCTGCACATCGCAACGGTGTAGGGAGAGTATACTCCCTACCAGGGTATTTTTATTATTTCATTGTTTTTACTTTCTTTTCTTTTTTTTTCTCTGTTCATTTACTGTAGTATTTACTTAGTGGCTTCGAGTTTAGACACGTGAGTGGCTTAAGTAAGCCACTCACGACTTACATTACACTGTACCTACTTACAAATAGGAACAAGTCGCATTTCAGAGTTTCGAGAGTTCGAGTTCGAGTTCGAGAAGGCATCAAGTGCCTTCTGCTGTGTCTAGACAGCCTCAGACAGCCCCAGACGTCCCTCAGACAGAGTTTTCTGCCAGGCTATAGAAGCCCCTTGGGGAGAATTCCCCCCTCTCAGACTTCACCACTCATCCCAGTCTCACTTATATTCATTCTCTTCATCTGGAGCCCACCGCGAGGGGCTTCTGTCTTAGCCTGGTAACCCCTTTCTGATCAGTTTCAGGCTCATTCTTGCAGTTTCAGGCCTCGGATCCTCGGTTTCAGTCACATCCTCACAGTTTCCAGCCTCGGTCTCGCTTTCGTGCTCATATTCTCTCTCAAAATACTCACTCATATATCACTATAATCATTTGAGCTCACACCGACATCATGCATGGCCCAGATTCCCCGAGTTGTGGTTCTCCCGAAGCTTCGAGCTTCCTTCGGCGCCCCGAGGACCTTCGAAGGTTCCTCGATGACATAATCAAGCTCGCAACTGCAGCAAAGTCTCTTCTCGAGAGTCATGGTGGCCTTCGAGAGGCCGGTAGTTCGTGCGCGCAGCCACCAGTCACCTCTGTCAGCCGTTCACCCCGCCGAATATTCTCGTTTTGCTTTTTCTGCGGCGAGACAGGTCATATCCGGGCGAATTGTGATTCATGCAAGGAGTATGTGGCCGCGGGAAAATGTCTAATAGTAAAAGGTCGTGTCGTACTCCCTACAGGCCAAGAGATACCGCGAGAAGTTCCCGGGCGCACTCTCAAGGACCGCGTGGACCGCTGGGATCCAGGAAACCGGCCTAAGGATATTCGAAATCCTCCTTCGAGTCCAGGCAGGCTGCCCTTGGAGGATGTGGGTAGTCTAGAGCCGCAGGCCCATACGGTTTCACTGGCTCTGTCCCGCACCCCCCGCTTGTCAGTGCACCCTACCACTCCCTCGGAACGACCATTGTGTGCACCACTCTCAATGGAAGGGCCGAGTTGTCCTATTCGAGCACCCAGTGCATCCTCGAGCTCGAGGAATGCCTCGTTGTGCCGTTCTCATTCACCCTTGTACACTCTACCTGCAAGATACTCTCGTGGTAGGCCTCAATCTCGCTCTCGTTCTCGCTGCCATGGCCGCCTGCACTCGCCTTCTCGTTCGCAACTCGAAGATCCACCAAGCCGCAGCAATAAGTATATGGATTCGTATTCGAGTGGGTCCTACAGCCGCCGCTCTCGTTCCCGCGACTACCATCACCGCCGCTCGCCGCCGCCTGCCCCTCAGCTTGCATCCTCGCACCTACGAACCCTCTCGAGAGACGAATCAGAACTGGACGAGCTCGCCAGTGAGCTAGTCAACAGGTTCACAGCCTCGAATATCTACAGTACTCGCTCGTCCTACAGTAGTCGTGCACTGGCGTCCTCGAGAAGGTCGTGCAGCCGCAGTCGCACTCCCCAGCCCTCGAGAAGGTGGTACTGAGTCGATGTAGGGCTGCATTGGCTTGCTGGGTATCATATTCTATGTTTTTTTTTATGAATACATCATTCTTGAAGTTCCCTGCGCGTCCACATCACCCCCGGCGCTGTCAACGCGATATCTCGACCGCCACTCACCTGTCCCTCTCGCAAACCGGGATTCGAGCTCTACTCAACGAGAGCTTTCGAACGGTGTATTTTTCGTCGCATTCAGCCCAGTACATCCGAAGATATCAGCCGTTCTTTGGAGAGAGGTTTTGTAGGACAAAAATTGGAATATCTCGGGATTGGGTGCGCCGTTTTCCGTGTTTCCACGTTCTCCCAAGTCCCTATGCATCCCTCTACCATTCCCCGAGGTTTCGTAGGATTCGGCCCAGTGGTTCCTCACCGACGCGATACCATCCTCCCACCACCTACCCTGTTTAGGTCCTAACTTGTGCTGTTCTCGCCCAAATCGCTCGCTTTTCTCAGACGTGACTCTACTCGACGAAACCTACCAGACGATATACAAGACGATGTGCGCGCTTTTGTGGTTCTGGACGTGTTCAAGTTTTTTGGGTTTGGACAGGGTGGTGAGGTCGGGTCTGCGTATCTCGGCCGTTTTCACACCAGGCCTCTCGCTTTTTCGTGTGGTGGTACTACTTGTTCACAGCTACCTGGTTATACCCTGTTCATGGTGACACGTGCATTGGTTGTGGAGATACAGGAGTTTTTCATGTGCACAGGAGTACGAGACGGTTTTGCGAATATCTCAGGATTGGGGGCGCCGTTTCCCTTGTTTCCACGTTCTCCCAACTCTCCTCGCACGTCGCTATCACCTCCCGCAGGTTCATGGCATTCCACCTAGCGGTTCCTCACCGATGCGATGCTGCCCTCCTGGCCCCCAGAGCGTTTGGGCCGTAACTCAAGCAATTCCCCGCCGAATCGTTCGCCCCTTTCAGACGTGTACCTACTAGACGAGACCTATCAGACGATATATGAGACGTCGCGCACGCATTCATGGTTGAGGAGTTATCTGAGTTTTTGTGTCTGAACCAGGGTAGGGAGGTCAAGATCGCGTATCTCACTCGTTTTCGCGCCGAGCCTCTCGCTTTTCTGCATGGTGGTTCTACACGCTTACAGCTACCTGGTGATACCCTTTTCCTGGGGACGCGCTCATGGGTTCTGGAGATACGGGAGTTTGTGGTGTACAAAGGGGTACGAGACGACTCGGCGGATATCTCGAGACCGGACGGGCCAATCCGTTTGATTTCTTTTTCTCCATCTCGTCCCAGGTGCTCTCTACTGCCACCTACGGTTTGGTACCGATTGCCTCAGCGGTCGTCGCTCGGCGGCCTCTTCTCCGCATCCCCCTACTGTGCTGCGACGTCGCGTATGGTATATCTCCCTCAGTTCAAGGCCGAACCTCTCGCTTTCGGAGGACATGGTACTACTCGACGAAGGCTTTCAGGTGATGTATCTTAGGTGGTGACTGGCGCTTCGGATGCGGAGATATTCCCAATTTCGTGGACGAGGGTGCATTCCGACAGTTTTGCGAATATCTTATCTCCGAGGGCGCGTATTCATTTGATTTCTTTTCCTACATCTTCCCTACACTCCTCTCCACCATCTTCTCGAGTTTCACGACGTTTCACACAACTGTCGTCCTTCGGCATCTTCATCTGCAACCTCCACCTGCTGGCGCCTTCGAGCTTGTGCTGTTGGTCCACAACCGAGGACGGTTGAATTCTAAAGTGGCCTGTGGATGTAGGGAGAGTATACTCCCTACCAGGGTATTTTTATTATTTCATTGTTTTTACTTTCTTTTCTTTTTTTTTCTCTGTTCATTTACTGTAGTATTTACTTAGTGGCTTCGAGTTTAGACACGTGAGTGGCTTAAGTAAGCCACTCACGACTTACATTACACTGTACCTACTTACAAATAGGAACAAGTCGCATTTCAGAGTTTCGAGAGTTCGAGTTCGAGTTCGAGAAGGCATCAAGTGCCTTCTGCTGTGTCTAGACAGCCTCAGACAGCCCCAGACGTCCCTCAGACAGAGTTTTCTGCCAGGCTATAGAAGCCCCTTGGGGAGAATTCCCCCCTCTCAGACTTCACCACTCATCCCAGTCTCACTTATATTCATTCTCTTCAACGGGTAGGCCCCTCGCTCTTGATAGATACAGGGATATTTTCTGTCCTTTCACTCGAGAAGATTTGGAGGTTGCGATTATTCCATACTAATGATCACTCCTTGGAAAAGCATGGTAGGTAGGGACTCGGCATTGCACGCGGGTATATGATCGTGAGTTGCATTCAGAATGCCAATGCCAACATTTTTCACAAAAACCTTTTTTCCTTTTCCACCCACGCATAGGAGTCATTTGTCTGCACTATTTAGTAGTATGTAGATATTGTACTATTGTATTTGTAGACAAGACAAGACAACGTGTTTGCCGAAGTGATCCCCTATGAATGTATAGTTAGGGACGTTTCTCCAATCAGGCCATATAACCAAAAAAAATAAGAATAAGGCACTACGTGAGTTACTCTCCAGCATGGTCAATGGATACGTGGTTACTCTAACGTGTTGCTCCAGATGTCCCGTTACGCGCTGTGCCAGATAATTAAAATCGTACTTGTCGCCAGGTGACGAGACAATTAGCTTGAACACAATTGTAAATCGTTCTTATCCACGACCTAATTGTGGAGACATCGCAACCATCAGGTAAGTTGATAATAAACGAAACAACTGTAAGTTACTCACTGGTTATGGGCATCAGGACCATCGGGTTGAGTCGACAACAAACGAAACAATTGTAAATCATTCCTTGTACTAATGCGTCCTTCGTAGACATATATAACATTGTTGTTCCGCTGTCAACAAATCTGTTAACGATGCTTTTCTCATGGTTGCAGTCCCGAGAAGAAAGTTACCCTCTCACCCCTTTGGACCGCAATGACGACTCATCTGTGGAACATAATATCTCGTCAAGCTCGACGAACACCAACGGTAAGTAATTCGCGCTGTATGTCTTTCCCTCCACTCCTCATGCGCACTCCCCCACAGAACATAATGCCCCGTCAAGCTTATCTATGCCCATGAACATAGATAATCCATGGAATGGTAAATAATCAATCCGCACAGTATACTATTTCTCGCTCGTTCCTCATACATCAGACAGATGTTACGTCTCTCAGTCTTTCGAAGCCGTCAAAAGAGATAGAAAACCCTGTCGATGGCCGTGTAACCGTGGCAAGCACGTCCGGTGTAGCTGAAGAGTCTGCCTCTACCGTCAATATCCGTGAAACCACAGCAGTCATGTCTGGCGTAGTCATGGACACTCATTCATCTGCTACCGTGGCAAGCACGTCCGGTGTAGCTGAAGAGTCTGCCTCTACCGTCAATATCCGTGAAACCACAGCAGTCATGTCTGGCGTAGTCATGGACACTCATTCATCTGCTACCATGCCAGTGGAAACCGTGGAGAATCCCTGGTCTGAAGCATCCGAAAATACCGCCGTTGTCATGAGATCCATACGGTCCAGTCCGGGCAGACGCTCTGCCTTTATGAATACTGCTCGCGCTGGTACGTCCCTGCAATCTCGTTTAGGTAAACATCCCGGCAACAGGTATGAATCCTTTATTCCATCTGTGAGTGCTGCTCGCTTCTTTACTGATTTTACCGTATTTTTCTAACTCGCCTTGGCAGAAGGTGGTCCTCAAGGAATTAGACTACTCATCTAGCCTTCGCGATGACTTGTACAAATTCATGCAAGAGCAAACGAAAGAGCGCAATGAACTCATAAAGGCCTTTGAGGGAGCGCGCGTAACTATTGAAAAGGAACACAGTCTAGCACTGGTGCGGGTACGGGAAGAGATGGGAGATGGCGCTCGAGCGTTCAGCACATACGAAAAGCGTGTAGAGCAGGAACTTCGTGACCGCGACGCCACTATAGCCAACCAACGAGCTATGCTTGAAGAATTCGACACCAATCTTAGGACACTCCGAACGGCACTGGAGGGTGAATTTACTAGATTAGATGTATGTCTATCATTCTGCTCGATCTCCTGCCTCTAATCCCTTTCTGCAGGCAGATGGAAATGCGAAGTTTTCTCGATTGTCAGAAGAGCATGGGCGACTCCAGCAAGAGGTCGAGAATCGAGACAGAACCATAGCACAGCAAAGGGCTACCCTCGAACATCTCCAAGGTGAATTTAGGACGCTGCACGCTAGATTGGATTGTGAAATTGCCAGAGTAAATGTACGTCTTCTTCTTCTTCGAAGTATAGTGTCTAAAACGCATTGCAGACTGAGAAAGACTCTGAGCTTGCGGCCTTGACAGAGAATTTCTCACATTTACGGACAGAGAAAGAGGCTGAGCTCGCAGCCTTGGCACAGAAATTCGAGGATGCCTTGCGTCAAGTCAAGGCCCTTAACCGGAGTCAGCGATTGCCCCAGTCCGCGCAGACACATACGCCCTCTACGTCATCTGCCACCCCCCACCCAATCAGCAGGTTTGACCTGCAGGAAGAGGTGGGACAAGATGTCGAAGGAGAACCCCGTCATACCCGCATGCCTATAGATACTGAAAGGACTCCAGGAGTTCCTTCCAGAGAAGTCACAGCTGGCTCAGTTGCAGAAGAAGTCGTCCGGATGCTAAGGATGGACGCCATAGGACGCCTTTACAGCACACCGCGCCGCAAAGTAAATTCTAGGAAACATCGCCAGTTGGCTGTGGTGAAGGAGGAGATCATGAGTGATAAGGAGCGGAATGATAATCTGGTAAGTGACTTTCTTCCGTTGCGATTTCTAGCTCTAATGATTATATCATAGGAGCATATCAGGGACTTGTTCGGCCATGCTTTTTCAGTCACGGGAGACGCAGACTTTCTTGCTTATGAATTGCCCTCGCGTGAGGTGATAACGAGTTTCACTGAAGGCGATGGCCCGGGCCCTGACCCCGTCAACCTGCTGTGGGACTTCTCGAGTCCGGTTTCATCGGTTTGGAACAAAGCTGTCATCGATATTTTGCTAAACAAATTGCATGAATTGCGCATGGAAGGAAACTGGACTACCGCGCCAAGGAGTGACGAATACTGGAGGGATGCAATCAAACAGAAATTCAACCGGATCAAGGTAATGTGGAACAAAGGGAAGCCCCGGAGGCTCGATGATAATATTTTGGAAACACCTGAAGAAGTTGCGGTTAGGTTGATGCAGAATAAAGTGGACAACCTCAAGTCTGCACGCAAGGATATGCGAAGGGTAGCAGTAAGTTTCTTTTTTTTGTCCTTGTCGGCTTGTCTTACAAAGAGTGCAGAAGTTCCGGCGCCGCTCGATCACTACAAAGACATTTTTACGTGCAGAAATGGCACGGGGGACAAAAGATAAGGAAGTCTGGCAATGGCTCTCCGACGTGGTAGATCACTTGGGCAATGACGGTATGAGTTCGGAGGACAGTGAGGAGGAAGACATGCAAACTGTCTTTCGAGTCCGTAGTCTGCCATGGAGACGCGATGTCGACAAAGAACTGCGATTCATTGATTCCAAACGCAAAGATCCGGCTGTATCTTCCCCTAGAGGTGCCAAACCAGTCAAGCGAATCAGACCCTCTAACCCTTTACCATCGTCTCGTCAGCCTGTGCATGGCTTGCCTGCTGCTTTCTACAAACCCCAGTGGTTAGAAATGAATCCTATGGCCGCATCGAACGAAGTATTTAACTGGTCACAATTTATTGCACAGGGTGTATGAAGTACATGTCGTAGTTGTAGCAAATCAGAATTGTGAAGTGATTGCAGCCGCCATTGAATTGTGAGGCCTATATTACTTGATTCACGGGAATAACCTGGCATACGTCCTCGAACGGAAGCTTAGTACCGTCCTCCAGTTCCACCCCTTTTGGCGCTTTCTTGCTCTGACATTTCTTGACCAGGTGAATTTGACCAGCGAGCTTGCCCCGTAGTATGAGACAAGATTGCCCAGCACTCGTCGGTTTTGCAGGGGTCAAGTCACGCGCAGGGATGAAATGGTGCTCGATATTCGCGCTCACCGTACTTGAGGTCACGGTGACTGACACATGACCGGGGGGGGCCAAGCCACACCCTCGCGTAACTGTGGAGAAACGGTCAGGAGCCGTAGTGCGGACCACACGCTTCTCCAGTGAGCCACGGTTGTAAGCGAGGCCGACCCTCAGGCATACGTGCCACTTAGGGTAGTCGCAGAAATTATCGTCGAAGAGCCAGGGAACACAGCCTAAACAGTAATTTCAATTTCGGTATGTAACGGGGAACCAGACCTACGTACCATAATCGACTTGCTGTTGTTCAGTCTCGTTGGAGCGTCGTGGGGTGACATCACCGGGGTGGACGACCCAGGGGTTGTAAGCCGATGTACTGGGGCCTGGTTCGGCTGAAGGGTCTGCAACGGGCGAGGGAGGGGGAGGGGTAATGTGGCGAGGAGGTGCAGTCGGTACAAATGACGTCCGACGAAGTTCTATGAATGCCGCCATTCGTGCAGGGTCCAAGGGGGCACCATTGAGGAGCACGCCAGATCTGTAGATGACGAGGAAAATCAGTGCGTGACTATAGTGGGCAAAGCCACTTACTCAGTGACGACTGCAGTATGTTTCAACTGCATAACACCGGAGTGAATCGCGACCTGGCAGGTGGTTCTGCCTACCGACCGCAGCGTTCCTCTGTATCCCTTGCTGGGACCAGAGATGATCCATACCTCACGGCCGACATGGCGTTCTACGTCACGAAGGGAATAGTCCTGCACTTTGACGCAAAATCCAATTGGAACATCATGCTAAAACGTCATTAGAGCAGTATGGAAGCAGTAGTCCGAACACTTACCCATGGTCCATCTTCTGACACCACTGTAAGACGCCCGGCTATAATATCGACGGTGCGAACAGGCCCTTCAACACCTAGAGCAGGACCGCGCGCCACTCGTACACGGTCTCCAATAGTGACATCGTACCCCCTCTCCTTTGAAAATTGTAGTGTATTTGGGGGAATGACGACGGCATCATCCATACAGACGGATATCTGTATGAGATCATCAAACTCGTCGACATTGCCGTCACCCCTAGCATCGGCTTCCTCAGCCTTCGACTTTCCCTTATCCCCAGGGTCAGCAGTGCTTTTCTCCTGAATCGCGGACGGTGTCACCAAGAGCTCACGGCCACTGTAGTAGTGTAACGTGCCGCAACGGTCCTTATGCGGGCCTCTGACGACACGTACTAGGTCCCCTGGTTGTAAACGGTTCTCGTTAGCTAAAGGATCGTACCGGACCTGATCATCGGCTCGAGAGGCGTATGTTGTCGGGGGGATGTACGATGCTAGAAGTATTCCCGGGACCTCGACCTGCGAACTCATCAGTAAAAAGTGATACTTCACAAGATCATGACTCGCTTGTTGGTCGCTGCCCTGCAGTAGGAAGATGTCATCTCGTCTGCTGATTACCATGCCCTGAAAGCCGCAGTCAATGCCTCCGATGACCTTGACGGAAGCGCCAATACGGAATTCCAGATTGAAATCGTGTACGGAGATTTCAAGTAACCCGACATCATCACTTGAATTGTCAGTCAAAACATGGACGGTGACGGATTCGCATTGGAGGTCCACTGCAACAATGCGAGCCAACTTGTTTGCAAATTCGCCCGAGCAAATCCTGCCGGTGTCTCCTTCCTGCCACCATCGAGTCGAGAACCTGGTCAGGGTACGGTCGACCAAGGAGGGATCTACGGATGCCACAGCAAACCAGGCGATCTCGTCAGGCGAAGGCACCCCCACCACCTTCACCCATTTCTTTGGGAAGGAAATCCGACAACAACCGAAATGATACTCGGACCCGTCGCAGTAGGCGACGGGGTGTCCCCGGTCATTCGTAGACACCGTTACCTCGAGACCGTGCTCCCTGGCTAATTCCACGTCAAACAAACTACGTCCTTCCACGGGACTGTGCGCGTCGGAGTAATAAGGCAGCGACCGGGGGACAATGAGGGTCTCGACCGAAGAGTCCTCGACAGAGAGAACATATGCGATGTCGTTCTTGAAGGACCCAAATCGTATGCGCACCCAGGAGCGTGCAGGGATATCGCAGGGCTCCGTGACGGATCGCATTTGCTCCCGGGGTATCCGTATGATTTCCCTGACAAGGTCAGCATGCGAAGGGGGAAGGCCTAGTTGAACTTCCAGTGGAAAGCGAGCTTCCACGAAAATCCGTCGAGGAACCGATTGGAACGTTTGGCACGACATGCCTCTACGCCTAAGGTGTTCCAAAACAAATCCTGCACCGTGAACTAATAGAGACGAAGTGAGATGTTGAACGAAGAATTGTGCAGTGGACTGACCGGTGGGCAACTCTATCATATATACCCTCGACTCGATCGGGTCTACGTCCACGTCCATACCGACTTCTGCGCTGCGAACTGGACTGCGATACACGCGTGCATTCGATCCTTCGGCACTCCCCTCGCGGTTATAATGATCGAAAATGCGTTCGAGGCGCTTGTTGAAGGTCGTACGACCCGACGGAGCGATCTCAGTTACCCTTGGACTGCGATGCATTTCACTATCTCGGTCGCTCTCATCCTCGCTTTCGTCGTCGTCACCGTCCTGCGCGGATGTGTCTAAAAACTGGCGAACGCCCCCGCTCAATTTCGCGCGCTTCGCTGGGGGTCGGGGGCCTTTGGATTTGCGAGAGGTTTTGCCTGAAGGATGGGTTAGCGAAGGGCGGGAACTCAAGGATGGACAATGACTTACGAGATCGCGAGGAGGAAGCCCGTCCGGAAGGGCGAGTAGAGGAAACATTAGCTGCAAGGTATCCAATAAATTACTGTACAAAATAGAATCCGCAAGTTTACCTACCTGAGGACGAAGACTGAACGGAGAGATCTTGGACACCTGATAGATATCAGCAAACTACACCATGAAGCCAGTTCTGAATTCACTTACTGGAGCGATCGAGGACCCCACGCTCGGTCATGGCAGCCCTGACAACCTCAACGGCGGTACCATCGCGGGAGGCTTCGAACACCTGGTCGAAAATGGTTTTCCAGTCGTCGAACTTGTACCTGTCCTTGAATTTGCCCTCCATCTCAGCCAGAAAGTCGGGAAAGGAGATATTGTCGTCGTCGGCCGCCCACCGCAAAACCAACTGCCATGCAGCGGGATCCTCCAACAGAGGATTTGTCGTCGCCTGCGCGAGCTGCCGTGCCGTTTTGATGGAGTTAAGTCCCTCGGCGGGATCCAGAAGAATGACACCAAATAAGTCGAGCCATTGCTCCTGCTCAAATTTAAGACCCGTGAGGTGAAGCTCGAGATCGATCTTGGTTAGAGCAACCATATCAGATATCTCGCCTCGTGCGTGTTGCTCCAGAAAGGCGAAGGCCGCATCATTCAAGACGGCAGGGGTGATACGAATGGGAAACGCCATAGCAAGTAAGAGCGTATTCGATGTGAAGAGGAAGTAGTTGGTGAGTGGTGAATATGGAAGGGGGGAAATACGAACGAAAATTGATTTTAGACGATAAGGTGCGCTATTGTTTGTTAACAATAGGATGGAACAATCGCCTAATGAGGACGTAGTTAGAACAGCCGACTCGACAGTGCGCGTGAACTCAACTTGGCATGCATGCACGCGTGTTCCTCAATTGTTCTCCGTGTCACTATTGTCTATAAATCTTGGCTGCTAAGTACGAAGTGCGACTTCGCATTCATTCAGTCGTCAACACATTGTTCATTGGCTAATTACAAATAATGTAATATTAATCTACGTATGTACCAACAGAACGCTAGGCAACGGCGTCAACAAGTCAGTACTACGAATGTTGGGTCGGACGGGTGTACAGCGTACCTTCACACAGACTGTCCACGCATATATACTAACCAAGTAGTGTCTGTCTTGATTCCACTCCGACGGATGAGTGACCATTAGTACTACGGCGACTTATGTCCTGTCGAGCCTGCTCCAATAGCTCGTCTAGTCCCCGGTCCTTTAAAGCTTTCTAAGAGAGAAATATTAGTTAGAAAAAGGGTGCACACGCGGCTGGGGACGCACCTGCACGCATTCCTTGTACTTCCCCCAGACAGCTCCGCAATTCTGTTCGAATTCCTCCACCTTCCTCTTAGCGTATTCGTTTCGTTGTCCCTCCGAGAGCTTTTGGGAGTTCGCAATCGCGGGCTCGAGGTAGCCCTCGAACCAGCTGTTAAAGCAGGAATCATACGCATGTTTGAGAGGCGTACATTCGGGCGACAGAGAGTGAGCCATGGTGGGATGTTTGGGACCTTACCTTCGTATTCCACCCGTCGAGACATTGAAGCGTATTCAGATTCGTACGATTGATTGATTAATTAACACCTACGTATGTACGAACAAATTAGCATATACGGCTCCCCCCAGTAGTGAGCGACTTACCTGCGGGGAGGTGGAAAAGAAGAAAAGGCATCCGTGAGAAAAGCCATCGTTGATATACTGAACGCAACTCACGATCACGTGCATGGCAACTATGGCAAACTACTCGCGTGTGCACGTGATCGTGAGTTGCGTTCAGTATATCAACGCTGGCTTTTCTCACGGATGCCTTTTCTTCTTTCCCACCTCCCCGCAGGTAAGTCGCACATCGTACTTGGCGCGTCCGTGATATTCACTAACACTAATTTCAGTACTTTCTCTGTACGCGACGTGCAATGGTATATACGTAGACACAATACCATTTAAATGTATACGAACCAATGAATAACAGGCTGACCACGATAACCCGTGTGCTGAGAAGTGGAATAACATCAAAGACGTTACATCAGGAGATATTTGATGAAGTCGAAATCTTTGTGGCCATCCGCAGGCACGGCTTCTCATTCATGGTGGCAGATACAGTCCGGAGCAGCGAACAGTGAGTTTGCTATTCATGCATACATATTGCTTTGCTTGACCAAAAATTAGGGCCAAGTATCCGCTCACTGCCGTCTCCGAATTATCGGACACGTTTGGAGATGGTCTCGCGGGCAGTTATGACGGAGGCTGTAAGTTCAGGACCTCTCTCACTCGCAGCACAGTCGGACCAAGGGCGCTAGCCTTGAACCCGTACGTCCCTTATGCTGGCATTCCATGGCTATGCTCACCGTCGTTTATGCCTCGCTTCTTAGCAAGATACATTGATAGTATGGGGTTCGAAGACCTCGAGGGGTGCAAATGCATACTCTAGCTACAACGATCGTCAACGACTACGGACAGGCCCTAAAATGATTAAGTTCCTAGGGAGTAACTTTTGAAATGACCCGTTGACGATCAAATCTGTGTGAAGGTAAGTACGCCCGCCGTTGCAACGAATTCATAGTACTGACTATCTTCTCATCACTCCAGTATGGGCACATAGCTTACGTAGACGACGCTCGCAGCACTTCGCTGTGGCCGGCATGATGACTCGGTCAGCATGTAAATAATACGCAGCTCCTGGGAATGTCCCGCTTCTCGCACAGTATTTTATAACGCAATCGCCCTCCGTCGCAGCCAAGAAAGTGGGGACGTTGAGAGCCGGACGGACAAACCAGTTACAAACGGTAACGTATATAAACAGCTGGTCTAATACATGTTGAAAGCAGAAAAGAGAAGAATGACACCACCCGCAGAAGATGAGCCGACATCCGCACGGCAGCCACCACCATTCGCGAGCACTCGATGGCGGAAATTGCTCACCCGATGGTCCAGACGCAGGCCTGAACAAGTAACGAGGAATATTCTTAGTCGGGTTGAAAGAGTGGATAAAGGTATGTCTAATGTGGAGATTATCGGGCAGTCATTGGACGCTCTTACGCCCGCTTACTGCGCGCTCACTGCCCAATGACTTCTCAGGGTATCTAAACTGATTTTTGAATATTTACTTTCATAACACATTTTGATCGCGCAGAAAATCTAATATTTCGATGATCTCGGAATGTATTGCCTAACATAGAATTAAGCATGCCTGCAAAGTAAATTGTAAATTTAATCTTGGGTTGATGTTTCTATCTTTTTAGGAAGTTATAATTGTCTATAACCTTGCGACATTCCTCCAATATATATTTCTCAATTGTCTTTCGAAGATATCTCAATGTTTCTCTTAATATAGACTTTGGATAAATTTTGTAAGTCTTCTCGGAATAAAATTTTACGAGACGCTAGTAATTTGAATCATGAAAAAAAATGCTGTTTTCGCTTTCGAATACTCTTTAAAACGGGTGATAACATTGAAACCACCGCAGTGTGAAAAGTACAGAATCAGTACAGAATCGTAATCTTATTTACGACCGAGCCTGATCTTATTTTACAACGGACTCAGACGTGGATACGCAACGACGGATAGATGTGTGGTGTAGCAAGTACGCGTCGGGGACGCGAATGGCCGGAAGGCAGATGGGCGACGCGGATGCCGCCATGTTCCCAAAAGCCTGAGCGGGAGCGGGTCAGGTTTCCGCAGACCAGGACCCTCCGACCCCCCCCCTTCTCCATCCCGCCGCCCGCTCTCATTTAAAACACTTCGTAAACCATCTTGGTAGGTTCTTTCCCAACGCCCATGAGATGAGCTCCGTCGATTCACTCCAGGACACCTACGCACGACTCTTAATGCACGCTGAACCAGAGCGAGGATATCCCCTTTGATTCCCCGAATCCAGCGTAAGATCACCCCCCGCATACCTCCGCGAAGGCGTTCGAATCGGGGACGTGGGTATCGTCACGCCCAACGGAAACTCTGACGTATTCTTCAACATATGTCTTCCCGGAAGCCACCCGCTTCACGGTGTTCCAGATGGATTTAGGTAGATAGTGCTTTCCGAGAAGTACATCGAGATCGTCGAAGATCCCAATCATCGTGGCTGTATGGTCACTACACACTGCTCTCCGAAGCGAAGCATAGATATCACGGTTACCGGAGCGAACCCAAAGTGAGCGTAGCCTTCCAAGCGCTCGTCTGTTGGGGTTTAACATGCGACCGCAGCATCGTGACCGTCAAGGGCGACGAGACCAAGTCATTCGTGAAAGCTGCAATCCTAGCGCTTCCAAGTGGTGCAGACAAACACGACCTTCTCGACACCTCCATCTCCCAAAAGGCGGCGATACGGATGGGTAAGACAAGGTACGAATTTGTTCTGAAGACATTAGGGCGGGCGGCGATGGGTCACGACTCGCTCTACCTAATCACCGGGTATCACAAGGCGTCCACTTGGACGCTCGCGGCCTTCGACAATCCAAACGCCAACTGGACCGTCGACGTGCAGTACACGGGAAACGGCGACGTTATCGTGACCGGCCCGTGACGCAGGGTGAGCGTCAGCCCTTGTCCCATTCGTTTCGATGGGCGGCAAGATCATACCGTTACTGTGCGAGGATTCTGGTGCGCGGGCAATTGTCGCGGAACACAATAGACGGTGCCTTGCTGACTGAACAAGTAACTATTAGCCTACTCATTTGGGGCTCGCAACGTCGCGGACAGTACATTCATCGCCCAAGTACTGTATATGCAGATGCAAGTACGATAATCTGAGTCTGTATGCGGATTCCGAGTCAGCCAAGCAAGGAGACACGGCAAGTACCCGTGAATCAAGCGAGGCAGGCAGGCAGCTGGTGAAGCTAAGTACTCAGAGATTCATGTCAGCATGTCGACGCCAACGGTCGTCGACTTTGTCATGACGCGCATGGTCCTCACGTGCGTCCCGGCAAAGTCCACAGGAGAGAAAAGGGCGTTCGCACTTTCGTGGAAGAGACGCGTCGCCCTGATGGCGATCGCACAACTTTCAAATCCCGGCTGCGGTGCGCCAGCAAAAATCCATGCGAAATCGGGGGATGTCAGAGCTGTGAGTGCGTTTTGCATGGATCTCGCAGTTCCAATCACGGTTAGATTACTCTTCCAAGTCTACAACGATTACAAGGTACGCACGAAGTGAACGGGAATACTCGGAGAATCGTTCGTCAACGAGTTCGGACACACCGGCGCAAGAAAATATGAATATGATTGGGTAAGTAGTCAAAGACGCATGCTTATGACAGCGATAATGGTGTCTACGAGTAATTGCTTGGTCACGTTCCCGTCGATCTACCCAAACTACGTTCACCCATGTTGATTGCCGAGGCATGGATACGACGGTTCCGCCTTGGATCGTGATATGCCAGTATTGGGAAGGGATATCCCTCTAGCAGCCAGCCGGACCGACGACATGTAAGGACCGTAAAGGACAAGGACAACGCGTGGTATCCATTACTTTCTTCGATGACCCTCAGACGTGTCGAAGAATGACTCCGACAGGACAAATCCGGAACAACGAGAGGGTCGCACTTTGGTTTCGAAGACGAGTTGGAATTGACATGACGCATTCGAGACGCTCATGGAATCTACTGACCACAATGTTTTAGTACTCGCTTTCGTGCCTGTAGCGTCATGGCTGGGCAGAAAAAGCAACAGAACCCGATGAGATATCAGTTACCGATACAGGGGCACGGCCCGCCACATGACGTACGAGATGACCGGGAAAAACCGCTCTCGGGATGCCCAACAGCGGAGGGGGTAGATCCCCGTAGGCTGAGAAGTTAGAACTAACCCATGTCCGGAGAGATGTCAGATACCAATACAAGAACGGTAAGACTGCCATGCAACGTACCGGTCAGTGCATGGTGGCTGGGAGATACTGTTCTACTGCATCAGCGCGCCTAACCCCTAGAATTCGGGCAGATGACCGCTAGAGATCCACACAACCGACAGATACTAATCAATGAATTAAGTAACCGAGTTGCACGGGTGGAAGCAAAAAAAAATGGAGGATACGTACCATCCCATATGAACTGTGCTCAGCTGTGATGCCGCCTCATACTTGTAGGAGTGAAAGCGGAAGCTACGGCTGACGCGGCAAGTCGTCTACATGTTCTTCCCCTTATCAAATACCTCTCATTTCCAAACAATGATCGTAGGCACGGGTACGCGATGTGCTGGTGTGGTCTGGTTTAGAGTTTCTACGACATATTGTAGAACCCTTCCGTCACACAGTTGTTATCACGCAGAAAACGACCACAGATGTGATGACGATTCCAGGCGACGAGCCCATTATTAGAAAAATGGATGCAGCAAAGTGTAGAGCACTCACAGAGGTGGTTCGAGAGGAAGTTTCTGTATGGGCCAGCAACCACCATGGCGTAGCCTTCCATGACCGCGAGTTGAGAAGTATCACAGTAGTTTGCCAGGAGGTACATGAGCACTGAGCTCAGTCGTAACGGGGATAGTCACAGACGTTCATCGATATCATGCGAGAAAGAGAAGGGAGAACTGGCGATGCGCCTCTTGAATTTGGCGGCAGTATTTATACGGGACTGTGCGGCTGACATGGCTCCATCGTCGGTGTCAGCCACCTCTCTGATGCCTAGCGCGTACCTCTAATCACGATGGTGGAACCGTCCATTCTTGGGCCGGAGATAGGAATGCGAGCGTGTCTCATATTCTGGCATCGCTACTCGCCCTTGTTCTGGAAAGTCGTTCGGATGGAATGCTGGCTCTCCGTGCGCACATGATGCAGTCAGCAGTGCTGAGCTGAACGTTCCGTCAGCCTTCCTGGTCAGCCACTACACTATGGCTACCTACCGTAAGCATGTGATTTGTCACTGGGGGCGATCCCATTCACACCGAATTGGCAGCTGCGTGGGCGATTGCAATCGATGACTGCATGTCAGCGTGCTTCATAGTTACCCACCTTGATAGTCTAGTTCCTTGCTTACCGCAGTGTCCCAAAGTAATATTTAGACAGACCTCGCTGCGCTGGACAATACCCGCCACGACGGGTGCCTATGAGAGAGGCAAAGCGTTAAGAATCCTCTTACCGGTATATGACAATGGAGTTGAATACTCGGAGGACTATGTAAGCGTGCAATGCCGTGGACGGTCGTCGTATGCTCAAGGAGCTTTTGCTCTTCATGCTAGAAGTGACACGACGCCATCCTATGACTAGTGAAACAACTATCACTTGGAACGTAGAAGCGTGGTATGACGATATTGTGGTTGCTCGCCGTGGGAACCTGAGCAAGAACTGTGTCTGTGGCTTGCGATCATGATGCAGTCCGCTCACGTCGAGACGCGGTTGGTGATAATACACTCAAAGCAACGGGGTACACGATCATACACCAATACCAAGTCAACAAAATGCAGAAGTACCAATCCTTTGCCACTGACTTGGAGTCGGAAGACGAGAACACAGAGACTAACAAAATCGCCTATTGTACGAGCATAATGCCTACGTTGGTACGTATGTTCCGCAGGTTTTCTAGAGTCCTCTTCAAGACCCGCCTATCATCTTCTTTAGTGATTTTTAGATCGGTGGACACCCTACCCGCCAGTAACTCCTTGTTGAGGTTTCCTGTAGGATAGGATGCTGTTCCCTCCGTACCACCCCAATCAAAATCGATCAACTTTACAGAGTCGTCTTTGCAAAGGATATTTGCATCCCGCAAGTCCCCATGGACGACACCCTCCGAGTGAAACTCGTCCATGAGCTCCAAGAGCTCTTTTTCCCAACGTTCTCCATGAGTAGCGAGTTGGGGGGACAGATTAATTGGGACCCCATGCTTGATATATTCCATTGCAACAGCATACCACCCACCAGGAAGTCGTTCAAAAGCGAGGATGTGTGGTGCATGACCCAATCGAGCGCAGATACCATGCAACTGGATAGAATACGATCGACTGAACTTGACGAGGATGGGTTGCCCTTGCTGCGTCTCTGCAACATATAACAAGCGGTAATCTTGTCTGTCTGGAAAGAAAGACCGAATCGCAAAATGCAGATGGTCCTCGGAGGGTGGGTATCTGCGTAGTTTAGAGACTGCCGGAAAAACACGCTCGGCAGTCAGGAGCTCAGAAGGGGGGTTATTACAGAGTCTCTCGATATCGTGGAGAATTCGAGCTTGGAGCACTGATGCAGCAGTAAAGGCCTGATAGAGTAATGTGCGGTCGCGCCCTTCAAAGGCCGTTTCGATGCATGAATACATTGATGTTAGACTAACGAGCTTGAAGCGATGGTCGACCGCAATGACAGCATAGAACTGTAACCTGTGTCCTAGGAATGTCCGGATCGCATTAAAAAACCACGAAACGCAGGAATTTCGGACTCACCAACGATGATTAAACCGAGATATGGCACTCTCCATCCTAAATGGAGTTTCCGATGAACCTCCATTCCCCTCAGATTCAGACGCGCAACATAACCTGTAAGCTCCACCTCAGGAATTGCACTGATCCCCGTAATCCTATTTTTAAATTCTACAACCATCGTCCCCGAACCATGAGCCGCATCATTACGGCCATCGCTTCCGACAGAACCAATCGCGGATGCGTGAAGAGAGGGAATCTGGATGTCTCGACGTGCTTTGAAAATGCGGTTGAGGTAGGGTAAAACTGCTTCCCTCTGGAGATCTTCATCAGCATAGTCTTCGTTCATCTTGCGAGCGAACTCGTCCACCTCGCTGAACAACTTCGCGGTGTCAATATCAGCAAGCCCAGGAACATCAAGATGACCATCCATGATATCTAGGAAGTGTCCGAAACCTTCGTAAAGGAGAGCGGCAGGTGCAACGTCGGAATCCAGTTTTGGACAATCATCAAGTATCTTCTGAGACGGATCCTTCTGAAGAGACTGGTAGAAATCAGGTTGCCCTGCAGTTGACGGGGCGGCTAAGACAATTCTAGAGCGTTTGGCACGCTCGTAAAGATCATCTGATGTAGAACGTTCACGTTTCTGTGTAACGACTATGGATTCGTTGCAGAAGATGCAGGACAAAAACGATCCAGCAGGAAGGAAATTTGCAGCGTTGTGGAAAGAGAATGGAATGAATTGTCAACTTGGGTTAAGAAAGCGTTGACAGAACGTACCACGGGGTGGTTGTACCAAAACGTGTATGTGTCCATCCTCCAGAGCTTCACTGAAAACCGAAGAGATCTTCGTCAGAGGTTCCAATGGTTGAACATTATTGACTGTGAATTCTGGCGGGATGTTGTCCAGAGGGAGAGACACCTTCCAGACGGTGAGCTCCGAGGCTACGACATAATTGAGTTTCGGAGACTGTTCCTCCCTGATCAAGCCTCTGAGGGTGCTGACATTTTGAGTCTTCAGAATGTTGACCGAGAAGATTCTTGACGAGCGATTCCTCGAAGTCCCGACCACGAAGGGCCGATGCTCATCCGCTGGGAGGAGCAGACAGTTGAGCGTAAGAGATTCAGGAGCTGCGACCCGTTCGACATCCAACGTTGGGGAAAGAGAATGGAATGAATTGTCAACTAAGAAAGCGTTGACGGAACGTACCAGGGGGTGCTTGTACCAAAACGTGTATGTGTCCAACCTCCAGAGCTTCACTGAAAACCGAAGAAATCTTCGTCAGAGGTTCCAATGGTTGAACATTATTGACTGTGAATTCTGGCGGGATGTTGTCCAGAGGGAGAGACACCTTCCAGACGGTGAGCTCCGAGGCTACGAGATAATTGAGTTTCGGGGACAGTGTCTCCTTGATCAAGTCTTTGAGGGTGTTGACATTTTGAGTGATCGGAATGTGAACATCGAAGATTTTTGACGAGCGATTCTTCGAAATCCCGACCACGAAGGGCCGATGCTCATCCGCTGGGAGGAGGAGACAGTTGAGCGTGAGAGATTTCGCGGGGTCAGGAGCTGCGACCGGCTGGTTCACTTCGACATCCAGGCAATTGGCAGCGTTTTGGAAAGAGGATGGAATGAAATGTCAACTGAAGTTAAGAGAACGTTGATGGAGCATACCAGGGGGGACTTGTACCAGAATGTGGACATATTCATCCACCGGAGCTTCATTGAAAATGGAAGACATCCTCGTCACGGAGCACAATGGTTGACCAGGAACATCAGCGGCCGTGAGTTCTTGCGTAATGGCGTCTGCAGGGAGAGACACCTTCCAGACGGTGAGGTCCGTGACTGCGACATGATTGAGTTTCGGGGACAGTTTCTTCTTGATCAAGTTTTTGAGGGCGGTGACACTCTCGGTGTTCAGAATCTCGACGTAGAAGATTTTGGACGGGTCATCTCCGAGTATAAAGCAGTTGAGGTCGAGCGTGGACATGATCGGTACCAAGTGGCAGACGCGAAGGGCACCTCAGACACAACGCGGCGAGCAGAATTTAAACTGGGTGTATATGTAGTGGGAAATGTGAATAGGAAATTCGAAATTTAATCTGACATCTTTGCATTGGCACTATTGTCAGTGGAAAAAATGTTGGTGACAATTTCATAAGTTCGCAGTCATTTTGCCTGTGTGTGAATGTTGTCCCAAATTGGAAGTATTGGGATCGAAAGCATGGTCGTCGAAACTTCAATATATTAATGGCGCTCAGAGTGCTTAAGCGACGGGCTATGGTGCAGCTATGGCCTATGGTCTGCACAGAAATTTTAAGGTTTACATTTGGCATGCCTGCCGGGCCTCTGCGGACCTTGAAACATGTCTGTCCGTCGTTTGCCATCTCTAAGACGGTCTGCACGCCTTGCAAGAAGGCAATCGATTAGAGGCTCGCTCATGGCCTCGGGAAGCACAACGCCCTGTGGTCCGGCTTTAAGAAGCTCACCTTGGCGAGCCACTAGGTCAAGGGGGAATAGGGGTAGGGGATCGAGGGGGATCGCAGATGCAGCAGCAAACCCCACTGAAGGATCTTCCAGAGGTATGGGTACCAGGGGTTCTAACCGGGCGGCTACGCGGGGGGGGAGGGGGAACAGTCCAGCATCAGGCGAAAATGTTCCTGTTAGGCTTCCGCCAATTCAGTGGGACGCTACTCGCACAGAGCTACTCGTCAGCTGGCTACTCAACCATGCCGCCGATCGCCACATCCTCTTCCATGATAAGAACACTGGGGGACCCTCAAGCGCCCCACCAGCAGCCCCTGGTGACAAGCCATCCGGCCGCAACAAAAAGGAGGTACGACTCGCTATTGCAAGTCACATCTTCGCAGGTGATCCCGTTTATGGGGGGCAATGGGCTGTCAACTCGGACAAGTTCCAACTGTCCGTCATGAATCGTCTCGTAAGGTAAGTGATCAGTAGTTCTACATACTCTACTGTAATACTGACCCTGCGAAGTTTGAAAGACAAGTACCGCGAACATGTAAAGAGCCTCAATCAGACGGGTGCGGGTGTAGCACCTGGCACAACTAGTAACCTTCGTGGTAAGTGTTCTGAAGCGTGGTGGTTTTACAAATACTCAAGGTCCTTGCAGAAACAATCATAAGCACGTTCCCCCACTTCGAAGATCTCGACTCAATTTGGAGGGGAAATCCCTCCTTCGACGCCCGGCCATTTACATCCGATCAACGAACGAACCGGTCTGAAGATATGCTCTCACTTGTGCGAGGGGGTGCAACATGCCCCGGCGACGACCTTTTCATGACGAACAGTGGTGATCCAGCAGTGCTGCAGGAAAGCGCTGCTACCGGCGATCAGGGTGTCAGCAGCACTCCTTGGGGTGACTATGACTATGGTGGGACAGGTGAGGATGATGGGCAGGAGGGTGAGCATGCAGGGGACTACGACTTTCAAGATGACGCTGGGGGGACGTTCTACAGGAGGGATGATGACGCTGGGGGAATCCCCTATAGGAGGGACGATGATATCGGGGGGGCTTATAGGAGAGACGATGACATTGGGGGGACTTTTGGCGATGACATTGAGATGGATGAAAGCACTGGGAATGACGCAGGGTATTCCGCAGGTGTTCAAACATGGGTGCGTACTATCTGCCAAAAAATCAACCGCCCATCTCACAGCTACCCTTTAGCGAGAGACTGTTTCGTCTGGTATGCAGATCAGATCCACCCCCCAGACCAAGCGCCGCACCAAGTCTTGGGATTCGCGTGACACGTCTAAATTCACAGAGACATCGTATCGTTGGGGAACTCCCGCACCGACGTCTGGCGGTGCTCCGTCTTCCTCGTCCCACCCTCGACACCGCTTCGCATCTCCTTACTCACGCTCTTCAGAACCAAGTCTTACAAGGGGTCGCAAACCGGCAGTAGGACGTGCCAAGACTGATATAGACTGATATACCAGCACATTTAGAGAATCTTAGGCGCGAGGCCGAATTGCTCAGAGGGGAACGAGCATCCAACAGTTCCACCAAGTACGAGTACGCTATCCATTCAAAGGAACTTGTTTTTCGTCGGGAGGAGGCCATTCACCAGCGACATGAAGCCGAGCTAAATCACAGGCGCCAGAAGGAGTCCAAACAACTCGACATCGAGCTTACGACTGCACAGACGCAACTGTTCGAGAAGCAGGCTGAAGCTCTTCGACTGCAAATCATGTTGGCTGAATTAGAGGCGAAGAAGCGCAGTGGTAGTGCAAGTGGCGGCGCTGGTGTGTCTGATCACGAAGCTTTGTAGGTTCTACATACAAATATCTTGCCATGTCGACAATCTCATGTACAACCTGCTTGTTGTACCTGTAAAACGCTACTGAATTTTTTGTGTCCGTAATCTACTACGTGAGGGTTCTTCAGCGTGACCGGACTGTGAGTAGATCCCGCATTAACGCTGTGCGGCGGCGTTGTCCGGGCGAGCCTTCAACCTCACTCACGACGACATCCTCGTGCTGCCTCTCGAACTCCAGGCCCTCATGCAAAGCCCAGCCCATTGTCGATCCTTCGTCCCGGTTTCCTCCCTCAAAATGCACGATCATGTTGTGCAAGATCAAACAACACTCCACCCAGTAAATCGCGACATATAAGTCTTGCTTGCTCTGGATCTGCAAGCGAAGCTCTCGCAACGACTGGAACCGACCCTTTAGGGCTGCAAACGCATGTTCTACCCGGACTCGAACCTTGAAGTAAGTGCACGGTCAATAAACCTCGTTCTTCGTCAAGCACAGGCGACATACTTTGGATAGGTAGCGGTTGTAAATGCTCTGCGGTCGTGATAGGCTCCCCCCCTTCGGTCTCTTGAAAGGCGACAAACACCACGGTTCCAATGGATACGCACTATCCGCCCAAACCCAGTGTTCAGCCGGTAGGATTTCCTCGTGTTCACGTGCAAGCCGAGTAGCCTGAAACGCGTATGCATCATGAACGCTGCCCGGATGGCCGAGCCCATAGTCGACGATTTGGAGGTTGTGAGGCATCACGACGAGCTGCATCTACAGGTAAGTCACCTATTGGATCAACCTGTCATCCACCGACCTGACAGTTTAGTGAATAATTGCATTTTCTGTCGTAGAACGTCTCCCCATACAGACTCGGTTTTGCCATCAGCTTCACAGCTGATCCATCGGCCGCAAAGACGCCATTCCGCCACGCCGCACACGTTCGCACTCCAACAAATTCCCTCGCATTGTCAAGCTCGCTATCATTAGCCCCCGGGAAGAATATAAAGTCGTCATGCAGATCGAGCAGCGCGATCATAACACGATTAGTGCAGTTAATAACCGAGCCAACGCTGACCCCGGCCCACTGCCTCACGTCCTCCGGCGAGATCGCATTGCCATAATGTCCCGTGCGGTTCAAGAAAATTGCCAGTTGCAATGCAACTGGCAACTGACGGTTAGGTGAGTTATTTTGGAAGATCGGATTGCCACTGATACAATCCAAAATGAAGTCGAACGTGTCCGGATTGACACGCAGCTTTTTGCGAAACAAATCCGGCTGGTGGTCAGCAAATGCAGGTAACAGTTGTATTTGGGGGGCACGCATCAGAGGTACAGCAGGCCGGAACAGCACTCGTGCGGTACAGGCTTCGTCACGAAGCACTGCGATGGCACCGAGGAGGCGTTCGAAGTGCGCGTCCCTTTCAACAAGGGACGAATCAGATTCGGGCACATCATCAGAATCGGACGGGCGTAGCGACAGGGGGCTTGGTGGCGTAAGTACTATGGGACTCTCGATCTCCGAAGCTAACGGAGAGTCTTCTTCGTCAGACCCTAATGCGTTCTCGATTCGAGCGACGGAGATATCTACAGCGATCTCGTCGAGTTCAAGCAAGAGTTGTTCTCTCTTCGACTGGCGTGGCATAATGGAATGCAGAGAGATGAGATTAGAAGAGGAATCATATGAATTCAAATGATATATACAGCGTATCTACAGCTTTTTGTATTTCGGTATGTGCTACACAAGTCCTCTTTTAGAGCTATGGGAACCACTGTCGCAATACTCCGGCGGAGTTCCAATGCCTGAGCAGTACCGGCAAAGTTATAGCTAAGAATCAACAACATCATAGTCTACCATAGCCCGTCGCTTAAGCACTCTGAGCGCCATTATTGACAGACAATAAAAACAGAGCCCATATCCGAAGTAGAAATCTACGTACGAAACGTAGTGCTAAACTTCACATACTATGCGGATTTACACGAAGTTTACTAGTACATTTCGTACATAAATTTCTACTTCAGACTGCGAACTTATGAAATTGTCACCAACATTTTTTCCACTGACAATACTTCAAATGGTGCCAATGCAAAGATGTCGTATTAAATTTTAAATTTCCTATTCACATTTCCCACTACATCTACACCCGGTTTAAATTCTGCTCGCCGCGTTGTGAGATTCGCCAGCGCTCTGCTTAGTCAGCGGAGCAAATCCATTTGCAGTGGCTGTGCTGCACCGCCACCTGCAAATTTCTTGGGTTTAAATTCCGTTTATACGAGACTAATCGATGAGGTGCAGCCGTCTCTACTACTATCCTGCGCCATGCATTCGGCAGCACCGAGAATTCGGCACATTTTCAAAATAGCCATCTTCCACACATAATTTTACTACTCCCTTTGCACTACCGTCACCTACTAGCCTATAAGTCTCACTTCCAACTTAAACCAGACTGATTCGAGCTGAAATGAGTGAGATAGCAAACACCTGTAGTACCCAATAAGTCAGTATTACTAAACTGAATGGTTACGTGTCTCGCTAAGTTAACTAAGGCTCGACAACGTGCATACCCCACCACCAGCATTATGTAAATATTGCCCTAAATCAAGACTTTCCTTGTATGTTTTCCTCCCCTTCCCTCCCACCTGTAGTACCCAATAAGTCAGTATTACTAAACTGAATGGTTACGTGTCTCGCTAAGTTAACTAAGGCTCGACAATGTGCATACCCCACCACCAGCATTAAATATTGCCCTAAATCAAGACTTTCCTTGTACGTTTTCCTCCCCTTCCCTCCCCGCCGCTTTAGGGATGTACGTGACCTGTCGGCAATGCTCGGGTGGCATTGCACCGCCTCCCGCTGCCGCCACGCAACCTTCCATTTGCGGAGCTTACCATGCCTTTCTACAGAGAGCAGTTACTTCCCACGTTCCTTGCCTTCGCTCCTTACTGTCTCGACATCATTCTCGACGTCCTCAACATCTTCCCTGCCCTTTTCCTCTATCAATTCCCGCAGTAGACGCCCCACGCCTACTCCAGACCTCCGTCAACGACACGTACAGCCCTCGCCACTGCAAGATCGTTGTGCGTACCCTTGTCATCACTATCTCAGGTTCCTGATGTCATTCTCAACGTTCTCAGCGTCCTCCTCGCTTCTATCCTCTATTGGTCCCCTTGGTAGGAATTCTACGATCCCCCCTGCTGTCCCCAACCACCATCGACGACCCATATAGCCCGTGCTGCCGCAAGATCTTGTGCGTACGCTATCTTTCACTTATCTCGTGTTCTTGATGTTCTCAACGTTCTCGACGTCCCCCCAATTCTTTTTTCTATCGATGCCCTTAGTAGGCATCTCACGATCTCTCCTGCACACCCCAGACCACCCTCAACTTGCGTATATAGCCTCAGCTACATAGGTTCGTGCTCATATTCTTCCTGTCGCTTTATCTTGACGCTCTCAGCAGCCTCCCCTGCCTTTTCCTTCATCAACCCCCTCAGCAGGCGCTCCACAATCCTCTAGCGACCTTCCTTGAGTTGTGTAGCTGCATAGGACATAGGGCCGTGTGTATGCTTGTCGCTCTCTCACAGTTCCTGGACCCAACGTTCTGAACAGGTGCCCGTCGACTCTACGACACTTGTATCACCTGCACTGCCCTGGCACCTCGTCCCCCATGCTGCTGTTATAATTGCTGTTGGTTTGGCGCACATCCGTGCCAATCTCAAGGATAAATAGGTATGTTCAACGCATTTCTATGCCGTATCTGATATACTAAATCTGATACTGTAACCTATCGCCTCCTGCGCTCTACCGGTTACTTTCCATGAAAATTTCGTGCTCTTAGGCATCCTGCTCATTTCTGACAACATCTACGCCGTTGTACCTACGTCTTGATGTCCCGCCACACAGGGAGTGTGCGCTATCGAGGGTTGTCGAAGTCTGTACTTTCCCACCGCTACAAAGATCACACTCGACGTTCAACTGTACTGACTGCTGCAAAACAAGCTCAACGTTTAGATAGGGCTCATGCCCAACGTTTATCTGAGCTACAAGGTGGGCACTTTGTCATTCTTCAATGGATTCGGTGTTTCATAGTACTATATCTCTAGGAATGTCTGCTGCTGACCAAGATGCGGCCGCACAGATGTTTGTAGACCAGGATATGGGCAAATATTCCCCCCCTACGTTTGTTGCCCCTGGCGATGAAGCGTTCACCCTCTCTCATGAAGGCGGCGAACATGAGGCATTCGAAGATCTTGCTCGGCAAGTAGCAGATGCACATGGCATGTAAGTAGGTATGTTCAGTGTCATTGCTAAGTTCAAATATTTTCTTCACAGTCGCTATGCGGACTCAAGGACGTGGCACGACCACATTGAGCTCCAGACAGAACACTGGAGGCTGCAAATGGAGCAGCTAGTTAATGCTTACCTTGATTATCGCTATCGCGACACGGGTGATGGATTACCAGCACCAGAAGAATCCGAGGCCAGCACTCAATACTTGATGGACGTTGAGCTTGTTGATATGTTTAGTGAGTATATTGTGCATGGTCAGCAGATCCTACTGAATGAAAACAGCTCGGCGCCGTGCGACGCTTCCATACAAACTACATCATCTCTATCCCAACGAGGTCTTAATCTATCATGGTTACATTGGATGCTCACCGGTCCTTCCCACAGTTTCCGTTTCACTTCGCACGCTCGCTTCTTACCACCAAATCCATCGCATTTGTCCTCGGTTCGGTATCCAAGCTCAGTGTAAGTTATTATGTCACCTCCACGATGTACATACATCTTCAACCTCTTCTTTGAGACCACATGATTTGATGACAATAGACACCATACTGCCCCTACCTCAACGTACAACTTACCATCGCTTACGACGTGTATCTGGACATCCTAGGTCGTGTGAATTGCCAAATAAAAAAAGCCCTTGGTTGTGATACCGATAACTGGCAAATGCTCAACAGCTGTCCTGCATGTTTTTACAGGCTTGAAGATGAACCCGCACTCGATTTCGACTGGCTGGTCTCCATTGATGGTAATAATAGCCTCAAACGATGGGATACGAGCATATATGGTGTCTCTCCACGAGTGGATACTCGCCATGCACGCTCAGACTATTGGTTAGATGATGACTACACTTCAGTCACCCCCTTTTGGGGACCTATTAGGTTGACATATTTCTACAGATGTTTATACCTAATAGGTGTCAACTTCTTGGGTATTCCCACATGCTACTGGGACAGCCAGACTTGGAGATTCTCCAGGAATGGACATGCCAAAGAGGGGAAAGCCCATTTCCCCCTATTGTGACCATGGTGTCTGGGGTCCAAGTAGGGCTTTCTCCAGCCTATATAGGGGCCTACTTTGGGGTTAGTTTTGGGGATTCTCCAAGGGAAATAGACCCATTCCAAGAGGATTTTGGGAGATTCTCCAGGGTAAATAGACCTATTCCAAGGGGAGTTTTGGGGATTCTCCAGGGTAAATACACCAATTCTCAGGGTAGTTTTGGGGATTCTCCAAGGGAAATAGACCTATTCCAAGGGGAGTTTTGGGAATTCTCCAGGGTAAATAGACCTATTCCAAGAGGATTTTGGGAGATTCTCCAGGGTAAATAGACCTATTCCAAGGGGAGTTTGGGGGATTCCCCAAAGGAAATAGACCATTTCCAAGGGTGTTTGGAATCTTCCAGGGGACATACCATCTGAATGGCAGACTCTGGGAACTCTGGGAAATGGGGGAATCTCCAAAACACCCATGGGATGGGGATTTGCAAAATGGCAGGATGGGATTTGTCTATCCCTCTTATTGGGGGATGGGGAATCTCCAATTGGGCAGTTGTGGATTCTCCACTGTGGGTATGGAGATTCCCCACATTCCAGAATGGGATTTCCCCATGACTATTATGAGACAATGGAGAATCTCCAACTGGTCATTTGGGGATTCTCCATGGGTGTGGAGATTCTCCAAGTTTCAGAATGGGATTTCTCCATGACTATTATATGGCAATGGAGATTCTCCAAGTGCCAGAATGGGACTTCTCCATGACTATTAGGTGGCAATGGAGAATCTCCAACTGGCCATTTGGGGATTCTCCAAGGGTGTGGAGATTCTCCAAGTGCCACAATGGGATTTTGCCAATCCTCTTATGGGGGGATGGAGATTCTCCAACTGGTTATTTGGGGATTCTCCAAGGGTGTGGAGATTCTCCGAGTGCCATGATGGGATTTCTCCATCACTCTTATGGGGGGATGGGGATTCTCCAAGTGGGAAATTGTGGATTCTCCATGGGCATGGAGATTCCCCAAGTTCTGGAATGGGATTTCCCCATGACCATTATGTGGCAATGGAGAATCTCCAACTGGTCATTTGGGGATTCTCCATGGGTGTGGAGATTCTCCAAGTGCCACAGTGGGATTTCTCCAATCCTCTTATGGGGGGATGGAGATTCTCCAACTGGTCATTTGGGGATTCTCCATGGGTGTTGGAGATTCTCCAAGTGCCACAGTGGGATTTCTCCAATCCCCTTATGGGGGGGATGGAGATTCCCCAGCTGCTGGAATGGGATTTCTCCATCCCTCTTATGGGGAGATGGGGATTCTCCAAGTGGGAAGTTGTGGATTCTCCATGGGCATGGGGATTCCCCAAATTCCAGAATGGGATTTCCCCATGACTATTATGTGCAATGGAGAGTCTCCAACTGGTCATTTGGGGATTCTCCAAGTGCCAGAATGGGATTCCTCCAATCCTCTTATATGGCAATGGGCAATCTCCAACTGGTCATTTGGGGATTCTCTATGGGTATGGAGATTCCCTGACTGACAGAATGGGTTTTCTTCATCCCTCTTATGGGGGGATGAGGAACGTCCAATTGGGCAGTCAGGAATTCCCTATGGGTGTTGAGAATCTCCAATTGGGCAGTTGGGGATTCTCCATGGGTGTGGATATTTCCCAAGTGCCAGGGTGAGATTTCTCCACCCCTCTGATTGGGGATGGGGATGGGGGTTCTCCAGTTGGGCATTTTTGGACTTTCCTTGGGCATGGAGATTCAGTCTGCATCTTTGACTACCAAAGTGTAGTGTAGTTGACTAGCAAAAAGGAAGTAGTGACTTCCAAAGATGTCATGTGGTTCATTGTGAAAATGTTAGCATTGACTCCCAAAGTGTAGGGTACCTGATTAGCAAAATGGTAGCGGTGACTACTAACAAGCATAGTATGGTTCATTAGGAAATGGCAGTAGTAACTACCAAAAGTGCAGTGAAGTACATTAGCAAATGGGTAGTCATCCACTTTTTTGACTACCTGAGTGTAGTGTAGTACACTGGGAAATTTGTATTGGTCAATGTAGCAGTGACCACCCAAAGTGTAGTACAGTCCATTAGGAAATGTGTAGTGATCCACATTTTTGACTACCAAAGTGTAGTGTAGTTCCTTAGCAAAAGTGTAGTCCAGTTGATTAGGAAAATTGTAGTGGTCCACATTTTTGACAATCAAAGTGTAGTGTAATCCATCAACAGAAGTGCAGTCCAGTTCATTAGGAAAATGTGTAGTGGTCCACATTTTTGACTACCAAAGTGTAGCATAGTCAACTAGGAAAAGTGTAGTGCAGTTCATTAGCAAAAGTGTAGTCTAGTTGATTAGGAAAATGTGTAGTGGTCTGCATTCTTTGACTACCAAAGTGTAGCATAGCCAACAAGGAAAAGTGCAGTCTAGTTCATTAGGAAAGTGTGTAGCAGTCCACATTTTCAACTACCAATGTCTAGCATAGTTTACTAGGAAAAGTGCAGTTTAGTTGATTAGGAAAATGTGTAATGGTCCACATTTTTGACCACCAAAGTGTAGCATAGTCAACTAGCAAAATGTGTAGTATGGTTCATTAGCCAAAGTGTAGTCTCTAGCTGATTAGGAAAATCTGTAGTGGTCCGCATTTTTGACTACCAAAGTGTCACATAGTCAACTAGCAAGAGTGTAGCATAGGCCATTAGCAAAAGGGTAGTCTAGATCATTAGCAAAGTGTGTAGTGGTCTGCATTTTTGACTACCAAAGTGTAGTGTAGTTCGCTTGCAAGGGTGTAGTCTAGCTCATTAGGAAAAGTGTAGTGGTCCACATTCTTGACTACAAAAGTGTACTGTAGTTCATTAGGAAAAGTGTAGTCTAGCTCATTAGGAAAAGTGCAGTGGTCCGCATTTTTGACTACCAAAGTGTAGCATAGTTGATTAGGAAAAGTGTAGTGGTCTGCATTTTTGACTAACAAAGTGTAGCATAGTCAACTAGCAAAAGTGTAGTGTATGTCATTAGCAAAAGGGTAGTCTAGTTCATTAGCAAAGTGTGTAGTGGTCCACATTTTTCACTACCAAAGTGTAGTGTAGTTCACTAGCAAAATTCCTAGTCAACCAGGGTACACTTTTCCTAATGATCTACACTACACTTTGGTAGTCAAAAATGCGGACCACTACACTTTTCCTAGTCAACTAGGGTACACTTTTCCTAATGATCTACACTACACTTTGGTAGTCAAAAATGCGGACCACTACCATTTTTCCTAGTCAACCAGGGTACACTTTTCCTAATGACCTATACTACACTTTGGTAGACAAAAGTGCGGACTACTACACACTTTCCTAATGAAGTAGACTACACTTTTCCTAATGATCTACACTACACTTTGGTAGTCAAAAATGCGGACCACTACACACTTTGCTAATGAACTAGACTACCCTTTTGCTAATGACCTACACTACACTTTTGCTAGTTGACTATGCTACACTTTGGTAGTCAAAAGTGTGGACCACTACACTTTTCCTAATCAACTAGGGTACACTTTTGGTAATGACCTACACTACACTTTTGCTAGTTGACTATGCTACACTTTGGTAGTTAAAAGTGTGGACCACTACACTTTTCCTAATCAACTAGGGTATGCTTTTGCTAGTGAACTACACTACACTTTGGTAGTGAAAAATGTGGACCACTACACACTTTGCTAATGAACTAGACTACCCTTTTGCTAATGACATACACTACACTTTTGCTAGTTGACTATGCTACACTTTGTTAGTCAAAAATGCAGACCACTACACTTTTCCTAATCAACTATGCTACACTTTGGTAGTCAAAAATGCGGACCACTGCACTTTTCCTAATGAGCTAGACTACACTTTTCCTAATGAACTACAGTACACTTTTGTAGTCAAGAATGTGGACCACTACACTTTTCCTAATGAGCTAGACTACACCCTTGCAAGCGAACTACACTACACTTTGGTAGTCAAAAATGCAGACCACTACACACTTTGCTAATGATCTAGACTACCCTTTTGCTAATGGCCTATGCTACACTCTTGCTAGTTGACTATGTGACACTTTGGTAGTCAAAAATGCGGACCACTACAGATTTTCCTAATCAGCTAGAGACTACACTTTGGCTAATGAACCATACTACACATTTTGCTAGTTGACTATGCTACACTTTGGTGGTCAAAAATGTGGACCATTACACATTTTCCTAATCAACTAAACTGCACTTTTCCTAGTAAACTATGCTAGACATTGGTAGTTGAAAATGTGGACTGCTACACACTTTCCTAATGAACTAGACTGCACTTTTCCTTGTTGGCTATGCTACACTTTGGTAGTCAAAGAATGCAGACCACTACACATTTTCCTAATCAACTAGACTACACTTTTGCTAATGAACTGCACTACACTTTTCCTAGTTGACTATGCTACACTTTGGTAGTCAAAAATGTGGACCACTACACATTTTCCTAATGAACTGGACTGCACTTCTGTTGATGGATTACACTACACTTTGATTGTCAAAAATGTGGACCACTACAATTTTCCTAATCAACTGGACTACACTTTTGCTAAGGAACTACACTACACTTTGGTAGTCAAAAATGTGGATCACTACACATTTCCTAATGGACTGTACTACACTTTGGGTGGTCACTGCTACATTGACCAATACAAATTTCCCAGTGTACTACACTACACTCAGGTAGTCAAAAAAGTGGATGACTACCCATTTGCTAATGTACTTCACTGCACTTTTGGTAGTTACTACTGCCATTTCCTAATGAACCATACTATGCTTGTTAGTAGTCACCGCTACCATTTTGCTAATCAGGTACCCTACACTTTGGGAGTCAATGCTAACATTTTCACAATGAACCACATGACATCTTTGGAAGTCACTACTTCCTTTTTGCTAGTCAACTACACTACACTTTGGTAGTCAAAGATGCAGACTGAATCTCCATGCCCAAGGAAAGTCCAAAAATGCCCAACTGGAGAACCCCCATCCCCATCCCCAATCAGAGGGGTGGAGAAATCTCACCCTGGCACTTGGGAAATATCCACACCCATGGAGAATCCCCAACTGCCCAATTGGAGATTCTCAACACCCATAGGGAATTCCTGACTGCCCAATTGGACGTTCCTCATCCCCCCATAAGAGGGATGAAGAAAACCCATTCTGTCAGTCAGGGAATCTCCATACCCATAGAGAATCCCCAAATGACCAGTTGGAGATTGCCCATTGCCATATAAGAGGATTGGAGGAATCCCATTCTGGCACTTGGAGAATCCCCAAATGACCAGTTGGAGACTCTCCATTGCACATAATAGTCATGGGGAAATCCCATTCTGGAATTTGGGGAATCCCCATGCCCATGGAGAATCCACAACTTCCCACTTGGAGAATCCCCATCTCCCCATAAGAGGGATGGAGAAATCCCATTCCAGCAGCTGGGGAATCTCCATCCCCCCCATAAGGGGATTGGAGAAATCCCACTGTGGCACTTGGAGAATCTCCAACACCCATGGAGAATCCCCAAATGACCAGTTGGAGAATCTCCATCCCCCCATAAGAGGATTGGAGAAATCCCACTGTGGCACTTGGAGAATCTCCACACCCATGGAGAATCCCCAAATGACCAGTTGGAGATTCTCCATTGCCACATAATGGTCATGGGGAAATCCCATTCCAGAACTTGGGGAATCTCCATGCCCATGGAGAATCCACAATTTCCCACTTGGAGAATCCCCATCCCCCCATAAGAGTGATGGAGAAATCCCATCATGGCACTCGGAGAATCTCCACACCCTTGGAGAATCCCCAAATAACCAGTTGGAGAATCTCCATCCCCCCATAAGAGGATTGGCAAAATCCCATTGTGGCACTTGGAGAATCTCCACACCCTTGGAGAATCCCCAAATGGCCAGTTGGAGATTCTCCATTGCCACCTAATAGTCATGGAGAAGTCCCATTCTGGCACTTGGAGAATCTCCATTGCCATATAATAGTCATGGAGAAATCCCATTCTGAAACTTGGAGAATCTCCACACCCATGGAGAATCCCCAAATGACCAGTTGGAGATTCTCCATTGTCTCATAATAGTCATGGGGAAATCCCATTCTGGAATGTGGGGAATCTCCATACCCACAGTGGAGAATCCACAACTGCCCAATTGGAGATTCCCCATCCCCCAATAAGAGGGATAGACAAATCCCATCCTGCCATTTTGCAAATCCCCATCCCATGGGTGTTTTGGAGATTCCCCCATTTCCCAGAGTTCCCAGAGTCTGCCATTCAGATGGTATGTCCCCTGGAAGATTCCAAACACCCTTGGAAATGGTCTATTTCCTTTGGGGAATCCCCCAAACTCCCCTTGGAATAGGTCTATTTACCCTGGAGAATCTCACCACAGGCACTACTTTTCGGAAGCAATAGACCCCTTTTAGGCAGGTTGTTTTGTACGGCCAAACCTACCTCTGAGGTCAACCATCTGCACCAGCAATCTCCGTACGAATCTATTAATAAGCAGTGCTCTTCTGCGCTTCCTCCAAACCTCCATGGATCCTTCATGAAGTCGCGTCGCTGAGCCTCTCGCTGCAATCCAAGAGCGCATCCACGATGATTCTGGTTCTCTTCCTATCCCCACTGATAGTGAATATATTGTTCCTTCCGTCGAAGATTGATCACCCTTTGCCAGAAAGCATCTCTTCTTCGTCCTCCCCACCCTCGCCCGCTCCTCGTGAACGACTCGAATCACTTCCGTCATTGATTTCTACCACCGAGTTTGAATGCAGGAGACGAGGAGCTGTTGTTGATGTACAGTCTCGTACTGCAGTGCTGATACTGCCCAGGTATTGCTGTCAGTACGCCAGTGCCGTTCTTTCACACCGTTCAACTTTGACATGCCGCGTTCCCCCACGACCATTCATGCATTTGTCCAGAGCATGTGAATTTCTTTCCGTCATGCTTGTGCGTTGGACTCGTGCATAGTGTATGCTACAGTAACATCATGTGATGTGTCATAGAGCCTTGAGGAGAGTCCAGGAAGTATCTATCTTGAAAATATACGCTGCCAATTGTTTTCAGATTCGTTTCAAAGTACGCAGTACCCTCCTCGGCATCTTCAGATTCGGGCTACGTTCCTCAAAGCTTGTCGATATCCTGTGACTTTCAGCACATCTAGTAAATGCTACCGGCATATGAGGATTGTCGAGGAGCTGCTTCTAAGCTTTCACTGGGAACGAGGGCCAGCGCTTCCGATGAATACAAATACCGGCTTCACAAGTTTGCAAATGCTAACTTTGCACTCCTTATGGCTTCACGCCCTAGTACTCGCACAGCACTTCCCAGTACAACCGCAGGACTAGGCCTCCACTTTACTTCACCTCGTAGGGCTAGGGACAAGCGAAAAACACAAAGACATGTCAGCATCCCCGGACGAAACCACAAACGTCAGCGACTTCTCAAACAACTCGAGGACCTATTAAACCCAGTGGAACAGGCCAAACCGGAGACGACCCATAGTGCTGCTGCAACCAGTAATCTCCAATCTAACATAACTGGTGAAGACGTGGATGCCCCATTGGAGTCGTTGACGTCGGAAACTGCAAACGATCTAGCATTTGAGGCATCAGATGACTATGGTGTTCCTGAGGTCAACACGCTGTCGCGTACTGTCAAAAAACCGTATCCGTCATCCATGTTTCAGAATTGGAGGGCGGTGATCCCATCCCTCGTTGAGATATTTCTCCACTACTTAACACGGACGATGGGCAAATCCATTTCAACACCCCCTTCTACTATGTCTCGATGTGTCCGAGCATGCGAAACCAAGACTAGTGTGGTTCTATGCCTGTATTTCGATCGTGCGTTTACCTTCGTACTATTTGAATCTGACTGACAAGGTGTAGATTTCTGTTCCATTTCCGTTTGTTCCTGCAAGTGTGCATCGTTACCTCAAGTTCTCTTACACTACGGGTTATTTCCCACTTCTCCATCTCAACCCCGTATGGCAGTCTCAGTCGAGCTGCTGGCATTTTATAGAGCTCTCTTCGAGAGGTCTTGTGATGCGGTCAACGCGTTGGCGTCGGCACTAAACTCTCATTATATTCGCAGAGGATTCCGTATGTCTGACCGTGACGTATGTTTTCGCTTTTCTCCTTGCGGCTACATACGTACTGATCTATTTCTCAGGGAAAGTCTGTTCAGGACCCCTTCAGGCGCAGTTTAGGGAGAGCCATTCAGTGGTTCGATGTTCTGCAAGTCGAAGTGGAGCGTCGGGTTGAATCTATACTGATGAGGTGTCGCGACCGCGTTTCTCATGCACGCCTGTCAGCATCCGGCGTAACCTTCGGCTCACAAGAGGGCACATGTGCCTCGCTACTTGTGCAACGCTGCCCTGCGTGCTTTGGTGGCAACATCTTTGGACGGTCATTGGCCGAAGGTGGTGACATCCACATTGCCACCGATGGTAATTTCCACCATCGACATCGGCGCTCAGCAGGTGATTGCCCCATCTTTTACGACCCTGTCTATTTTCTCCCCAAAGCTCAAGTCGATGCCGTCGGGCAACGGATCGAGAAGGCTCGTAAGTGCCGGCCAAGAAAGAACAAAACAGCCGTCCCGGACGAAGCAATAGACCAGTGCCAAACCTCGTACGAGGCAGCGGACGGCAAAAAGCAAAAGGCAGCGATGGATAATTTTGACGACACCGGCATAATGGCACTGATCTGCCGTCACGACATCCCCCTCTTTTTCGCCAACATTGATACACCGGGCGAACAGCAAAAATATAGTATCGCCCTTATTGAACATTTATTTTCACTTCTCCCGTCGCAGGCTAATGTCATCACCCTGTACGATGTGGGCTGTGTACTCTCCCGCTCATTGGACCAAGTAACTATACCCGCTGCCTCTGCTGTCTCCATTATACTGATTGTTGTTAGTATGACATACTTGATTCGAGTATCAGGTCACGCCTACGTTTTGCCACCACAGCAATGCACGCTTATGGGCACGAGTGGGCTTGTCAGCTTGTTTACAACCCTCGACTTATTGTGGGACTTGGGTTATCTGATGGCGAGGGGACAGAGCGGCTGTGGTCACGTTTTATTAAGTTGATAGGCATTGAACGAGTGTCTTCCGTAAGTTGACTTCTCTTCGGTACTCAAATCTCATGCTTTTGCGTCCTGTTTAACAGCGCCAGCGCCGTATCTGGCTCATTGATCGGCAGGCAGCTGCTGTAGGTTACGAAATGCGCCAAGATCTTGGAGCGTGGCTCAAACGCCGAATGAAGAAGGGTATTGAAGCACAAGGAAGCGCGGCTGAGGAAGTCCTAGCAAGTTGTGACGTTCCGATCCCTGAACTGCAGAGCCAGTGGGCTAAACAACGGGAGGCTCAGCTCTCGATACGGGCTCGTAAGTGTATGCTGTCGTGATTCATTTTGTTACTCATTTGTATCTCGAGATGCACCCGCTAGACTTAGGAAGGAACTTGACAGTGTACTCGCATTACAGGCGGACTTTGACGCCTCTGAACGCGCCCTTCAGACAGCCCGTACAGTGATTGAACGAGACTCAAACGACGTATCTGGAAGGACTCTCGAGGTGCTGGACAGTATGGAGGGCAGCCACGCCCAGCTTTCGAACAAGCTGGAAACCTTGTACGCTTCACTTAATGTCCAAGACAAGTTCCCCGAGTTAGATGGCGTGCAGTTGGACTTTGTTCGGATCCTCCTAATGGCTAGAGACTTGAAGATTAATATTCGCAAACGAGCGGTTGGTAGCTTCTTCGAATGGGACAAGCTTGATCGAGCAGTTGGCGGAAAGGACAAGGCCTTAGGTACGGCTCTCGCCTGTTTTTCCGTAACATTTGCTGACTTCTATTGGCACTTCTTGACTAGGAACCAAGCTTCATCAACAAACTCGGAAGGCCATCACAAAACGCCAACCTGCGCTCATGGCGGCAATCAGAAAATTCAACCGGTATTGTGAACAGCTCGAAGAGCTTTACGACCCTGCTTATGCCATTCCGTTACCTTTGCCGCTCCCCACGAAACTCGGTGAATTACGTGGTGACCCTAATTTACTGCAGGATGTCTGGATATCGCCCTCGACTGGAGAGATGCCCCGATGGCTGGAAGATTCAGCTGTGCGCGATGGAATCCGTGCGTTGCTGAAGCGCGACCGATGCCGCGAAGAGCAACGGCACCTTGGGGTGGAAGCCGATAATATGTGTCGATGGTTCGGCGTTGAACTATGCGCTGTTGAGCTTGCATTGCGGCAGTCAGAAAGTGCGTTGAATGCATGTCCTGTTCATTGCTTCATCTGATCCGTCCTCAGACTCCCCTTTTTTCCTCCTCTTGCAGCATCGCCGTGAGGCTATGCAGAATCTGATGGGGCATTGGCCAACTCCGTTGGCATCCACGGTTCGTTATGCAAACCAAGCCAGTGAGGCGCTATCGCTTGCGAGGTCTCTTTCTGGGGTCTCTCCGACGACAGAGTTGCACTGGCTTGAGCCAGTTATTTGCTCGTGGCCATCGGACGACCTCGCCGACGATGAAGAGGACAGTTCTGCATTCGACGAAATCGGATCTCCCGAAGAGGGTGTGCAAGAACCGAAGGAAGTCCTTCTTGGTGATGTGCTGGAAGGAGACGATACCAATGACAAAGAAGGCGAAATTGAAGATCAAAGAGTGATATTACCAGTGGTGACACTCCTATGGCAACTTCCACACGTAAGGCCCACTCATAATATTCACGCCCTATGACCGCTTCTGAGACGTCCGCCCACAGAGATTGAAGAGCGACTTCATAAACATGTCGACTAACTCATTACCCGTAAAAGGCATCATTTCTAGACGAATTCGACCTCCTACCCATGGATTCCCGCAGCTTATCTTTGACCCGAAGGACATTAAAATTCTGGCCTCCAATGAGACTCGACTCAACGACATCTGTCTCAATGGATGTGCGGCGCTTCTATACTCACTCTACCTTCCAGCCCATCACGGTGAGATTGCTCTTTTTTCGACACACGATCTTCCTCGCATCCGGTATAATGCCAGTGACGATATTCTGTGGCGGACGATGTCCTGGACCAAATATTGGGAGAAGACAACCTGGATCATTCCTATTCATCGACCTTCACCCGGCGGTCACTGGGTCATGTGCACAGTTGATCTTGCATTGCAGCGCTTGTTCTTGTTCGACAGTCTCGCAGAGGAAAGGCCCTGGAAACAAGACATACAGGTGACGACACTCTAACCCTTCATTACTAACTCAGTTTTACATTCCACTCGCTTTACTAGGACATTTTAAAACTTGTGTCTCGCCTCTTCATGATTGCCACGGCGAAGATGGTGGCGCCTGTGCAGGATTTTGGGGAATGGACGGCATTACCTGTACTGGTAAGTTCTCATGACCTCGTCGGGAGACAACATTTTATTTCCCGCTTAGCTCCATGCTATACAAACCAACGGATATGACTGCAGGCTTTGGGTGCTAGCTCAAATCGCAGCCGTGTTGAGGGGATGTGATATTACAGGTTTGAGAGAGGAGGATATGATAACATTCCGAGAGTTCCTCTATATACAGGTCCTCCGCATACCCACCGTTGTTGCCTAGGTTACTAAGCATGCGAACTGCGACAAACTTACATACTCATTTCATTGTGGAGGACAGTTTATAAATGAAAAACCCAACCGTATCTCTGAACCGGATTCAAGCTGCGTGAAATTCTTCCGAGCCTTGAGGAATATCTTAGGATGGGGTTTCGAGGGGTCAACGTTGCCATGACTAACATTCACACAAATTCTCGACACGAAGCAGGACTAGACGTAAATTCGTAGCACCCCTGTATACGCATTCCAGCAGATCTAAACTATGGACGTACGAGGTGATCAGAGAACTTCTCTTGGCCAGAGAGTGTATCTGATCCAACCAAATATCTTGCTATCTTGAAGTATCTCGTATTCCATCGGCAAAGGCTCTGAATACACTTCCAATTTGCATGCCAAACAAGTCGTTACCCGAGCCTTTGGGTGCGTACCGTTTAGATGGCGTTTCGATTGGGTCCATGGACGAACTGCACCACACCTCGAGCATCCCATGGGCAAAGCCTTGCCCCATGGATGCCGATGACTATGGTACCACGAGTATTGGTACCCAACAATTGAGGGAGGCTGGGCGACATCAGGTGTGCAGGGAGTCCTCAAACCGAATGGTGCCCTCGGGGAAAGCAAGCCACTGATATAAAACACGAGCACGTCCGTGTGCATCCTCAAATCGAGGGAAACGTTCAGGAGGTCATGAAATACGTCGAGGAAGGAATGTCCATGAATGAGAACTTGGATAGAATATGCCACGGCGAACAGTTTAGTGGCAGCGACGATGAGTTCCGGGGCGGTGAATGAGATAGTGTATTCTGGTCGAAGGCTAGTGGGTATCAGTACAGTCTTCTGCGAATTAATTAAAGATACTCACCGCGTGATCGATTTTTTCATTGCTGAATATGATTCTTCAAACCTGACCATATGACCGCAAGTCAGCATGAACAACGTGGATCCGTATACTACCTCGTTAAGGGGGGAGATAAAGAGGTAGTCCATGAACTGAACGTCGCCTGATGAGGATGGGCATGTAGGGATACCTAAGAAAATACAGGTGAGCACGGGCAGTATTAATGGCATGACCCCTGAACTCACGCATGTTTAACAAAAGACTCCTGTACTTAGCGTTCAGCACTGGTCGTCGGACCTTCCTCGCAGCCCACGAACGCCACCTGCTAATTATCCACTTCGCGAACCAGCTAAGGACAGTCCACCAATCACGCATCCTTCTGATGAGAGCCAAGTCCCCCCTCCTCCTGCACGTTTGTATTCTCCCTTCCCATACCAGCCGCCCCCTGCTCCTCCCTTCAACGAAGCGAGTCAATCTTCCAAGGAGCCCTGTACTTCAACAGTGGCAGGTAGGCGTCCGAAGCCCCGGCCAGTCACTAGAGACGGGTATGTCCCAGCACAGGATTCCAAGAATGCTTTCAACTTGCGCCATAGGATGCGGAGGCCAGGTGGTAATGTCGCCCCTATGGTCCTCTCGGCATCATCCACAGACCTTCTTGCAGCTGAAGAGGGACGAGTTTGCGAAGAAGCGAGTCGTGTTGAGACAGGAGGGGCAGGTCGCATGGAGATGGAGGATGCTCGACTTGGGGCAGAGAAGGGGGTTATGGATAGTATGCGAGACATGGCCCGCGAACCAACGGGTAAGGAGGCCATTACGTCGCGGGGAACTTTCCATCGTGCTAATTGTACTGCACCGCGTGAAGGTTTCCCTCCTTCGCGATATGCCTACGACTATCACCCCATGCATCGTCCCCCGATATGCTATGAGCGGGATCCATACGCAGCTGAGTATCGTGCAGCGAGAGGCTTCCCTGACCATTCTTCCGGCTTCGTACATGACCCATGGGAAGATGGACATGCTGACTACGAGGGTCAGTTGCAGTACATGAGGGGTGGCAGTCGGTATGGTCCCCAGGATCCCAATAACCAGTTCTCAGCTTACCAAGGCCCATATCCACCCCCGAGGGCCTATCCGAACGACGCCATCCCCGGTTACTACTACTATGGAACGCGCGCCCAACCACATGCGCATTTCCGCCAATCGCCAGTGCTGCGCAATGGCCCACTTCCAGACTTCACTTCCGGGACAGCTCCAGGGCCACCTCAGCAGCGCAACCATCTTCCTCCTGCTCAGTCTACCACGCCGCAGAGTAAGGACAAGTCTGAGGTGAACCCTAGCTAGCTGTAGAATACTAACACTCCAGTTCCTTAGTCTTACCATGAACTACTAACACACCCTCAATTAAAGACGTTTAGACGACGAAAGCCGAGAGCGCTGAGCATTATCATTAGTGACGCTACCAATATTGTTCTTAGCGATAATCGTATCCACCAATCCGGATTCGTTTGGCGCTGTTTGCCTTCATCTTGGGTTGCCACCAGTCGTCGTTGCATGTAGGTGGATGCCACATTTCTTCAAGGTAAGGTGAGATATCGTTGGTATGGTGCCATAGGGAAACATCTTTACGATCCATTGAACGTCCAGGCAGTTTCAAAATGGCTTTTTCTGCTGATCACCCTCGGAACTTGTAGATTTCATCTGACTTTCGTCCCCAGTTGAACCCTCCCTCCCTCCCTGCGCTTTCTAGCCTGAACCTGGGCCCCCGATTCCTCCATTTCCCACTTCGAACCTTTCGATTCTGGTCACTCTCTTGGAAGCGATGGTTCCCTACCAGCCAACAGTAGCTGCAGAGGGTACGAGGTGCGTCACCCGGTAACCTAACCTCTGCTCGATCGTAATACTGACGCCATCCATTACACCTAGAAATTCAACTGCGGCCCTCACGACCAGCACCAGAGTTCCACTCCCCACATCAGCGGCTTCCCTGCCCACTACACTCCTCAGCATTAGCATGTGTCCGCTTCCAGCACAGGCGGATCCAAAGCTCTCCGCGCATGTAAGAGGTGTCTCATCGAAGCTACAGAATCCCGTCCATCTCTGTCGAGAGTAAGTCATGTGAAGTTATCACAGCCCGAGCCATGCGTCTCTTTCCTCTAATGTTCCCTTCACACCTTTCGCACGCCGGCTCCGAGCCATGCGTTGGGACTTTATACCCTCCCACCCCCCTGCATGTTGCATCAGAATATGCCAAAGCTTAGCTTTCTTCCCTCCCCGCAGTTCTTAGTTGGTACCCGGTGGTTCTCGGCAGTTCGATCTGGTCCTGACGACAGTCCGGGGCCCCCGATAGGCTCGTGCCACTCCAAGATCCTGCGATGACCCACTTGGCCCTGTGATCCTGGCCAGACCACTCCCTTCATCCTGACACCTGTCTATTTCGTTTTCATTTTCTGTTCTTGCAGTCGTTGTTGACATCCTTCCTGGTTTCGGCCTTTCATCCTGGGTATGCTTCCCTACTGCTACTAATGTATGGGTACTTTGTCGTTTCCCAGTCTCTTTCCGTTAGGCCGACGATGAATATACTTCGTTCCCGTGCACCACATAATGCTTCCTTGTCAGTAGAGTGTAACCCGTTTTGCAGGGATCACACACAAATGACTTTCAGTGCGCCGGAATACTACGAGATGTACGGACAGTCAATATATATAAGGTAAATACAAACTCATTAATAACGAGTAAACTATCCCCTGGAAAGCACAAAGAAACAGTGGTAAATAAAGTAGCACCGGAGCATCGCGCGCGAGGAATAATGCATGTGATCCAGCTGCAGGTTGGAGATGCCATGGCGAGGCTCGCCAAAGCGTCGAGAAGATAATCCTACGAGCGTCCTACGAGGGTGAGAAAAGCATCACGTCAGTGGGGTAAACCAACCATTTTCCAACTTGGGAAATAGCAGGGGTCGGGCCGCGGAGGTGACACCTCAGAGGTATATTTAGCCCCATCAAGAAACCCCCCCTAAAGGGCGTGTGAACATCCTCAAACTGGTGCCAAGGGTGGAGAATCTCCCAAAATCCTCTTGGAATAGGTCTATTTACCCTGGAGAATTCCCAAAACTCCCCTTGGAATAGGTCTATTTCCCTTGGAGAATCCCCAAAACTACCCTGAGAATTGGTGTATTTACCCTGGAGAATCCCCAAAACTCCCCTTGGAATAGGTCTATTTACCCTGGAGAATCTCCCAAAATCCTCTTGGAATGGGTCTATTTCCCTTGGAGAATCCCCAAAACTAACCCCAAAGTAGGCCCCTATATAGGCTGGAGAAAGCCCTACTTGGACCCCAGACACCATGGTCACAATAGGGGGAAATGGGCTTTCCCCTCTTTGGCATGTCCATTCCTGGAGAATCTCCAAGTCTGGCTGTCCCAGTAGCATGTGGGAATACCCAAGAAGTTGACACCTATTAGGTATAAACATCTGTAGAAATATGTCAACCTAATAGGTCCCCAAAAGGGGGTGACTGAAGTGATGACTATGTGGATCGCTTCAAATATGAAGTTTCATCCAGGGTACGTTCTTTATTACTGTTTGAATACTACTAAAACTTCCGTAATGCCAGACTAACCACGACAGCGATACTGACAACTGGCAAGATCTCGCTAGCGCCGATCCTGACGTTCCAACATCTTTTACATGTGTTGAACGATGGCGCAATGCTGGGCCGGAGCAACGGAAGAGAATGTTCTCGATGTTCCATGAGACGGGCATTTTTATTGCTTCTTGCCACCATCGGTTTGTTCTTCTCGCATACAATATGGTGAAGAGCTGCGAGCTGTGTGTATCATTTGTTCCTCGCTGACCAAACCTACTGACGTGTTCGTTCTAGCGCCAAATATCCTTTGGCGGTCATCAGTAAACTTATGTCTGTATACAGCAAGAATGGGGGCTGTGCGTACGACATTGGCTGTGCATTTAGCACTACTCTCCGGAACAGTTCCTTGGGTCCTCAATCAGAAGATCTGAAGTTACGTATGATGGTTGGTGCATTCCACGGACATGCTCATAACCGAATGTGCCAGCTCAATTGGCATCCATGTTGGAGATTGAATCACCCCTGTGTGATACTTGTTATGGTATGCCTTTTTGGTTGCTTACATAAGCGCTTAGAGCGTACACTTTACAGTACACTTTTGGTACTACTCCCTCAGTAGTTGAGTCACTACTGAGGGTAAGCCTACTATTCACTTAGTATTTCCATACTTACTGATATCCTGTAGCTGCCTACAGGTACATTCAATACATAGTAGTTGAGTCACTACTGAGGCTGCCTACAGCCTTTCCAACAGGTTATGAGCCCCGCATAGCGCGGAGAAAATTTTATTGAAGGCAACTCATACTCGACTCGAACAAGAGGCTACTCAACAAAACTACTACTGTCCTTACTCAAAAGTTACTGGATACTACGACAGATGGATTACCTTCCCGAGCTCGCACACAATGGGCAAAATTGGACGGCTTATGGCAGCTCGGTCCTATGTGCCATTAATGACAAAGGCTTGATGGGGTTCCTAGTCGGGTCCGAGACACGACCCATACATCCAGCACAGCTCGAAGGTCGTGGTGAGGGTTGGACACCCCAGACCAACGATGAACGAGAGGAGGTCGCAGTATGGAAAACCACCGACTGGTCGTGGACACAACGAAATGCGATGGTAAACTACACCATCGTTAGTGGTATTCCGGATACCATTTTCGGCTCTATGCTACACCTGAAATTGCCACTCGAAAAGTGGTATTACCTCGAAAACCGCTTTGGCCAAATCCCGAGACCAGAAAGCTGGCTAGCAGCTGAGCGAGCTATGCAGCAAGGCGACTTATCCTCCGAGCAGACTGCAGCTGAAGAAACTGGTCAGGAAGCTCATGACAGCAACATCGAACTCGAGAACTCACCTGATGGGGAGGGCGACTCTCAAGACATCCCAGATGACTGTGCTGAGACCGAGGCTGGGCACCCGAAGCCCGAGCCCAACGTCGTAGATGCGCGGCACTTGGAACTTTACCTACTAGGGGTGGAGGTTGGGACTGGAGACTCGAAATGGTTAGATGAAGGCACGAACATGCTCGAAGCACCTGACAAGGGTAGTCAGTGTGCAGGCGACGAGGTCGAAGAGGATGAGGGCTTACCAAAGTTGAGCTCCGAGGCTCTCAAAACTCAAGAGGCCCTACCATTCATTACAAGCGAATGCACTGAGACCTGGACTGGGCACCAGAAGCCCGAGGACGAGGTTGTAGACATGCGGCACGTGGTGGATGTCCTACCCATGTTTGAGGTGGGGAGTACAGGCCAAGCATGGTATGGCAAACATGCGAAGGAACTCCAAGCACCTGACAAAGGTGGTCAGTGTGGAAATGACAAAGTCGAGGAGAGCCAAGACTTACCAAAGTCAAGCTCCGAAGTTGTCGAGCCTGAGGTCGCAGACGTGCAGCAAGTCGAGGATCACCTACTGGAGGTTGAAGCTGGGGCTGTGGACTTGATACAGCCAGAGGAACATGCGAACACGCTCGAAGCACCTGACGAGGGTTGTCAGTGTGCTAGCGACAAGGTCGAGGAGAGGTGGGACTTACCAGGGTTGAGCTCGAAGGCTCTCGAACCCGAAGGTGATACCACCAGACAGGCCGGTGGACATTCCATGGAAGATGTGCGACGAATACCTTTCGAAGAGGATCGGCACACCCGGATGAATGGCAACGAACCGATTCTCGACATCCCTGATCCACCTGGCACTCATGCCGAACTTCCAAATCCACAAGCCGAATCCCCTACACTACGGAGCGAGTGCGAGGTGACAGGAAGTATGCTAGGGGACCCCAGTGAGGAGTCAGAAGGGTCTTCGCAGCTGCGAGAGACCGAACGACCCGAACCTCATCGAGATCGCACGTCCGAAGGAAAATTTCGCATTGATGAAGGACGCTATACCTCGGACATCCCACCTGACGAGGCTCGGGGGATGGGGGTGCTTAGCTCTCCTGGAGTCAGGTGTGGGGATGGCATGGCAGTCGAGGCGACAGCAACGAGGCTGGAGATAAGGAACATCAGTGCACAAACCACCCAAGCACTGCCAAACTTACCACATCCGGAGACGCACCCGAAGGAGCCGGATAAGGGGAAGATCAGTAATGGGTATAATGATACAGTTAGCAGGGACATCACGACCCTGCATAGCATCCAGAGAGCGCTGCTAATTGACAGAGGGTGTCAGCACAGCGAGTGCGAGATGAAGCGGCCAGATGACTTACCTGCGCTGCACAGACTACCTTCGAATGGCATCACGGACACTCCTAGGATGTCCCACTGACACAGTCGAATCAACACGAAGACTGTAAGCGTCAATGGACCCCAAACGAGAGGCTACAGATGCCTCATCCCCAGCATTCCCATTTTGCTACCTTGCGAAGTCTCACGACACCTCTGGAATATCGCAGATACATTCCAGAGACAGGACGTGCCTTCTAGATGAACTCGGAGCACCAACAAAGCTTCGACAGTCAAAATGGCAGTCTCGCAGCAGCAGCACAAGACTACAAGGCCATCAGGGGACCTTTGAAGCACAGGTATGTCCAGATGATGTTGATAAAACAGTGCAAGCCTGATATGTACTGATCATCCATGACCACTACCTGGTCATGAGTTTTCTACACCTACCCACTTGGGAGAGAAAGATAAGAAAGTACAATTACAACACAAGAAAGAAATCCAAATGACAGTTCACAATCACACATCTTTAATTCTGGCCATGCTATACATTCTCAGGCAGACTTTATTTATTCTTGTCCAGCTAATATCCCAATGGTATGTACTTTTCAATCTGGTATCTGCCTGATGAATGCCTTATTTGGCTTGATCAGTGAAATTAATGATGTTAATAGATTTATCATTACCCTGCCACTATGAGATGATGTAGGTAAACTCATGCAAATCTGATATGCATTGATCACTGATGATCACCACATGGCAATTGATTATCTATGCCTACCCACTTGGGAGAGACAGATAGGAAAGTACAATTACAACACAAGAAAAAAATACAAATGACAGTTCACAATCACACATCTTTAATTCTGGCCATGCTATACATTCTCAGGCAGACTTTATTTATTCTTGTCCAGCTAGTATCCCATGCTAGGCTTACCTAGCCTGGTAGAAGCTGCAAGGCCAAGCAGCACCTAGCAAGGATGTACTCCACCTAGTCAAGGCACTGCTAGCCTCACAGCTTGTACTAGGCCAAGAAAGCCTTCATGCTAGGCACTTTACTGCTTGCTAGCTCTCACTACTACTGCTACCACCTTCAATACTAGGCCTTGCATTTATTAGCATGTACTATACATGAAGGCAACACTGTAAAAGGATGCAAGGGAAATGCAACTAATAGCAAACCACCTGGTATCAATGCGAGGTGGATGTGAAGCCACTAGCATCCCGGATTCTTGCCTGCTGACGCTCAATACGAGCCAGTTGCCGAACAAAGTCTTTTTGATTCGTGCGAACGAACCTTCCCTTCCCGACTCGGTGCTCTCGCTCACCCTAATACCGAGTTAGAATTCGCTAAGTATAAGTGAAAGCTGTAAGACCTACGGAGAAAATATGCCGCGTGAGAACATGAATGATTCGATGGCTGGCACCTTCGATACTTAGACTCATTCCCAAAAAATACGTAGAGCGGCCACAGTTTAGCAGAGCCAAACTGTGTCAGCTGGGTCGAGTCCGACCAGAACATGAGCGCTGCAACGACACGAGGAAGACTGCACCCAAGTGTTGGGGGAGAGTCTTGCAGCTCTTGATGCGCTTCAAGAAACGCAGTGGACATAAACAATTCGCCATAAACCTTCATGTCACGATCCTTGTGAGTTGGCTGCCACCGCAGTTCATACGGTACAAAGTGGAAGTGTGACGCATGTGCCGGATTTGTGACCTTTTCTCGGATGATCAAAGTAAGCGAACGATGGTAAAATCCACCGACAGCATAGTTCTTCGGGCCAGGGTCCTTCGCACGACTGTGAAATGGAACTGATATTGTGACCGATGAACACGTCCATCCGTGATCCTCCTCGAGCCACTCCGGCCGATCACCATCGAATTGGTTGTGACCGAGTTGGTCATCGATGGCATCCCACGAGGTGTGAGTCACAGCAGCCGGTGAAAATGAAGCGTCCCCGACGATGTCAATCAACTGCTTGAAGGACTCCCGAGACTTGTGAGCACCTTGATTCCAATACCAGTCGCCGAGGCGCATCGCACTCTCGTTTGGGTAAGGCAGGTATGCGTTCGCAGATGGTTCGTCTGAAACCCCAGGACTGAGGCTAACCACGTTCCATGAGCACATATTAACGACTGAGTAAGGATCGTCTGGATCGTGACTCGGGAGTGCGTCAGTGTTGTAAACATGGAATAAGCCAAATTTGTTGATCTGTGACTTGAATGTCTTGCGCGACGAGGAGCAGAGAGGGGAAGCAGATTTCTCTGCATGACCTAGTGGTGTATCACAGGACGAGGTCACGTCCGCTTGTGGTGCTGATGATATTGAAGAATTGGGCAGGAAGCTGGTAGGGGGAAGTGGCAATGGTGGCTCTGGAAGCATGTCCCGAAAGTGCAAAGGCAGCCGGCGATTGGCACGCCGAGTCCTTCTCTGAGCTAAGGGTAAATCGTCGTCCTGCGACGGCTCATTCTGTAAATCTGAATCCATCTAGCATTGGCTCTGTCAATTACTTGACTAGAGTACTAGAGTTCCGAACACATGCCTGCTGCAAAGCGGACTCGGTAGGCTGCACCTCACGGGTTTCATGCGCACGACCTGCATTAGAAGTGCTGGAAAGCCCTATGCCAGTATCATTCACTTCGGAAATTGCATGAGCACTTGGAACTCTAGCTTTTTTGCTTCGTAGGCTTGTTTCACTTTCTCGAGGGCACTGGCAAGTCGCTTTCTCCTTTCTCATGATGCGTGAAGGCGCCTAGGTCGCTGAAGACTCGACCGCAAACACAATTTTGTGAGAAGGTAGCTTCCACCATGGCTGTGCAGTAGCAAACTAGATCAGGTAAGATACGGCGATGATGTGAACGGCTCATACCTAGGTGGTGAGGAGTTGGTAGTTCGAGCAGCTGTTTTGAGCTCGCCCAAGTGTCACGTAGATCTGGTCACAGTCAAAATCATGACATGACCCGGCAAAGAATAAACTGCTTCACTTGTCTCGAGACGTCTGCAGCATCCACAAAGAAAAGCTGTGGGTCTTTGATGGTGGCCCCGCTGTCTAATGCCAGAACTGTCTCAAGGTACTGTTGGCATAGATTGGCAAACTGCCTGCAAATGACAAAGACTCGGAAACTTGCTATGAGGCCATCAAAAGGTGAACGGCATACCGTAGGCTCTGTATAGATAGATTGCGCTTATCGCTTACTTCCGGCGGTGGCAGCAACAAAATCTCTGCAATCATCTTGCAGAGGCCCATATCGCACACATTGTACGCCACTGGAAAAGGTACATGATGTCAGCGGAAATCTCGGAATGGATCCGCGCGGACATACGAATGCATCTTCGTACTGTTCCGGTCGTTGCTTAGGAATTTTCGTATCAGTTGATCATCGAGTCGATCCCACACCTGTACGCACACATGAATCGGAATAAGATGACGTGAATTCTCAGAGATTCTCTTTTTGCAGCGTCGTCGTCCCGGCCAGCCGTGGTGCCAATATGGTGTGGTCTATTTTCCGCCTCTATAATGAACGAGCTGTGGAGATGACTTATAACGATATCATTAGTGGAGCATGTGATAGCGTAGACTTTCTCGGAGGTTGGCCGAGCGGTGTGATCCAATATGTTGTCAGTACAACTTCCTTCGTAACTCCCCAGTTAGATATCTTCGCTCACCTCAGCCATCATCATTAGATCATTGGAGTCAATGATGGTGTCTTTTTGTGTACGATCTTCCTTGTTTATCGGTTATGGAAGGTAAGAGCTTGGCTGGAGTCATGTGTGCGACGTGCGTGGGACAAAGGTCGGCACTGGGCTGTGACGAATGCGACTTTTGAGGTCGACGGTGTGCTTCGTGCACACAGCAAAGACGGGAACTTGAAGTAGATTCTGCTTCGTGCGTTCTCAGGAATACTGACTCGAAGTTGACAGTCTGCTTCGTGCGAACGGCAAAGGCCAGTACTACGTTCTCACGAATATTGAGGTAGAGGACCAACTCGGGAAATGCCGCCTGAGGGCGGCTTTCAACCTTGCTTGCAGTGATTGTTTGTTCTCAATTTTTATGGATGATGGTTGGAGGATGATCGTGAGGGCGAACTTAGCCATGTGTTATACTAATGGACATGTCCACCACAGACATTGCAAAAATTGCTCACTGTGAGATTTCAACAGATACGACAAGCCTAATATACATTTTCTTGGAGGGAAGTTTTGGACGCTACGCTATTGTACATGTACAGTCACTACATTTGATTTCCTGGGATCGTTTGATGAGGTTGGTAGGCTACTGTGGTTGCAATGGCGGACTTACTTTCTGTATGATTTCTGAGGGCGTCCATAGGAATTGTTTCATTTCATCATCTTCTGCTTCTTTTTGTACGGCGTGACGGATGCATCTGGGTCGAGGAACAAGGGAATCTTTCTTTTTTGTTGACGTTGTTAGTGAGGGGAGGTGGAGGGGGAACGAGAACGTGAAGTAAGACAATGTCGGCAGTGTAGGAATCGTAAGCCGCAGCACCTGCTTTGGAAGTGATGGGCCAGTGTGAGAGGTTAAAGTCAAGCTCAACGACAGCGTTCTCGAGGGAACATTGGTACGCTTGGGGCCAGATGAGATGCTCATCGACGTCATAAGCACGAAGAGGTTTGATTTTGTGCGTAGTTTCCTGCAAATAAAGTTCTTCATGGGTTTCCTCACGGCTGAGACTCCAATTTTGGGGAAGAAAATCCATGCTCTCTGTCAGTGTATTAAATATGTGTCTGTTTAGTTCATACGCATGCACCTTCAACTCGCCCTGTCGATGACCAACCTCAGGTGTTCTTCCAAACATTTGTTTTGGTTCCGGATGCTGTCGTGCCAGTGGTCAAAGCCAGAGAGGTGGCCAAGTACTACATCGACGCCGATGCGATGAGATTCGTTGGTTGAGGTTCAGTGATGGGATTTGATCGACGAACCAATGCATGTCTCACTTTTCTCGGTAGAGCGAGTAAACCTGAAAACTACTGGGACATTTGAGGACGTTATGCAATGTGTAGCACCTCTGCTACCGAGCTGGTGTATGCAAAAAGATGTCGCAGGATGGCCAGGCACGCCTTGAAGGGGGCAGAATTTTGTCTTGGAATGGTGTATTCGACACTTGCAGGTCCATTAACATATACGTGCACCACACACTGGCTGACGTAGAAACAAAACATGGAAAGAGGAGAGTATGAAGAATGTAACATACCAGGCGCAGCCTTTCTCCCAAGATGTCTATGGACAACAATGAAAGGAGCAAATCTTGTGCACTGAGAAGTTCGATAACATGAAGAGTAGTTTCTCGGGTGGAAAGATGGGGAAGACCGGGGCGCACCACGCACATTCTTGGACGTCGATCCCGTGCACTCCCTTGCGAAGACGTCCATAGCAGATAGGTGCGAGGATAAGTGTGAGCAAAAACTTACGCATGATTTAGAAAATGCGATGATACACTATTATATGTGCATTTACGACCAACTTGTGCTCAAGGAAGTGGTGTGCTGTCGGGGAGGGTACCTTCTTACAAAACAACCGTACCATACCGAAGAGACCATCATTCCCCGTTGTCTTCGTTCACAGTTGCAGGCGGAAGAACCCCTTGCGTGTGACAATCGGGGTTGTAGGCATCAGCCCAAACTCCTGCGCCTGTCATTGTCCCTCGTAATGTTCGCAGATTCATAGGGAAGGACCATGTCTTTACATGTAGCAGTGGACTAGTGACTATTACTGTAGCCCGCCACTGGAAATATCGTAGGCATCTGCCGAAAATCTTCCCACACACATGGCATTCGCCGGTACTCCGTTCCCACGATTATTGGGGTCGGAGAAACCTTGCTTGGGCTGGAAGCCAAGTTCATTGTTGATCGAATAGTATGTTCAAAGACACGTACATCATTGAGTAAGTTTTTCTAGGTAATGTAACATAGAGCAAACGTGGAAACTCAAATAGAAACGCCAACTCAAACAATGGTCCAATGGTAGTACTGTAGTCTGCTGTTTGCACCTCCTCACATTTTCGAGAAGGTGTGTTATCCGTATCCAGGTGGAAAGAAATTTTCCTTTTCTCTGTCAAAGAGGACCCTGTCTGCCGCATGAGTGAATGAATTTTATCGATGCACTTCGCAATTTGATGAGCATTTCCTCCCATTCCTTCTCAGGGGCCGATAATGCTGTGATGGCACCACCAGCACCAATAACCCATTCCTCCGCTGATCATCAGGGGGTGGTGCCTCGGTGGTGTACTTGCAGCTATAGCGGCCGTCGTACTTGAAACAGCTGCAGATAGTAACCGACCAGTCGCCTGCGCCGCTTACGCACCAGTAACCGAATGCTCCAGAGTAAACATTTTGCTCACTATCTTCGAGAGTGCGAAGGATTTCGACACTACGTTTCTTCGGTGCACCGGTCATGCTGCCTATGAGCAATACGTCTCAGAAACAGACAGATTCAATGAGTAGGATGATAAAGGTACCCACCAGGAGGAAGACTACGTCTCAGCAACTCCCAACCGAGTGCGCCGTTTTCCCGATGGCTGTTGGGCACGTCCACAGTGTCGCCAACCTTCCCTTCGATAACACTGACGAGTTGCCATACCGTGCTATATTCTTCCACGGTACAGAGCTGCTTCACATCGACGTCTTGGCCCACTACGGCGTGTAGGTCATGGCGGATGAGGTCGACAATCATGAGGTTTCCTGCAACCTCTTTTGGGCTCCCCCTTAATTCTTTCTTCGCTACAGCATGGGTGATGTCAGGTGCCTTGCGAACCGTTCCTTTGATGGGGCGCAGCTGGAATGTTGCTCCAGGTGGGCGGGAAAAAGAGAGAAATCGTTCGGGGGATGATGCTACCAATGTTGTTGGGTGTAGTAGTAAATAACCGGCATGCGGTGCAGGGTTGAGTTCTCGCAGGAGCTTATAGCGTTCCCATGACGGTGATTGCGTCTCGGATGCAGCCCAGGGAGGTTACGAAGAGTGATCCTGGTCGGTGCTGTGAGGCATAGCTCGTAGGATTCACCTGCATAGAGGTGTTCCTGACAGATGGAAACACGACTCTTGTAAGTCTCACCATCAGCAGCAGACTCCAACATCACAAACCACGATTTATCGTTAGTCACGTTGAAAAGCTCGCATATCGTCACTGCGTTCAAATCGGGGAAATGGAGCGTGGTTGTGAGTACAGTTCGCGAATCTATGGAAAGCCGGAACGTCATGCTCCTCCGAAACTCTGGACTTGCGGACTTCGGCGAAGTGACTTCTGCATTTGGGAGTTACGCACTTGGAGGACCTCGAGGACCGCCAATTAGAGTTTTGTATTTTTGCACTTCGTCGTTTCGTACATCATAGGTTCGCCACTTTCGCATTTCGCGCCTGTGCATTTTGCATTCCGTACATTCGAATTTTTGTACTTGGTACTTATGTATCTTTGCTTTCAATCCCTAAGCATTTCGTTCAAGGCCTTGAACTGGGAACATACTTGACTCTGATCGCATGCTGCGGGATTCGTGTATAGCGCCTCCTCTGTCCCGCAAGACCTCGTCAGCGGTGTGCAGTACCGCTATGCACTCACGAACCCCGTGGGTATCCATCTTACTACCATACCGTTACACGATGCGCCGCAGCTTCCTATACAGGATCATGGGCTGACACCCCCGACAGCATATAGTCCACGAGAAAGGCAATCCGCTACGCGGTTCTCCGTGCCTTTTGCATAGACGATGTTTGTGTCGAATCGTGACATATAGTCCAACCAGCAAACTTGTCGACTCGACAGTTTTCGTTGGGTTTTGAGGTACCCCAACGCCTCATGATCGGTGACGATCGTAAACTTGAAGCCGAGGAGTTTATCCTCCCACTTCAAGACCGCTTCGATTATTGCGAGAGTTTCTCGCTCGAATGTTCGATAATTTTGTTGAGCATTGCTCAACTTCTTCGACATAAATCCTGCCAGTCGGCAGGTTCTCCAGTCGGGCCCCTGCCCGTATAACGCACCCACTCCATAGAGTGATGCATCACATACGAGCCATATTGGCTCTTCTTTTTGCGGATCAATAGGCCGCAGGATCGGATACTTGCACCAAGATCCTTGATCACTTGGAAGCACCTGTCGTGGATTTCCCTCCACTGAAACGGATGTTCATTCTGTTGTATACCAGTCAGGGGTGTAGTATACACCGATATATCTGGCATAAACTGTGCTAGATACTCCACCAGTCCTACGAACCTTTGGACTTCGTTTAGGTTCTTCGGGGTCCTCCAACTCCTGATTCGAGACATTTTGTCTCTGTCGGCGTGGACGCCCTTAGCGTCTATGATGTGCCCTAGGCAGTCCAATTTTTCTGCATAAAGGTCACACTTCTCCTTCTCAAGGTAGAAGTCAGCCTTTTCTAGTGTTTCAAACACTATTCTGAGGTGTCGTTCGTGATCCTCAATTGTATCGCTAAAGATGAATATATCATCGAGATAGACGTACACAAAACGTCCTATGTGATCTCTGAAGATCACTGTCATAAGACGTTGAAACATCACAGGGGCGTTACAATCTCCCTGCTGCATTACTTGACTTAAGAAAGTCCCATATATCGTCGAGAAGGCCGTCTTCCAGACGTCTTCGGGTTCTATATGAACTTGTTCATATGCGTTTGATAAATCAATCTTTGAGCGATACTTCGCTCGTGCTACGTCCATTCGTATCTGGTCCTGATCCAGGAAGGGGGTGACGTCCTTCACAGTATTTTCGTTTTTCTTGCAGCAGTCAATGACTGTCCGCAGCTTTCCATTTTTCTTTGGGATGCATAGCATCGGAGCAGCCTGTGGGACGCTTTTCAGCACCCACCATTCTGCGTCCGTATATAGTCGGATTTTATCCGACAACTGTTGTTTCAGCGCGTCAGCGCACCGTGGCAGGTGGTACGCATACTGCTTTCCTTCATCTATCAGGGGGATCCTGTGGTTTACCTCCCGTAGTGGAGGCAGTTTCGGGATCACCCCGCTAAGCCTGTGCTTATACCGTTCGAACCATTGGTTCCGTAACTGAGGTATATCCTCATTGCTCAACAACTTTTTTGGCTTTATTATTGCGAGGTGTTCGCTTTTCGTTGAGCCCCTTGGCTCTTTTACTCTATCAGATCCCCTCCCCCCTTTAGAGGCCTCGCAGGGCACGAGAGTCAATGCTTAGGACGGGATTTACCCGTCATCAGAGCCTCAGGCTCTGTGAGAAGAGGCATGCATTCCGCTGCTATCTGTATCGTCTTCTCAGCGAAGTTTAAGATCGCTTTAGTTTGTCTTAGGAAGGGAATTCCTATTATACAATCGTAGTGGTCAATATTCGCTACATCGAAGTATATCTCTACTTCATAGTGTCCAATGCATATTGTGGATATTCCACCATGAGTAATCTTCGACCGGCTGCCTATGCAGCCTAATTGCAGCGTCAGCTGCTGTTCGAGGGGAAAGACCCTCATCTTCGTGACCTTGGCGAATGCTGGGCTCACGAAATTACCCGTACTTCCGGTGTCTATCACCGTATACGCGGTACATCCGTTAATTATACATTGCAATGTTGCGCACGTTCGCAACTCAGGACTTATTTTGGGACGGGATCCCACTACATTATTCGTATGCATAGCATACCAAAACGATCATGTCAATGACTTCGTCACCGGCTCGATCTTTGCAGCGAGATCCATTGCTGCCAACCACGCGGTATGACGATATTGTCCTTCGTCATTCGTGATAATCACATCACCGTGGGGGGTCACCACTATCATATTGTCGGGATATATTCCGACACGGCGATTAGTTTCAGTGGTTCGTTGGAGGCGAACCTCCATTGCTTCCAGTGCTCTTCGCACTTCTGGGGCCACGCCACTGCGTTCCCCCAGTATTTCTAATATATCTGCAATCGTCTGAAGCCTGTCGGCTTCCAAGGACCGTATCCGGTCTGCCATGGTTCGCATCGCATAACGCGTGCGATCCATGTTCATTCCATGTCCCTCCATCTGCGCTCGGTCGCAATCTTCCCAGCCGTGGTCGTACTCTCTACGAGCCAATTGCTCTGGGTATCACAACGCTACGTTCAGCGTAGTGTCTCCGTCGATTGCCGACTCGGATACGTGCTCTATTCTCTGAGCACATTCTCGGCATGAAGGTTCTTCATGGATTGCACCGTAGATGGGAGACCAAATCCATCGATTTCTCATAGACATAGTATCTACCGCGCTATTAAATTCTATGGGATCTTCCATTTGGGAGTCCATATCTTCGTCTGCTATCCTCAGAGACGCACTCCACAGGGGTCCCCCTGTACCTCCCATTACCGATGGTTGATATTCCACCATATTGTCTCGGTTGATCCACACCTTACCCCACAGGGTATCCACTATCACCACGTCGGGGTAAATCCCGACGTCACTCTCTGACATGCTTTGGCGGCGTATGTCAAATATGGCATTGTCCAGGTGCTCTTGTAGCTCTTGACTGCGTCCTGGCAGATGTTGCATGTCCTCTCATGCCAATACCATTTGTCGTAGGGCATTCATACAATAGCCCTCATGGACTCTGAGATGGAATGCCATCGTCCATAATGCAGCCTGTATGTGATTCATACTACCATCCACATCCAAGAGTCGTATGTGGTTTCCTTCTCCTACCCCTCTGTGGTATTCATGCCTAGCGTGTTCTTCCGGTACATTAAGTGCTCGTGCAAGGGATTCATCCCTACTAAGTAGCCCTTCTGCTACGTGGTCGACTCGATGTCGACACTCATCGCACGTCCCTTCGTGCACTGCTCCATATGTTCCGGACCATTCCCACTTTTCCTCCTGAGGTTCTTCCTCGTAGGAGCTTCCTCCATTAGCATCTGGGAAGTCACTCCCCACTTCGGAGGGTTGGTCTCCTTCTGACGAGTCATCGTCATCATGTACAATGCGCATCATAGCGCAGATTACCTCCTCATCGGAAGCAACAGCTTTGTCTTCTTCGTGTATAGCGCCAAAGTATGCGACGGGCTCGTCATCGTCGTCAATCTCTGAGTACATTTCGTACTCGTCGATGATTTCCACTTCGTCACAGTGTGATCCTTCCTCGTGATCACTAGATTCATTGTGACCGGGTTCATTTTCAACGACTTTTTCCTCGTCGGGTTCCTCCGACTGATCTTTTACGAGGGTATCACGTCCCTCTTCCTCTTGGACGTCTACAGCGTATAACTGCGGCTTAACCGCCGCTTTATTCTTGTCCTTTCGAGGATGAGGGCAATCTGGGGCCATGTGGCCCACTTCCGAGCAGTTGAAGCACGTTATCCCTGGCATGAACCTTCGGGGCTGCCATCCTTTCTGCTGCGAGTCGTCTCGCTCCTTATGATGGTACTTATGGTCACCATCCTTACAGTGGAACTGTCCACCCTTCCTTCCAGCATCAGCGCCTTTTGGCGCAAAGTTCGCCTTACGTCGATATAACGTATTTCCCTTCTGGAAGTACTTATAATTGTCCTTGTTCATGGAGCTACCTGCGCTCCTGTTTCCATGTGGGTGTGAGCCACTTCGTCCCTGGGAGGTCTTCCCTCCAGAGCTGGCATGGCTCGTTCTCATATGCATATTCACTGCTTTCTGCGCAGTTTCCATGTGCCTTACTTCTTCGAGGATCTCCTCAATCGTTGAATGCTCTGCAGATATTCCACGAGCTTCGAATATCGATTTAATTATAGAGTGCGGTAGCCCCCGCAAGAACTTCCTCCTGAACGAGTAGTCGTCCGGAGGCTGCACCATTCGGTGCACACGACGCTTCAAGTCGTTATAATATGCAAGGGCCCCCTTGTCATATTCGAACCTCGTTCGATCATACTTGTTGGCAGCGTTCTGCGCCGACGCCTCGTGGACAAATCGCTTGAATAGTCCACATATGAGTTCTTCGAAAGTCCAGTGAGGTACTTGTCGATTCGGGGAGTTGACCTCTTGGTCATACCATTGGGAGGCTAGACCCTCCAAGTACAACCCAGTGTACAGTACGCGATCTTCATCGCGATCAGGGCCGGTGACCTTGAATGTACGAAAGTACTTTAATATCTGACCCAGCCAGTCATCAAACTTATCCAGGTCATCCTGGCCTCCATACTTCCCGGGCTTAGGCGGGTTCATCGCCTTCACTTCAGGTCCAACCTGTCCCGTCGGTAACCTGACTTGTTCCCAGATACGCTGTGTGTATTTGTTTTGCATAAAGTCCATATACCTCGTATTACCTGGGGTGAATCCCCTCAGATAGTTCAGTCGGTTTCCCTGGACGACACGTCGTCCTCCAACTATGGGAATTCTCCCATATCCTCGAGGATCGTCCTCGTCCTCTTCATCTGGGTCGTCACCACCAGGGGGTCCTCTTCCTGGAGGGCCACCATCAGGGGGACCACCCCCAGGGAATCCTTGACCAGGGATATTCCTCCCATAATTGTTTCGTTCGGAGGGACCGCCTCCATCTTCATCTCTTCCAGGAGGTGTTCGTTTCGGCCGTACTGATTCTCAGCTGCTCCAGCTCAATTATTTCCTCCAGGGGTATTATCCCTGTTTTCTTTGGCAGCGTTCCTGGCTGCAATAGTGCGATGTCGGGCCATCTGTTACGACCCTAGACTCGAAGTCACGGGCTCGCTACACCGAAGCTAGACGAGGACGAAGACGAAGGTAGAGAGAAGAGGGTAGAGAGCAGAGGAGGGTTTAGAGGCCAGTAGGGACGAAACCCAAATGAACTAGCTTGGGGCTAGCTGGGCTATTGTGTTGGGTATATATACTACTGTACATGAGGTAGAGGTGAGGCATACACGAGGAGGACATAAGGCATGACATCACAGTGACATCACTATGACATCATGGTCTGGACTGGCCTAGGCCTGAGCCACATGGCAAGCACATGGTCAGGGTCTGGGTGAGTCCATAGATAAGGGAAGAGACAAGACGAGATAAGATCTGATAAGATCTCAAGATAAGATAAGAGAGATTAGATAAGATGAAAAAGAAAAGAAAGAAAAAGAAAAGAGTACGTATCGTAACACTATCCCCTCCTTAGGGGTCGACTTCCAGGCGACAGAAGACAGAGCGGCACGTGGTGAGGTTTTCATACGGGGAGAAGAGCGAAGCAAAGCGGGCAGAGTCAATACCACGAAGTTTGCGAGGGGCCGAGGGGTGGGATTTGTAAAAGTCCTGTAACACCTCAGGGGAACCCTTCAGATTTGACTCAGGTTCCCAAGTGCGATCCTCATCCCCATAACCCCTCCAGTGGACGAGGAACTCTAGTCTGTTGCGCTTCAGGCGGCTGTCCACGATGTACTCGACCTCGAACTCCTCGTCACGGTCCTCGACACCCACCACTGGTCCAGGGCGAGTAACCTTCTGGCCCTCAAGAGGTCCCTTGTATGGCTTCACCCGAGAGACGTTGACAACAGGGTGAATGCGAAGGGTCTTTGGGAGACGGAGCTCCACAGCGTTGGGCTTGACCGAGAGGACCTTGTAGGGACCGATCCACTTCTCGGTGAGTTTTCGTGAGGGGCGCCCATCGACCCGGACATGGGTGGTGTCAAGCCAGACCTCCTGGCCCACTGAGTATCCTGGTGCTTCAGACCGTGAGGCCTCGGAACTTTGAACCATCCTCTCTGCTGTGCGCTGAAGGGCCCTTTTCGTGGCCTCGATGACCGACTGGATATTGGAGGCGCAGTTCGTGGCAGCCTCGGCTTTGGAGAATGCTGGCTCCACACCCATGCGAGGGGTATAAGTGCGGGTGACAGAGAACGGGGAGCGGCCTGTAGAGTCCTGCCTTTTAGAGTTGTATGAGAACTGAGCGACCTTCAGCCAGGAGGGCCAGGTGTGTTGTTGATCATTTATGAAAAGCCGAAGATACTGCTGAATCTCCTGATTGAGTCTCTCGGTTTGGCCATCGGTCTGGGGATGGAAAGCAGTGGAGAGTTTCGGTTTGATGCCAAGCATTTTTGACAGGTCCGTCATGAAGGTGCTGGCAAACTGGGGGCCTCTATCCGAGATGACTGTAGAGGGGAGTCCATGCTGGGTCCACACATGATCTCGAAAGAGTTCCGCTGTACCGAGTGCCGAGACGGTCTTCATTGTCGGTATGAAGACTGCCTCCTTCGAGAATCGATCCACTACCACCATGATGTTGTCATACCCACCGGCCTCAGGTGCATCCATGAAGTCCACAGATATGTCTGTCCAGGGTGCTTCGGGGACCGGGTTTGGGTGAAGTTTTCCAGCAGGGGGTTTCCGGGATCCCTTGGCCATCTGGCAACGGTGGCAGGATGAGACATACTCCTTCACCGACCGAGACATGGCTGGCCAGACATAATGACGAGAGATCAACTCGAGGGTTTTAGACCATCCTGGGTGGCCAGCGACAGGGGTGTCATGATGTGCCTCGATCACTGGGAGAACTGCCGAAGGGGGAACATAGACCCGACTATCCCTGACATAGAGGCCATCCCTGAGCTCATATCCTTCGGGTGGGGTCGTGGCTGAGGAGGCCCCCTTTAGGATAGCCTCGAGGGTTCTATCCATCCCTACAGAGAGCGCTGCCACCCGAGCTGGGTCGATGAGAGTGACCTCCTGATTGTCCCCCTTGACCTCATGATCTTCCCTTCGAGATAGAGCATCGGCTTTCGCCATAGAGGCACCTGGTTTATAGACGAGCTTGTAGTTGAACCTCGAAAGGTACTGTGCCCATCGAGCCTGCCTGCGATCAAGGTTCTGAGCCGTCTTAAAGTACTGGAGGTTGGAGTGATCCGTCCAGATCTCAAACTCATAAGGGGTGGCCTCTAGATAGTGGCGCCAGGTCTCCAATGCACGGATAATGGCAAGCATTTCCTTGTCGAAGACCTGATAATTTCGCTCGGGAGGAGTCATGGAATGGGAGTAGTATGCAACCGGGTGCCAGAGGCCATCAGGGGCCTCGACTGAGAGGACTGCTCCAGTCGCAAAGTCGGACGCATCTGTCTCCAGGCGGAACCTTCTGTCTTGGTCGGGAAACGCAAGAATGGGGGCCGAGGTGAATGCTGCCTTCAGGGCATCAAAAGAGTGTTGTTGCTCCTCCTGCCAGGTCCAGGGCTGGTCCTTCCTCGTAAGGTCATTGAGAGGGCGAGCGATGCGAGCGAAGTCCTTGATGAAGCGACGGTAGAAGTTTGCTAGGCCAAGGAAGGCTCTGACTGACTTGACTTTGGTGGGGACTGGCCACTCCCTGATAGCCTTCACCTTGGACTCATCCATCTTTATCCCATCGACCCCTACGACCATCCCCAGGAACTCGACCTCCTTCTTCTTGAAGAAGCACTTCTCCGGTTTCACGAAGAGATCGTTTTCCCTGAGGCGTCGAAGGACCTCCAACACGACTCGGTCATGCTCGGCCTCGTCATCTGTCTTCGTGAAGATCATGATGTCGTCAATATAGACAACAACCACGTCCTCCATGTCACCGAAGATATCGTTCATCATGTTTTGGAACGTGGACGGGGAGTTGCACAAACCGAAGTACATAACGAGAGGTTCGAAGGCCCCTTTATGGGTGACGAAGGCTGCCTTCCACTCATCACCTTCCTTGATGCGGACGTTGTTGTAGCCCCATCGTAGGTCCATTTTTGTGAACAGTTTACAGCCCTTGAGCTTATCGACGAGTTGGGAGATAAGGGGGAGAGGGTACGCATTTTTCACCGTGTGTTCGTTGAGATACCGGTAGTCCTGGACCATACGTTTTCGGCCATCTTTCTTGGGGACGAAGAAGACTGGGGAGGTCTGAGGGGACTTCGAAGGACGAATGTAACCTTTCCGTGTCTGGTCATCGATGAAGTCCGAGACCTCCTTCTGCTCCTCGGTGGAGAGGGGAATGAGACGGCCCCGCTTAGGGACGAAGGTATCCTTGAGGTCGATGGCATGATCCCAGGGCTTTCTCAGCGGCATACGTTCTGACGACTCCTTCGAGAAGACCTCCAGGTACTGGTGGTACTCCCTCGGGACAAGCTTCTCTACGGTGCCAGAGCGGGTCCATGACGATCGAAGCTTTGGGTGCAAGTACTCCATGTCGTTTGCCTCCCTCTTTTCCTGCTTAGTCAACGGGGCGAGGTCATGACACTCACGAGGGCAGCGAGTCATTTTGACAGTTTTGTCAGCCCACGAGACCACAGGGTTGTGGCGTCGAAGCCACGTATAGCCGAGGACGAGGGGGTGGGAGCCAAGGGTAGTGACCTGCGCCCAGATATGTTCCCTGTGTCCATCGTAGTTCATTACGAGGGGCGCCATGTGAGTGATGTCCCCATCTCGGTTCTTTGTGCCGTCAACGTTGTACACCGGGACTGATTTGTCGAGGGGGAGGAGGGGTACTCCATTTTCATCGGCCCACTTCCTATCAAGGAAAGTATCGGTTGCCCCAGAATCAACCAACGCCTTTGCCTGCCACTTCCTACTTCTTCCTTCCAACGTCACCTCCAGTTCCAGTTCTGGCCTGCAGCCTATCGTTCTTACTTTAGCGTTCTTCGGGATTTTTGTCTCTGGTTGGTCACATTTTTTTGTATTTTTGTCGCAAGAGGAATTAAGCACCCTTTTATTAACGTGTGGGGCCAAGCCATTTCTGGACTCCTCTACACACGAAGTAAGGTTCGACGTATTAAATAACTCCTGTACGTCGTAAGTGTCCAACACAGAGAAACGATTACATGCCTGCCCAGTAGGTACCCGAACGTCTACTGAGCGAACTCTTTTCCCTGCGCCTTCATCTCGTTCGTATGCTTGTCATAAAAGAACGCCTGCATTTCTTCGAAGGTCATCCCCTGCAGTTGGCGAAGCTGAGGGTCCTCTTGGGGTGCCGCTTGACGAGCAGCAGGCTGGGGCGAGAAGGGGGTACGAGGGGGAACAGGAAAACGGGGAGGGAGGCGCTGCTGAGTTCGAGACGTACAGTCTCGTTTAAAATGGTTACCCCCACACGAGAAGCACTTGATGTGTGAGGGGACGGGGCGAGAAGTCGAGGCGGCGCCGATCTCCATCGGGATACCCGAACCTCCGAAGGTTCCAACTGACGAGGGAGACGGGCGAGAAGTCGAGGATGGGAAAGCGAAACGCGAGGAGGTATGCATGCGAGCGGCTTCGATGGCACCACCCAAGGTCCGGAGTTCGACTATGTATTCAGCGAGGGTGGCCTTCCTTTTGCCCTGCACGAAGATCTGCTGTAGTATGTCAGGGCGCATGGCCCGCTCGAGCATGAATATGGCGTAATCGTCAGACGCCCCTGCAGACATGGCTAGCGCACCGAACTTAGCCACGAAGTCTTCGGTTCGCATGCTTCCTTGTCGTATTTTCTGTAGTTGGGCCTTCGCCCAGTCCTTGTTGTTGATCGGCCTAAACTTGGCCTCGATCTCGGCCTCGAGGGCCGCCATGTTGGGATAGGTATTTGCTGCCTTGCAGGCATCAATTCTTGCTCGGGCATACGCCCCTGCTACTGGCCCTTCAAGTCGGGTCCATACTGCCAGGCAGTCCTGCGAGGCCGACGGGAAATCCGCTATCTGGAGGTACGCCTTCATCTTGCTCCACCATTCCTCGAATCTCGAGATGGAGCCATCATATTTTCCGGGGTCAGACGCCCCTTTCTTTGCCGGATCGCCCCGGGCGGCACGTGCATTGGCCTGGATTAGACTCTGGGCCACAGAGGTAGTAACGTGGGCGGTGATGGCGCCGATGAGCGCCTGGACATCGGGGTCGACGAGGAGAGGGTTGGGTGGGGGTTGTTGTTGTTGGTTACCACCTTGGTCCATAGCGGCTGACTACGACGGGGCGGCGGTAGGGTTTGTTGATGAGGTGGCGGGGGCGGAGGTTATAGCGGCGAGGGGGAGGAGCGGGGTGACCGAAGATGTCTTCGTAAAGTTGATTGTCGAGGTTGTCGAAGCGAGGGTGGGGAGCGGGATTGAAGATGTCTTGGTAAAGTTGATTGTGGGGCGGGATTAGGGGGTGTGCGAAGAGGCGAGCTCCTTCTTCGTCAGGAAGACCGAAGTTGGCAGGGAGCGGGGGTGGGGTCCCGAGGTTTGGATCTTCGGACGGGGTTCGAGAAGGGTAGACGAGTTCGGGGGTAGGCGAGGGAGGTGTGTTTCGTGGAGGCAGAGGTCGATAGATCGAACCTTCGCGGTAGAACGAGGCGTGGCGTGGAATGATGAGAAAGATCCTCCTTTAAGCCTGGAGTCCGGCTGTGACGTTCTCCTTAACCCTGGAGTCCGGGTTTGCTCAGCGAGCGGGTGACAGTAGAGAAGCTAGTTCAAGTGTTACGACCCTAGACTCGAAGTCACGGGCTCGCTACACCGAAGCTAGACGAGGACGAAGACGAAGGTAGAGAGAAGAGGGTAGAGAGCAGAGGAGGGTTTAGAGGCCAGTAGGGACGAAACCCAAATGAACTAGCTTGGGGCTAGCTGGGCTATTGTGTTGGGTATATATACTACTGTACATGAGGTAGAGGTGAGGCATACACGAGGAGGACATAAGGCATGACATCACAGTGACATCACTATGACATCATGGTCTGGACTGGCCTAGGCCTGAGCCACATGGCAAGCACATGGTCAGGGTCTGGGTGAGTCCATAGATAAGGGAAGAGACAAGACGAGATAAGATCTGATAAGATCTCAAGATAAGATAAGAGAGATTAGATAAGATGAAAAAGAAAAGAAAGAAAAAGAAAAGAGTACGTATCGTAACACCATCTGGTGGAGTATCGCGGTTCCCCGCTCGTTTCCAAACATCTGTCGGATTATATCCGAGTCTCGCCTCGAGAAATATGCAGGGCGATCTGGCATATTAGGGGCGAATCCGCCCCTCCTGCCGAGAGCGTCAGCTCTCTCGAATGGGAGGTTTTCCCTCCTTACTGGCATTCCTGGCCAGAAATGAGGGATTGTCTCCTCTCTTTTAATCACAGGTTCGACGCCCGGGGTAGTCGTCCTGCTTGCACTTTTGGCGGCGAGTGCCCGCCTATACCTTTCTAATTCTTCTGCGTGGTGCACACCAGGGTTCACCCCGTGATTGTCGAAACCTTCGGGGCCATACCCGTATTCCAGCCACTGTTGCTGCAAATTCTCGAGGAAGTCATTCATAGCCTCGAAGGCCATGCGAGGGTCGATTGGGGCATCCCTCTCACTTGTCTCTCTCCTCGAAGGCTCCTCGCCTTCTTCGAATATCTCAATTGGAGGACTCTGAGTCCTTCGTACTAGCACGGGGTCGGAAGACATTTGTGAGTTATCTAGCTCAGTGCGCTGAGGAGTAAGGGGACTCATCGAGTCTCTGGCTACCTCATTCCCCTCTCTCGCAGCTCGTTCGATGCTGCTCCCCAAAGTTGTTGAGGTATTCAACCCTCCGGGCATATGCGCACCCGGCGCTACGGATCTGGGCTGTTTGGCGCTCGTCTCTTGGGAGGCGCTTCTGGCCGGCGGCTGTCTATCCTCCGTGTTCCTATCATCTCTTTGGACCTCGGATGGTCCCTTTTGCTTTCGACGACTATTGTCGTCTAGAGGGGGATCCCCTCCGTCGGGCAGCTTGCTCTGGCCCGACTTTACTGCGCGAGCATATGCGCGGTGTAGGGAGGGCATCCTCCCTACCATGGTAAATACTATATTTCTTTGTTTTCATCTTAGTTTCTGTTTCTATTCTTTTACTTTACCTTTTTTTTACTTAGTGTTTGGACGAGTTTGGCTTATGTAAGCCAGACTCGTACTTAGCATGTACTGTACTTACTTAAAAAAATAACAGCTGCTTTAGAGACGAAGAGTAAGACGGAATTCGAAGGCCGGAGCCTTGGATTATGTCTCCCTTCTGAGACACTCTCTAGACGATATCTCGACCTATTTGGGCTATCAGGGCGCGTTTTCTGTCCTTTTCTTTCCTCCCTGACTCTCTGCCAAGCAACTCTAGCCTCCTAGGGTCGAACTGAGACCCCCCTTGTCATTCTAGGAGACTCAGGTATTACCCCAGGTCTCCATCTATCAAACTCTTCAGCGGGTAGCTGTGTGGCTCATTGCGAATACTTTGACGAGAGTTCAAAAAATTGTAAGGTTTTGTTGCCTTAGTTCACACCCGCGAACTGTACCGTATGGTATTCGCAGTGTAAAATTTAAGACAGTTATGTCCTTAAGTCACTATGACGATTTTATATACTAGACATGCAGGCATGTGATACCAGAGTATCACATGCCTGCGGATGATTACAGACATCTAAATTAGGGCACGGCCCCTAACATTCCCCCAGATGGTTAAGGCCTTCGAGCTGGCCCATCGTATTGGCATCCAACCGGCCCCTCAGCGGGTCAATATATTAGATTCCTGTATCCTGTCACCGTTCATTCAGTCTGCCCCAGAGGCAGGTCCATCCAAGTGCCCTCGTCTTGAGGAGCGCAACCCATCCCCCGATGTGGAAGACACTGTCTCCATCGGTACCATCTATGACAGGGATATTGATGCCGATATAGCCGAAGCGGCTGGCATCGATTTGACCATGGATAGGCAAGTCATCCCCTCGCATTCACTTAAGCAGGATACTAACTCCGCTTACGCTTGCACTTCTGCACGGTATATAGCGAGTAGTAGTAGCAGCATGTATGTATTCTCTTACAAAAAATGCTACTTGTATCCATGCGCTCTCCTTCGCGATGTGTGTGAACTGTAAGGGAAAATGTAAGCATGACGACCCTGAATGGGTGCTCGACTCTGGTGCTTCCAACCATTTCACAAATGACTTAGATGACTTCGTTGATTATGAGCCACTCAAAGGGGATCAACAACTCCCTATCCAGACTGCAAATGGAGCTTCCGTTGCGACTGGGAGAGGAACTGTCCTCGTTTATTCAGGACTACCAAATGAGCACCAAGGTGATCTTGTGCGGCTCTATCCCGTTTACTACATGCCGGATTTACGGGGCCAGCTAATTTCACTAGGTGTGCTCCTCAAACAAGGTGCTGTCATGCGCGGTAACTCGTCGCATCTAACGATATATAGCCCTGATGGAAATGCATAGCTGACCTGCATCCCCAGGGAAAATAAGGACACTATTGTAATGGCCCGTACTTTTTCACTACTAGTTGTAGCGTAGTCTTAGTGTAGTTTTCCTTATTCATCCACTCTCTGGTTAGGGTTACTTAGACACGCTCATAGATGCTCTACTTAGTCAGCTGCTTGGTCAGCGTTGGTGCCTTGACTCAGCGTGGAGTGCTGCAGCCAATGGCATTTATCTCTCTTTGTTTGGTTTGTTCTATGACGTTCCACGGTACAAACATTCATAGTAGTATAAATACCGGCTCTCTTGTCATAGACACTCCAATCGAGTTCATTTGTGCATTGCGCATTAACTCAGTTCCCATACCCTCAGCTCTCTATCAGTCAAGGAGTGACCAATAACGATCTTCGGATTGTTAGTGTTACACTTGAACTCGATTACCAACTTATCCCTCACTCCACTTGCACCCAGGCATATAGGGCAATGTATACCCGGACTCCAGGGTTAAGGAGCTTTGCTTTCTTCTCTTCACTTCATTTATGAGATGACACCTTTAGTCTCGTCCCCTTTACGGCAAGGGGTTGTGTCGAAGAAGAAACGTAGTCAGTAGTCCCGCTATCCATCAAGGGTAGTGTGAAGGTGCAACCCACATTAGGGGGTGGAAGCACATAGTCTAAAGTAGTTCCCCTACGTCAAGGGAGGTAGAAAGCGTACTACCGTATCCCTAGTTACTTTTACGATAGTTGAGACAGAGTACCGCCACTGAGGGCAGGGAAAATCTCCTTCAAGATTCCTCGCATCAAGAAGTCGGAGTTGTTGGCTCCTCGTATTTGTTACGATATGTACTCTTTTCTTTTTCTTTCTTTTCTTTTCATCTTATCTAATCTCTCTTATCTTATCTTGAGATCTTATCAGATCTTATCTCGCCTTATCTCTTCTCTTATCTATGGACTCACCCAGACCTTGGCCATGTGCTTGCCATATGGCTCAGGCCTAGGCTGGTCCAGACCATGATGTCATAGTGATGTCACTGTGATGTCATGCCTTATGTCCTCCTCATGTATGCCTCACCCCTACCTCATGTACAGTAGTATATATACCCAACACAATAGCCCAGCTAGCCCCAAGCTAGTTCATTTGGGTTTCGTCCCTACTTGCTTCTAAACCCCTCTGCCCTCTATCCTCTTGTCTCTACCTTCGTCTTCGTCTAGCTTCGGTGTAGCGAGCCTGTGACTTCGAGTCTAGGGTCGTAACAGTATTAGGTTTTCTCCTTACCTTAAAAAGGAAGAGTCGCCTGCTCCCCCGCTCCTGTCCACTCGGGAAGTTACTCCCCTTGAGCAACAAATTTTTGGAACCCCCGAACCTCTCCTCCCTCGCCTCTCGCCACTCCCTCTTCGCTCCCCTGCTCCCGACCCAAATCTACTGGGTTTCGTTCTGCACGTCCCATACAGCTTACGGAACAGACAAACCGTCATCCCCCCTCCTCGTCTCCCCGTGGTCCTAACAGCTTTCTGCCATGGACCAGTTTACCCAAGACCAGCTGCAGTTCATGCAGCAAATGACCGCTATGATTACAGTGCAGGTCGCCAACCAGGTGGCACAGCACGTCACGGGCACCGTGGCGGGCATGCAGCAGCAGCAGCCAGTAGGTGGAGGGGCCGCCCAGAACCCCAACCAGAACGTTGACCCCACGAAACGGGGCGTCGCTGACCCAGGCATGTTTGATGGGTCAATCAGTAAATTCGAAGAATGGTGGGCCAAGATGAAGGCCTTCATCATTGTTTCAAACTCGACCAGCCTGAGGGCAAGGACTCTTGCAGTTTGGTCAAGAATGACAGGCCCGATCGCTGGGGCATATGCATGGGCCTGCATCGACACGTGTCTCGCCACCGGCACGTGGCCCTCTTACAATGATTTGGTGGCAGAAGTCGAAGCGCGCTTCAGGCCACTTCACAACAAAGACTGGGCTAAGGACCAGCTCAGTAAAATTCGCCAGGGATCGGCCAGAACAGAGGAGTTCTTGGCCAAATTCAACGCTTTAAGGACTGCGTCCGGGGTATCCGACGATTACACAATCTTCATGCTGGAGAGGGCACTCCGCCCAGAAATTCTTCAGCAAATCTTTGTTCAGGGACGCCGAAAGGCTACCTGGGCAGAATATGACGTTGAGGCCAGGTGCCTCGTGTTGAGCAACAGTGCATGGCACAGAGCCCAGCTCCACTGGACTCACCTTAGGTTAGAGAGTTAACGAGTTGAGACGAAGTGAGAGGGGCAAAAGCAATTGTATTTTGGGGTGCCATAGGCTGCCTTTATATACTACAGGGTGAGTGTGACGTGACGTGTGACAACTACCTAAATAGTCGTAGCTATGTATTGTCTACCATATTTGGACTAAGTATTGTTCTACCTATGTAGTAACTACTTCCCACACTGCACTAAATAGGCGCATGTTCAACACCTCGGAGCTGCCCTGGAGGCAGTGAAAATCAGGACTGGCGGCGCGTCCTCTCGATGGGGACAAAACTTCTCACGGCCCTCGCCTGGGGTAACGACAGGGCAAGGCGCACCCATGGACATTGGGGCGGTGCAAGGCAGATCGGGAAGCCGCCCTAAAAAGGACTTCTCTAATTATCAGTGTTACACGTGCGGCCAGAAGGGCCATATTCGCCCGCACTGCCCGCAGGGCGGGAACAAAGGAAAAGGGCGCCAGGTGCACTTGGAAGGTGTCGACCCGCGGCTTGCCGCGATGGATGGTATGACTTTTGAGCAGGTAGTTGCTCATATCAGTAAATTAAAAGAATCAGAGCTGCAGTGAAGTCGGGTCCTGCAGTCTCGGACAATTCTCATACTGGACTAGTTTCTTTCTCTCCTTTTAGTTTCTCTTCTTGTTGTCGCTCGGTTTCGTCTCTTAAAAATAGTACAAAAGAAAACACAGAAATAGAAGATACAAAAACACAAAAAAAGGTTTCATTCTCGGACATAGTTACTGTAAATAGGTTTTCTCCTCTCTCTGTAGATAGTATGGACGACGATTCGGACCTTGTACCTACACCGTCTGCTGAAGGGTCCCGAAAGGGCTCAGGACCGGACGTTAAACTGGCTCTGCTTAATTCTTCGGCATATAAAACCTCCAAAAATAGCATTTCGGAAGGATCTGAGTCAGTTAGCGATGCTCAGGCGACAGTACCGCCAAAATCCCGAGTTCGCATGCTCAACCTAAAGGATCATGTAGCAGTCCCTATTATTATTCGCACTAGGAAAGGTGACGCACACGCTGTGCAGGCCTTGTTGGATTCCGGTGCTACAGGTGTTTTCGTGGACGCTAAATTCGTTGCTCGAAAGAAGCTTCCAAAGTTGTCTCTCCCACGTGCAGTGGACGTATTTAATGTCGATGGTACCCTTAACTCCGCCGGAAGGATTATGCATCAGGTACCACTTAGAGTTCAGTTCGGAGATCACTTCGAAGAGTTAGTAGCCGACATCACAGATCTGGGATCTCACGACATGATTTTGGGTCACACGTGGCTTGCCACCCACAACCCCGAAGTCAATTGGAAAACCAGTGAAATCTCGGTGAAGAGGTGTCCTCGTAGTTGCAGGCAACTCGCGCCGAAGCCAGCCTTCGTTAGACGTATCGAAAAAGAGGAGGTCCAGGCCCTCGAAGACTGGCATAATATATCAGAGCCGACAAGCAGGAGGCTCCTAAAAAGGATAAAACCCCTGAGGAACTGGTTCCGAAGGAATATCACAAGTATTTAAGCATCTTCTCTGTCCAGGAATCCAAACGCATGCCACTTAGGAAACCTTGGGACCATGCGATAGAACTTAAGAAGTTGTTTGTGCCGAAGAAGGGAAGGTTGATCCCTCTCAGCCCTGATGAGCAAATCGAAGTTAGCAACTTCATTGATGGACAACTCAAGAAGGGTTACATTCGGCCTAGTAAATCGCCGCAGACTTCTCCTGTGTTCTTCGTCCCAAAGAAGGATGGAAAGAAGCATATGGTACAGGATTACCGCTATTTAAACCAGCATACAGTCAAGAATTTGTATCCACTCCAGCTTATCTCGCAGCTTGTTGACAAGCTAAAAGGGTGTAAATTATTTATGAAAATGGACCTTAGGGGGGGATACAATAACATCTGGATCAAGGAAGGTGACGAGTGGAAGGCCGCTTTCATCTGTCACCGTGGAGCCTTTGAGCCGCTGGTGATGTTCTTTTGTCTTTGTAATTCTCCTGCCATGTTTCAAAACATGACACTGCAAGCATTTCACAATTTTTCATGCCAAAATATGTTGAAAAAATTGAAAGAAGAGATACTCTGTTATTTGGGGTGTTTTCAAAGAAAAAATGCAAATATAATATTTTGTTTTATTTGTCTTTTCTGTGGAAAAACATGAATTGATGGTAGTGCTGATTACCTTCTATGCTAATGGGTATTACCATCAATCAATGTTTTGCAGCAAGTCATGCAAAGAAAAGAAAATATAATTTTTGCCTTTTCTATATGAAAACACCTGTCAAAAAAGAGTATCACTTTCTTCAATTTTTTTCAGCATGTTTTCTGAAGAAAAATTGTGAAATGCTTGCAGTGTGATGAACGACATCTTCGGTGATATGGAGGATGTTCTAGTTGTATATATAGACGATCTTATGATATTCACGAAAACGGACGATGAAAAGGAGCATGACAGGATCGTGCTGGAGGTGCTTAGAAGGTTGAAGGAGAACGACTTGTTCGTCAAACCGGAGAAATGTTTATTTAAGCAAAATGAGGTCGACTTTCTGGGTATGATAGTTGGCACGAATGGAGTAAAGATGGATCCCGCTAAAGTCGCTGCTGTGCGCGATTGGCCGGTCCCTACTACTGTTCGTGGAGTTCGAGGCTTCCTTGGCCTTGCAAACTTCTACCGACGTTTCATAAAGGATTTCGTGCAGGTTGCGCGCCCCCTTAATGATCTCACTAAAAAGGACACTCCATTTCTCTGGTCCGACAAGTGCCAAGTAGCGTTTGATACGTTAAAGGAAGCCTTCACGACTGCTGAAGGAAAAGATGAGTGAATAGGGTAGGGGTAGACCTGATAGGCCTGCAGATAGTCCTGGGGACCTGTCTAGAGAAGAGAACAGTAGAGAAAGAAAACAGAAAAGACACTGAAAGACACTTAGCTGAACTCCTGAAAAATCCTCAATCCCCACCACCCTGGGACTCCCCTAGGGCTGTCCTGTCCTCACACTCAAGGATGGCAAAAGAAGAAGACTGCCACAGGCTGGTCTCACCAGCCTGTGCTCTCCAGTCTCTATAGTGGTGATTGATTTGTAACTAATACAAACTCGAGTCCCAGTTCCAACTTCGCTTACTAAGCAGCCACCCGCCCCGCAGCTAAGTCCCAATCCCAAGTACAAAACAGGGATCTAAGCCCCTTAGAAAAATAAATCCAGCCTCAACTACTCCATACCTAGCCCATATCCTAGTAGGGAGCTTGCCTTCCCTACACCGCGCCTATTCTTATGTTCCCCGATCAGGATCGGAAGTTCCATTTAGAAACCGATGCCTCGGATTATGCAACCGGAGCCGTGCTCTCGGTAGAATGTGACGACGGTCTCTGGAGACCTGTTGCCTATTCGAGTCATTCGCTTAGTGGAGCAGAGCTCAATTATACGGTCCACGACAAAGAGATGCTAGCCATCATCCGCGCTCTAGAGCAATGGCATCACTACCTTGAGGCCACTCCGTATCAGTTTGAAATTTGGACGGATCACCACAACCTTAAATGGTTTATGACGTCGCAAAAGCTTCAACCACACCAGGCACGTTGGGCGCAGTATTTCAGTCGTTTTAACTGTATTATCATCCACAACCCCGGAGTTTCGATGGGACGACCGGACGCTCTCTCTCGCCACGAAGACTTAGTAGAAAATCGCGAAAATGCTAAATCTGAGGAGTCGTTATTTATTAAACCAGAACAAGTGCGTGCTGTGCGCTTAGAAAACCCCTTCGTAGAAGAACTGCGCAGTGTAATGGCCGACGTTGATGCTGGAACGCTCGACCGACGTGACGGTTTACTGTATGATGGAGATAAAGTTTTCGTGCCTGAGGCACTTAGACAGAAGGTTCTCGCTGCTCTTCATGATTCGCCCCTAGCGGGCCATCGAGGCATAAAAGGAACTCAGGAGTTGATCACACGCTGGTTCACATGGTCTACCTTGAACCCCGATGTCAAGGAGTACGTAAAGCACTGTCAGACATGTCAAGCTAGCAAGCCTAGTAACAGGCCGCCAGCAGGCGAACTCAAATCTTTAGAGCCAGTTCAGAAGGAAGATCCCTGTGAAAAATCCGTGTGAAAAACCCTGAGAAAGAACCATGTGTCGCATCACCTAAGCAAGTACATTCAGGCGGAGCTCGGATTGCCTAACTCTGATAACGAAGTACGCCCGTTGGCTCTCATATGGCCGACGAGTGGCTCGACACTGGCGCAGAGGCCGAGGGGGGTACGATATCAGGGGCCGATGAAGACATTGAAGAAGATGCAGCTGACGAGGACCGCGATAGGCTTATCCTCGTCGGTATACTTGCTCAATACCAACTCAGTCTCGCGACGATCGCCGCTGTCGCTTTCGACGTTCTCCGAGAAATCATACGGGCTACTCAGAGGGCCGAACCCATACCCTACCATACATCGATCCTAACCGGCGCCGGCTGGGTCTCGGAGCTTCTGAACGGTCACCCGGAAAGGATCCGTACTGAGCTCGCTGTGCACAAACACGTTTTCAAGATTCTACTACGAGAGCTCGAACAAAATGGCTATACCCATTCAAAAAACATTACCCTTGAGGAGCAGTTGGCAATATTTCTGTACGCCTGTGTGACGGGCTTATCGATTAGACATATCGGGGAGCGCTTCCAGCGGTCGAACAGTACCATATCCAAGTAAGTTCCCCGCGTGTCTTTTGTATGTGTTACTGATGGCGATGGGCAGGTATTTCAAGAAAATCCTCTTCGCATTCTCCTCCCGCGCAATATATTCCAGATACGTACGGCTACCATGCGAAGACGAACCCGTACATTCCAGCATACTCAACAACCCGAAATTCTATCCGTTTTTTAGAGACGCTCTTGGCGCAATCGACGGAACGCATATCGCGTGCGTCCCAGCCGCTGATGAGCGCGACGCGTCACGAAACCGGAAAGGTTTCACTTCGCAAAACTGCCTCATGTGTTGTAACTTCGACATGGAGTTTACCTACGTGCTTAGCGGTTGGGAGGGGTCGAAAGCAGACGCATCGGTGTACCACGACGCTCGGATGACGGACCTCAGGATACCCAATGGAAAATATTACCTCGCTGACGCCGGATATCCTAGCTGCCCACAGCTGCTGGTCCCGTACCGTGGGCAACGCTACCACCTGGCAGAATGGGGTCGTGCACAGGTCAGGTATGTATCATTTATCTCTCGAAATATATTTTCCCTTACACTATGGCTTTCCAGGCCTCGAAACGCACAAGAATGCTACAACTTACGCCACGCCCAGCTTCGTAACGTCGTCGAACGCATCATCGGTGTGTTGAAGCGCCGATTCCGGATCCTTGTCGTCCCGCCCGAATACTCTATGAGTATTCAAGCCCGCATCCCACCTGCCCTATGTTGCGTCCACAATATTATCCGTAAGTGGGACCCTGAGGAAATAGAAGACGCGGAAGAGGCTGTAGCTTCGGTGTCCAGCACGCCAGCGGAAGCGGTTACCGGGGATCTCGCGCAAGGTGTCCCGACCTCTGCGGACCGTAGCGAGATGTCCGCCTTGCGGGATGGGATTGCCGCTGATATCTGGGCGAGTTATGCTGCGGAACGGATGCGCAGGGGGGAGCCGCTACCCAATTAACATTCTGTCATACATACCAATTTGTACTGCTTTCGATCATGTACCTGCTAGTCGTCTCAATGTGCAATTTGCTTTCGCTGTTCATGTACAAAGGGGGGGTGATATTTCGTCGGTATAAGGACAAGTATACGAATAGCGCGATAGAAAAAACGAGACTACTTATAATACTGCTTCGCACTTTCAATCCCATGCCTGACCCACCCATGTCGTGCACTGACCAGATCAGGGCGGTTCGTTAGTTGCAAGTATCCGTCTGCAAAGCCACCGTTGTCTTGGAAATGTTGGAAGAGAAGGACAAGTTCGTCGGATGAGATAATATCCTTGTCCAACTCCAACAGCTTCTGCCTTGCTGCGTGAAGAACGGCGTCCGAAGGTGGACGGGTAGTCTTGCTGTCCTTCGTCTTCTCATCAAGGAACTTGCGCACGAAGCCAGTGGCATCCGAAACTGTGTCGCACATATTCCCGAACTTTTCTATGTGTTCGTCCAGTGCCGCTGTCTTCCCTGCATGTCGCTTTCGAGCTGACGACGTACTTGTAGGTGCAACGGACATCACACTCGATACGACGGAACAGTCTTCGTCATCTGCTTTTCGCTTCTGACCTTTCTCCATACGAGCGGATATGCTAGAGGAAGGTTTGATAGAGCTAATGTTTGAAGGGGCAACCGAAGAAGGTAGAGAAGGGGGAGCAAACGATGATGGCGTACGGGGAACGCTGCGATCCGATTGCCAGTTGAAGGGGACGTCGGTAGGAGCGGAGACAGTGGAGGGAGAATTGACAGAACCAACAGATGATGTAGGATGCGACGGCACGATGGACTGCGAGACACTTGCCGCGGCGACAGGGTGAGCGAAGCTTGCACGGGTGCCAGCAGAGGTGCCCACAGAGGAGTGAACGACTTGACCGGCCGACTGCTGAAATGGAGGGAAGGGGGTTGCCTGTTCGTTTGCCGGGAATCCAGTGTTAATGCCAGGCATACCATCACCACCACCCTGACCAGGATTCGCCTGCATTGTGTGTGGGCTGTTCCATGCAGCAGGTGGAGGCCCTGCCGTGTCCACACTCCCTTCTACACTGTCACTCTCGCTAGTGGTGGTTTCCACGCTGCGACGATTCTCCTGTTCCGATGTACCGATGGTTAAGGCAGAGAAGCGATGCAGACCCTTGGCTTTCGAAGGCATTAGCTCTTTCATTCTGTCGTAGTATCGCCAGCCTTTGTTTCGGAAAGGAGCCACATCCTTGCATTCCTGTCAATGACCGTTAGCCTTATGACCCTTGTATTCTGATTGAAACATACCTTGACAAGAACATTCCAATCATGCTCGTTTTCAATCCCGATGTTAGCTCCTAACTGCGGGGAGTATGACATCCCCGATCTGCCGGAGATCTGACTTATAGCATCGTATGTCTTTTTGAGCTGTATAAGATATCAGCCGATCGCTTAGTTAACCGGTAAGATAAGTTACACACCCTCTTCCACTTATCCTTGCACGCTTTGGCAGTCTTGGGTGCTCCTTTACTGGGATTTCCGAAATGCGCAGCGGCAGTGTTCCAAAATGCAGCCTTGAAATTCAAACCCTCGCCAGCCGACGCCTTGTGGGCGACAATAAGATCGAGGAGCGCGAGAGTATCTGCTTCTGACCACGAGACTTGCACGCCACCTGTATGGGAGGACGGTGAAGCCCTCTTGCTGGGTGATTGCGCAGATTTGCGAGGCATAGCGAGGGCGATAGTGGGAGGAAAAACATATGCGATACCCCCGGGTGGCGACGGTTGGAGCTTGGAGCTCCGCCTGAATGTACTTGCTTAGGTGATGCGACACATGGTTCTTTCTCAGGGTTTTTCACACGGATTTTTCACAGGGATCTTCCTTCTGAACTGGCTCTTACCTATCCCTGATGGGCCTTGGAAAGATCTTACGACCGACTTTATGGATATACGAGTCAGGAGCTCCTCTGGAAAGTCTTACGTCTTAGTTGTCGTTGATCAGTTTTCTAAGGAAGCAGAGTTCATCCCCTGCACCGAAAAGGAAACTGCCGCTAGTACGGCACAGCTTTATTTAACTCACATCTGGAAGCATCACGGCCTTCCCCAGTCTCTCGTCTCGGATCGCGGACCGCAGTTTGCATCTCAGTTCTCAAAGGAATTATTTAAAATGTTGGGTGTCGAGCAGAAGCTCTCGACGAGCCGTGTCAGCTGATTTTGGCCAAATACACCCGTCAACTGCCACTTAGCCATTTACACCAGAGCTGTCAATTACCACAGCCAAATAAGGAAATACCCCCTAATACAATTTCTCGCAGCCAGCCTCTGTCGGAGTTCCAAAACTGAGTGTTATGTAATATGGCACAGCCACACTGCGAACCAAAATTGTAGCCCGGGTTGAGGGGATCACAGGAGTATGCTTACATCAGCAAGATCTTTATTTTTGGATGAGATATAAATGGAAAACTAAAATTTTCTCGAGTCTTTTTGGTTTCTGTTACACAGCCACACAGACAGGGGAATGCACAGCCACACAGGGAAAGGCTGTACACAGCCACACAGACAGGGGAATGCACAGCCACACAGGGAAAGGGGTTGCACAGCCCCAGGGACAGGGGTGGTGCACAGCCACATCAAAAACCAAAGTTATAGCCCGGGTTGAGAGGATCATGGGAGTATGCTTACATCAGCAAGATCTTTATTTTTGGATGAGATAAATGTAGAATACTAAAATTTTTGCAGATCTTCGCTTTTTTGCACAGCCACTCCACCTTGAATATGGCTTATGTAATCAAAAAAGCGGACCACATGCCTGGGTTGTTGCTGCTGCCACCACTTGCCCCTTCCATTGGATGGTATTTCACTATACTGTAGCATACTATTGACAAGTGATCTACCCATTCCATACACAATTTGGGACCAATCCAATGTTTTTGGATATAAATATAAATAGGGGTAAAAATGCGAAATCTGCTCCCAATTGTGCAGTTCTTGACATATGGACTTGGAAATTTCAACCCAAGTAGCTCTGGCATACATCTACAATCTATCAAAATTGCAGATCATCAGCCTTTGCCCTTGTGGAGGTGGAGTCAGATCTCCTCCTCCCCAGTGTATGCATTATACAGATGGGTACTCCTTCTTTCTGGGTAATTTGATCCATTGGTACTGTGGAAGATACATCAGAGAGTGTCTATGTACAAGGACTTTGGGGGTTTATCAGGTGGAATGTGTGTAACACCCCCTTGTTGGTTTTTTGGGTGCATGGCCACCATGCCACACTTCCAGGGGTAACATGCCAACTAATACCATAGACACATTCTACACCTGTATATCTACCTCCATTCAAAGTTACAAGTCCAACCATTGAGAACTGGAGGAGCTGTAATGAAAATGAGAGCTGGAGAGCGTGGGAAAGTGTGCGAAGATTTTTAAAGAGATAGGAGATCTGTCAAAAGCTTGTCATAGCACACCACAGAGAGAAGTAATGAGTAAGCTAAGTGCATGGCTGACTTCCTACTTGCAATTTGGACTGTCCTGAACCATTTCTGCATTGGACAGTCTGCCCAGTGTGTATGCATGACATTAACCTCCTAAGTGACTGTTTCACTCCTGCAGTTCATACATGGCATGCACCTCCCCATGTTTTTGCACTTGGAAGTATTTTGGTAATTTAATGACATTTTAAGTGGTACAAACATGTTCAGAGATGTTCCTACATTCATGTCTCAAAGTTTCATGAGACATGGCCTGCTAGATAGTGTGCTATGACAAGTTTTTGACAGATCTCCTATCTCTTCAAAAATCTTCGCACACTTTCCCACGCTTTCCAACTCTCATTTTCAATACAGCTCCTCCAGTTCTCAATGGTTGGACTTGAAACTTTGAATGGAGGTGGATATATAGGAATAGAATGTGTCTATGGTATTAGTTGGCATGTTACCCCTGGAAGTGTGGCATGGTGGCCATGCACCCAAAAAACCAACAAGGGGGTGTTACACACATTCCACCTGATAAACCCCCAAAGTCCTTGTACATAGACACTCTCTGATGTATCTTCCACAGTACCAATGGATCAAATTACCCAGAAAGAAGGAGTACCCATCTGTATAATGCATACACTGGGGAGGAGGAGATCTGACTCCACCTCCACAAGGGCAAAGGCTGATGATCTGCAATTTTGATAGATTGTAGATGTATGCCAGAGCTACTTGGGTTGAAATTTCCAAGTCCATATGTCAAGAACTGCACAATTGGGAGCAGATTTCGCATTTTTACCCCTATTTATATTTATATCCAAAAACATTGGATTGGTCCCAAATTGTGTATGGAATGGGTAGATCACTTGTCAATAGTATGCTACAGTATAGTGAAATACCATCCAATGGAAGGGGCAAGTGGTGGCAGCAGCAACAACCCAGGCATGTGGTCCGCTTTTTTGATTACATAAGCCATATTCAAGGTGGAGTGGCTGTGCAAAAAAGCGAAGATCTGCAAAAATTTTAGTATTCTACATTTATCTCATCCAAAAATAAAGATCTTGCTGATGTAAGCATACTCCCATGATCCTCTCAACCCGGGCTATAACTTTGGTTTTTGATGTGGCTGTGCACCACCCCTGTCCCTGGGGCTGTGCAACCCCTTTCCCTGTGTGGCTGTGCATTCCCCTGTCTGTGTGGCTGTGTACAGCCTTTCCCTGTGTGGCTGTGCATTCCCCTGTCTGTGTGGCTGTGTAACAGAAACCAAAAAGACTCGAGAAAATTTTAGTTTTCCATTTATATCTCATCCAAAAATAAAGATCTTGCTGATGTAAGCATACTCCTGTGATCCCCTCAACCCGGGCTACAATTTTGGTTCGCAGTGTGGCTGTGCCATATTACATAACACTCAGTTTTGGAACTCCGACAGAGGCTGGCTGCGAGAAATTGTATTAGGGGGTATTTCCTTATTTGGCTGTGGTAATTGACAGCTCTGGTGTAAATGGCTAAGTGGCAGTTGACGGGTGTATTTGGCCAAAGTCTACAGACTCTGGTGTCTCGACGGCGTTTCATCCACAAACGGATGGTCAAACAGAGCGGTTGAACCGTGAAATTCAGCAGTATCTACGGATGTATGCGAACCATCAGCAGGAACGATGGGAGGATTGGCTTCCCCTAGCTCAATTTGCATACAACAACTCCAAGTCTACTTCTACTGGCAAGTGCCCCTTTGAAGTTACCCGTTCATACACACCACGGATGGGCGTCGAGCCGACGACTTCTAAGGTAGAAGCAGCAGAGGAGACCACTAAAGACTGGTTCCAGGTGTTCCGGGAAGTATGCGAAAGCTTGGGAAAAGCTAGGACTCGTCAGAAGACTCAGGCAGATAAACGACGATCCCCTTCCCCTGCTTACTCCATAGGCTTGCAGGTTTGGCTGGCTACTGACCATTTATCGCTGAAAGACCGGCAGAGCCGGAAGTTGACCGAAAAGTGGATATCAGGCCCGTATGAGGTCTCGGACGTTTTACCCAATGCCATTAAGTTAAAGTTGCCGCGCTCGATGCGCATACACCCGGTAGTGAATGTTTCACAGGTGAAACCTTATCTCGGTGCTCTTGATGGGCAACCGGTTACTCGGCCCGGCCCACAACGGGTTACAGACGAAGGAGATGTCAAGTACAAAGTTGAGAAGGTTGTTGATTCCCGCTTGAAGCGTGGTAATCTTCAGTTCCTCGTCCATTGGAAGGGATACCCAGAAGAAGATCGCACTTGGGAGCCTAGATCTGCTCTTAAGAATGCCCAGGAGGCAATAGACGATTTTTACAAACTCCACCCCGGTGCCCCCTGGAAACTTCGTTTACTTTCGACAGAGGGTCTCTTTTTCTCCGCTGTACCCGACCCTTTGACTGCTGTGCAGCCTATTTGGTCTCGCCTGGAAGTCGAGCCTTAGGAGGGGATAGTGTAACGGCCCGTACTTTTTCACTACTAGTTGTAGCGTAGTCTTAGCGTAGTTTTCCTTATTCATCCACTCTCTGGTTAGGGTTACTTAGACACACTCATAGATGCTCTACTTAGTCAGCTGCTTGGTCAGCATTGCTGCCTTGACTCAGCATGGAGTGCTGCAGCCAGTGGCATTTATCTCTCTTTGTTTGGTTTGTTCTACGATGTTCCACGGTACAATCACTCGTAGTAGTATAAATACCAGCTCTCTTGTCGTAGACACTCCAATCGAGTTCATTTGTGCATTGCGCATTAACTCAGTTCCCATACCCTCAGCTCTCTATCAGTCAAGGAGTGACCGATAACGATCTTCGGATTGTTAGTGTTACAACTATTTTTGTGCTGAAGTCGCCTGCTGTGCTGACTGAAGCAACTCTCTGCATGGTAACCTATGATACTATGCATCGACATCTAGGACACCCCTCCAAGGACATCCTGTGCCATGCACAGAAACATACCAGGGATTTCCCTAAGATCGAGTTACCCACCAAGGACGAGATATGTCCTGGTTGTGCTCTGGGCAAGATGCCTAACAGAGCCTTCCCACCGAATGAGCGCAGAGCTTCGCAGCTGTTCGAGTTAATACACTCCGATCTGAAGTCCTTCCCCATTGCATCTTATCGCAAATTCAAATATGTGATTGTCTTTTTAGATGACTATTCATCACATGCATGGACAGTAAATCTGCACACTAAAGATGCTGCGATTTCCGCGACCAAAAATTTTCTGCAGATGGTCCACATTCAATATAATGCCTACGTCAAAGGCTGGATGTCCAATGCAGGGGGAGAGTATAAATCTGAAGCCTTCGATCGAGTTTTACAGGAGAAGGGAATTCGTATATTCCAAAGTGCGCCTCGCACCCCTATGCAAAATGGTCACGCTGAGAGAATCATGCGCACCCTCATGGACAAGGCCAAGTCTATGAGAATCGAGGTTTGCCTCCCTGACTCCTGGTGGGAATTCTCTTTCTCACATGCGACCCATGTTTACAACAGGTCACCGATGCACCGTATTAACTGGTGCACCCCTTATCAGTTGATAAATGGGGAGGAACCATCCATCAACCACCTTCGTGTCTTTGGATGCGGCACATATGTATATTTGCCTGCCGAGGCTTGCGCTAACAAAATGGCTGCGAAGTCTGAATTAATGACCTACATTGGTGTTGCTCCAGGGAATGAGCACAACTATTTATTTATGTGCCCCTCCACTGCCGTATTCACTGCGGCACATGCAACTTTCGATGAGAGTGCATTCCCCCGCTGCTCCTCGACTAGATCTCGCGTCAGACAACCTGTTCGCAATGATCATGAGGCCCCTGCACCACCTGAGGATGATCCTCCTCGTCCTTCGCGCCCCACCCAGGGTAGACAGCGCGCCGAGACTCCAGTGGAGCAGGAACCTGTTCCTCCACCGCCAAGAACACCTTCTCCGGCTCGGAACCCACCACCACCCCAGGAACCTCGCCACCCTCGTAAGGAGCGCAGGCCCCCTGTACCTCCAGCACCAGTGCGCCCCCAGAGGGAGTGCAGACCTCCAGTTCGCCCAGGAAATATCTATGGTGAATGGCGCCACCCTGTCGAACAGTTCAGGGATATCGAAAACGAGTGCCGATGGAGGGAAACAGTTGGCAAATCATCAGGATCTCGCCCTGTGCCAGGAGGATTCCCGGAACCACCCCCTGCTCCATCCCCCAGTAGTGAGGATGACGTCGAGTGGATATGCCAGGAAGGGGGAGCAGTACTGGCAAATTTCCTCCTTGCCAAAGCAGTCCCCTCTAGTGAGCCCCCCAAACTTAATGTGCGGGAATGGTCTTACTGCGACATTGCTCGCCTACCCAAGGCTGAGCAGCAGCAGTGGGAAACTGCATGTCGTGAGGAGCTTGACATGCTCCGAAAGCAGAAGGTCTTTGACCTCGTAAGCCGCCCAAGGGGGAGAAAGGTGATCAAAAACCGTTGGGTATTTGACGTTAAGTCAGATGGCCGGAAGAAAGCTAGGCTTGTCGCCAAAGGCTACTCCCAGGTCGAAGGTTTGGACTTTGACCAAATCTCCTCACCAGTAGTGCGCTACGAAACTGTGCGCCTTATGTTTGCGCTTGCTGCACTTGAAAACTGGTACATCTCAGCTCTCGATGTCAGGAGCACCTATCTATATGGCGAACTTGAAGAAGAAATTTACATGGAGCAACCTGAAGGCTTCGCAGTGCCTGGGCAAGAGCAGAAAGTGCTCCGCTTAAAGCGTGCCCTCTATGGCCTGAAGCAGGCTGGCCTGGCCTGGTGGCGAACACTAGATAAATCCCTGAAGGAACTAGGTTTTGAGCGCCTCAAGTCCGATCCTGGACTCTTCCTCTACAAGAGGAAAAATACAGTCGTCGCCATTATATATGTGGATGATGCCCTCTTCTGTGGCCCTAGCAAGGCTGTAGTCAATGAGGTCAAAGCGCTATTCATGTGCAAGTGGGAATGTAGAGATCTTGGAGAACCTAAAGAGTTCCTCCAGATGTCCATCAAGCACCAAGGCTGCAAGATCTATCTTGATCAAAGTGCCTATCTCGATAAAATCGTTGAGCGCTGTGGACTCCAAAATGCCAAACCGGCAAAAACTCCACTACCCACTGGGTACTATGCCCTACCAAACGACGAGCCTGCCGACCCAGAGCTCAGAACTCATTTCCAGGCAGTGATTGGGTCACTGCTTTACATTATGTTAGGCACCCGTCCTGACATTGCATATGCCGTGATGGCTCTATCGTGACACTCCGCGAATCCGTCTAAAGAGCACCTAGACAAAGCGCTGTACATCTGCCACTATCTACTTGGGACAAGAAATTATTCCCTCGTCTTCAATGGTGATTCTGGCTTAGGCATCACTGCATGTACAGATTCAGACTGGGCCTCTGACCCTTCCACTCGCCAATCGCAGACAGGATTCTTCCTGAAACTCGCTGATGGCATCTTCAGTTGGACATCACATGCCCAAAAGACAGTAGCCCTGTCGTCCACTGAAGCAGGATACATGGCACTCAGTGACTGTAGCCGCCAAGTAATCTGGATTCGAAACTTGCTCGAGGAATTGGGATATAAATTGAAACCCATTCCAATTTGCGGTGACAACCAGGGAGCCCTGTTTATGGCTTCAAACCCTGTGACTGAGAAAAGGTCCAAGTGTAATGGATCAAAGATCACCCCTATCTTTTCATCTTATCTAATCACTGATTAGATATCCGATTAGATCATCTTGATCTTATCTAGGGCTTTTCTTCGTTGAGCTTTGTACCTCGCCCTTATCCAGACCCGATCCAGACTCCCAATTACAGATCCTGTTTCCCCTTTCGTCGTTTGAGCGCTATTTATACTTACACTCTAGAACCTAGGCCTAGTACTCGATGAGGTCATAGTGACATCATCCTGATGTCATAGTGATGTCATACCCCGTACCTCTGCCTTGAGGTTTCCTCATGGCCCCTACTTAGTGAGTATATATAGTAGGTACCCTCCTGTACTAGTCCCTTAGTTCTATTCATTTTTGTATCTTGGGCGTATCCCTCTTGTCTCTGATTGAGTGACTGTACTGCTAGCCTCGTCTAGGCTTTGTCGTCGTCTTTGTCAAGATCTGCATGTCCTCCCTCCGTCTATCCCGCCGTCGCTCGTCCTTGCCTTTGGTTCTTGTTGGTTTGTTTTGTTTAGTGTTCCTCTTTCGGTCACTGCTCTCATCGACTAGTCTAGCCTGACTTTGTCACTCAAGCATGACTCGTAACACTTGAATAGAACTTCCCAATAGTCACCCTCGACTGGTTGACTTCGTTGTTCTTACCCTTGCCCGCCCTACCAAGATCATGGTGGAACGTGTAGTAGTGCTGTGCTAGAGAGTTAACCAGTGCGTTTTAAAATTCTTTTTCTTCGTTCAATGGCTGACATGCTTCTCTCCCCCCTGTCCTTCGCTGTCGCCATCCCCCTCCCCGAGTCGCCGCTGCTCGCCTCGAGTGGCGCTCCCCCTTCTCAGGCTTCGACCCCTAGGTCATATGCCTCAGTGTGCTCTACCCCTCGGGCTCGCCCGAAGTCTCCCATGACCCCGATTCCCCGCCTCGCACCATCCCCTGTGAGGCCACCCATTGTCTCTCTCCCTCATTCCGCTGCGCCCCCTAAGCGCAAGAATGGGATTTCCTTACTCCCTCCACCACGAGTCCGCTTACCTGGTCAGCAGGTACAGCACCCCTGTCGGCTGTGCAAGTCGACTACCCACACCACGAAGCAGTGCATAGGCTGTTTCAACTGCGGTAAGGTTGGCCATTTTGCTAACCGATGCCCGGCTCGTGTTAGGTGCTATGTGTGCCAGCGCCCTGGCCACAAGGCATCTGAGTGCAAGAACAAGATCTCTCGTGTCTGCAATGACAGTAAACTAGCTGAGAAGAATGGTCACACTCCCGACCTTAAATCGAGTATAAAGATCCCACCAGTTCATGTGGCTAAACCGAATGCCCCTATTCCTACTCGAGCTCCCAAGTCTAAATCGAGCAAACCTAAAGTCGCCAAGGATAAGAAGCACATTCCAAGGCGCAAGAACGTCATCGATGGTTTGGTGAAGACCGTCGAAAAGTTACAAAGAGAAGTAGAGGCCCTCCGGAAGCAGCTCCAGGCTGTAAAGAAGCACTGCACCTGCGGTGTTAGGTGCATGGACACCGAGGCTCCGCCCCAGCCGGCGCCAGCCAGAAAGGAGCCCCCGCCCTTCTTTCTTCCCACGCTGAAACCGCCCTTCTTCCCCGAAGAGAAGCAGGCCGAACCCTTCCCCGAGGAGAAGGACGACAAACCGGAGACCTCAAAACTCAAGAGTACCCCTAGGGCTACACCGGCCCTGCTACCACCCCTTCCTCCACTTCTGCCCATGCCATTCTTCAACCCGGTGAGAGTAAACCCCTTCATTGGGCTCTTCCCGCCCCTTCTGCCTCCGGTTGAGACGAACAAACTGGACGATGGCGATCGCGAAGCGACCGGCTAACTCCAAAAATGGCCGAATTTTTTTTCTCGTCTTTGGTGTTCGTCGGGACGCCGAACCTAAGGATGGGATAGTGAGTGTGAGGAAAGGTGAACGAGCAAAGTGTTGGACTTGCAAGAGGACAACCTTGTCGAGACCTCTGTGTGCACTTCTTTTTTTCCTTTTCTTTTCTTTTTTCTTTTTTCTTCTTTTATTTATTTTCAGGGACTGAAAATCTAAGGATGGGATAGTGTAATGGATCGAAGATCGCCCCTATCTTTTCGTCTTATCTAATCACTGATTAGATATCCGATTAGATCATCTTGATCTTATCTAGGGCTTTTCTTCATTGAGCTTTGTACCTCGCCCTTATCCAGACCCGATCCAGACTCCCAATTACAGATCCTGTTTCCCCTTTCGTCGTTTGAGCGCTATTTATACTTACACTCTAGAACCTAGGCCTAGTACTCGATGAGGTCATAGTGACATCATCCTGATGTCATAGTGATGTCATACTGACGTCACCACTGATGTCATACCCCGTACCTCTGCCTTGAGGTTTCCTCATGGCCCCTACTTAGTGAGTATATATAGTAGGTACCCTCCTGTACTAGTCCCTTAGTTCTATTCATTTTTGTATCTTGGGCGTATCCCTCTTGTCTCTGATTGAGTGACTGTACTGCTAGCCTCGTCTAGGCTTTGTCGTCGTCTTTGTCAAGATCTGCATGTCCTCCCTCCATCTATCCCGCCGTCGCTCGTCCTTGCCTTTGGTTCTTGTTGGTTTGTTTTGTTTAGTGTTCCTCTTTCGGTCGCTGCTCTCGTCGACTAATCTAGCCTGACTTTGTCACTCAAGCACGACTCGTAACACCAAGCACATTGACATTCGCTACCACTATGTATGCAAAGCTGTGGCTGACAGTAAAGTCACCCTATTCTTTATTGATGGTGCAGAAAACCCTGTGGATATGTTCACCAAGAACTTGGGTCGAGACAAATTTGAAAAATTCAGGACACAACTCGGGGTTGAAATCTATCAGGCTGACGACTAAATTTGGCTGCACTTAATTGTAGCGCCATCCTATGCTTGCGCGCTTTAACCAGTGACTTAGCAAGGGGGAGTGTTGAACACGCACCTACTCAGTGCAGCGTGGGAAGTAGTTACTACATAGGTAGAACAACACTTAGTCCAAATACGGTAGACAATAGCTACAACTATTTAGGTAGTTGTCACATGTCACATCACACTCACCCTGTAGTATATAAAGGCAGCCTATGGCGCCCTAAAATACAATCACTTTTGCCCTCATAACTTCGCCTCAACTCGTTACACTCTAACCTAAGGTGAGTCCAGTGGAGCTGGCCTCTGTGCCATGCACCGTTGCTCAACACCTTGTTCAATAGATAAATCTGTAGTAGTTAATGCCCGAAATCAATTTCTCTGTCTGTCTTGGCTACCAATGAATGTGCGTGTATGCTATAAGTCTGACGTGAGGCCGTATGTACTAGTGTAAAGTGTGGAGTATGTATATGAATGAGTATGCTGTAGACACCACTACGTAGTGGCACCACCACAGATTTGTGTTCATTGGACACTGACAAGTTCGATATGCTAGGTCGGCATAATGCAATCACCACAACACATGATGTAGGATCAAAGTATCGGACAGCGCCTATTAGACAGTAAACAAGCTAATGATAGTGATGGCATCGTGTATATACTGCGAGAGTTTGTTTCTGACGATGCCAGTAGTGAATACTGGTTGATAGCAAACGAGTTCGCTATCACCGTTCGCTATCACAGAACCTGTACATAACATGATCATGCACCATGCATCATCCCCCATAGTTTGCTTAGTTTGCATCACACGTTAGAATTTAAATGCAGTGTCCACACATGGACTGTATGTAAAAGTCCTATTCAGCAAAGCAGTAGCGAGACTGAGAGCAAGGAGTTGAGGGGCGAGTGTTTCATGTTTCAAGTTTCAGGCCGCAGGTGTGGAATGCGTGCATACGAACTGTATATGAAGGCACTACAGAGTAACATAGTAACGAGCTTCAGATACTCGAGACATGGGGGATATGGGTGCATATTCATCTAACTTGACCTCGAAAAAGCGTAGCTCGGTTAATAAGGATGTGAGTAAGTCAAACACTTGTTTGTACAAGTCCGCAACTTTGTAGCCCGTACCCCTGAAGCCTTTTCTTGAAATATAATCTGTAGGCTACCTCACTAGTAGGCTGTAAGCTACTGAATGGGGTACTGTACCTGTAGGCTACTACAGGATGTCAGTAAGGAATATACTCTGAAATATATAGGTGCTTACCCTCAGTAGGCTGTAAGCTACTGAGGGAACTCTAGGAAAATGTACTGCTAAGTCCGCTCTAAGGTGATTATGTAAGCACCCAAACATCGCACCTAAGACCTGCAATACAGGGGAGATTTATCTGCTCCAACACCTTTGCGCGTAATACTCCTCAAAAGACAAAGCAGCCGTCTCCCGCCTTCGATGTGGGCTTCACATTGCGAAAAGAATGCGTCACTTGCGAGCTGACCGCTACCCTGTGCATGCTTTAATTCTTCATGGAATTTCTTCGGCCAGGTTGACTCCGTGCCCCATTCGGATTTCCAATCGGCGATGAGTTGCCTGACTTTCTCGAGTGGAGGGAGATCTGAATGTGCTAAGGGGTGTAGGTACAACTCGGGCTCATTGTCTGGGAATACTCCATCTGCGCTGGTCGGTGTGGAGTCGCCGGTAGTAGCTTCGTTTGAAACGGTATGCTTCCTAATGATGAAGTTATTATACGGACATGTCTGGGGGTGGATACTCACCTAGTCCTATTCCTGCAGAAGCATTGATCACCGTGGATACTCAGGATTGATTATATTGGACCTACCTGGCGGCACGGAGCCTTGCCTTCTCTCTCTGCTCCTCTCGCACTCTGAAGACTGTGGTTAAACTCAATATCAACCGAGGTTAAGAATATACTTTGTACCCAGGCTTTGATAGCCAACGCTCAGTGGCCACGTGTTGTTTGTCACTCTTCGTTACAGTACGTGTTGTTCCCATATACAAGCATCAAGATCCTAGCTGTAAAGAAATGAGATTAGCTGACTGTAGGGTCGTATATGTAGCTTACCCGGCATAACTGACGAAGATAATGACTGACCGAAATTCTGAGTACTGTTTAATGTTTCTCTAGGTCACATGACCAGCAACATTGCACAGACTACACCGCATTAGTGTACGTAGTGTCTACACTCGTATGTCTATAATTTCTGTCGTCTCTGACTGTCATCCCAACCTTTTCTGTGAAGCAGAAGCATTCAGATATTGTACAGTATAACACTCAACTATTATCCGACAAAGCTGACTCTTGTGGCCCAGTTTCTAAGAATCCGTCGGATGCTTTCTCGTGCGATCCTCAGCAAGAACCCCACTCGCCTATCCAGTTCGCATCTACCACTATGAGAGATTTGTTCTGATCAGGCTGCAGTAGCCTTCGATTGACTCATAGGTACTGCAACATGGTACCGTCAATGCCAGTGTTTCGATCGCTCAGTCAACACTGGCGGGACAGCAAAGTGTTGGCTTCAGCAGAGGTACGCATAGTCGATATCTCATACATCATTCTAACACATCATGCTATCTGTACAGGTCCACGTGGTAGTATATCGAGCTAGGACTACATCGTGTGATTGTCCCAATGACAGGACATCATTTGTCCAATATCATGCTGTCAACCTTTTTAATTATTTTTTCAGCGTTCAGAGGTGTGGTGTGACTCTCAGGATTTCATGCATTGACTCTACCAACGGTATGGAAAACTACATCTTCAATTTTCCCCCAGTCTCCTTCGACTCTTCGAGTGACTTCACGTGTCCGACAACTCCAGCATTCACTTCGTATGATTACCGGAACCCGTCTCATGCTTCGTTTCCTCCAGACGCAGTGCAAACACCTCCACAGCCTTTGCTGCCTCCGAGCTCATCCGATGGTTATCCTGCGCTGGACCTGGCCCTCCTCGCCATTTCAATTCTGCAGATCGAGTTGTCTTTGACTTCGAAGACGTCCCCCCCAACTGAGGCCCCTACTTCAAATGTACCTTCAGTATCCAGCATGGCCGTTCTCAGTACTTGCCCCAACACCGGTGTGCCTGTCGGATGTAATGACAAAGTCTCTGCAGCAAAGCCTACGGCTAACAAGTCCACTTGGGCTGCCCAAAACCCTGGATGGCCCGTTACTAATGCAGTGTCGCCAGCCTCTCTCCACTGTGGAGAAAGAACATCGGAGCACGCATGCAGCATCGAGACAGATATCGGCAGCACAGCGGAAGGATCGTGATGTACTTCTGAACGAAGTGATCCAGTCTCTCGCTGACGAATTCGAAGCAAAGGTACAAGTATTGGCAACGACACATAACGTTACACACGAGAAGGTCAAGAAGCTCCTGGGTGGTCACAAGTTTTATTGAAACCCACGCGGCACGCAGCTTGCAAATGCCATCATTCATGACAAGGCGCATGAAGTTAATGAAGGTAATCAATCTCCCACTATTCCTTTTCATTTCCGCTTTATATATGCAACAGGCAGCGCTCGTGGGGAGAAGCTTTCCCTCGAGCAGATCCAAGACTTGGCGAGAGTTGACCCCAAGTATCAGGACATGACTCAGGAAGAAAAGGATGAATTGCTGCGTGCGCTGTGAGTCGACGTGAGGATCTATGGCGAAAAACACCAAAAACCCAACACAAAGACAAATGCCAAGTCGGTGGTTTACCTCCGTGGACTTTGGCTCGAGGGATCGGTTACAGCGAAGAGGGGGAGGGGTTCTGCACACCTAGACGACTAGGGCAGAAGGGAAGGTGCTCCTGACGATAGGGGAGCAGGGGGAGACTGAGAAAAGCGAAGTAATATAGGCTACTCGGAGCCTAGAAGCGACGTAAAGATGATGAAGAAGGACAGTAAATAGACCCTTAATGGAGCCTCAGATACTGCAAGAATAAAGACGAAAATGAAGGGCCTTAAAGCGACGACTATAAGGCAGATAACATCGATAATGATTGGGCAGTAGTCTCACTACAAAGGGGACAGTATCCTATGCAGGGGGGCTACTTGCTTTTTGCTTGCTGCGACGTATTGGTACTTATATACAAAAGGTAGCGCAGCCTGAAGTAAATAGAGGGAAACACTTTGTAAGGGGTTTGTAAGCGATTGGTAAGAGGATTGGTAAGGCCGAGCAAAGCTGAGTAAGGACAGTAAGCGATTGGTAAGTAAAATCAGTCAGCATGATGAAGAATATCACAAATCATTTGAAATAGAATGAGTCGTTAAGGAACAGATGAATAATGTGACAGAAGGGGGATGAGTAAGTGCACTGGTCACTGCTGAATAAGGGGTATGACTGCAAATGAGTCACTCTGACTCCTAGATCTGAGATCCAGATTCATTGGGGCGATATGCTGCGCGTCCGAAAGAAGAACTGTGGGGATTTCTGCCGGGGGCCAATTTTGGGGGTCTCCAGGGTAGTCAGGGCTTAGGATTTCGCAACTTTCCCCCCTCTCTCCTCTCTGCAAAGCGACCTGTATTAGGTGCAACTAGTGTTCTGGAGGGCATGAGGAGGAGGAGGGGCCGTCTTCTCCAATGAGGGCAGGGAGAACTGCCTCAAATTCGTCATGAATGCGATCAGATAGTGTAGATGAGAGCAATTGGTACTGCAGCTGTTGCAATTTTGGGAGAACAAAAGACGAGATTGAGAGATAGATGTTGCAGGGGGCAGGAAGGAAAAATCCATAATCCTTTTCGACTGGAGAGACTGAAACAACCACATAAGACCTTTCAAGCCTGATGACAGACTTGAGGTGACCAAAGAACATCTTCCTCGATGTCAGACTGACTGTAACGGCCCGTACTTTTTCACTACTAGTTGTAGCGTAGTCTTAGCGTAGTTTGCTTTATTTATCTACTCTCTGGTTAGGGTTACTTAGACGCGCTCATAGACGCTTTACTTAGTCAGCTGCTTGGTCAGCATTGCCGCCTTGACTCAGCGTGTTCGGCTGTAGCCAATGGCGTTTATCTCTCTTTGTTTGGTTTGTTCTACGACGTTCCACGGTACAAACACTCTAGTTAGTATAAATACCGTCTCTCTTGTCGTAGACACTCCAATCGAGTTCATTTGTGCTCTTGCGCATTAACTCTTTCCCAAGTCCTCCACTCTATATCAGTCAGGAGTAACTGAGTATAGTCCTTGTGATTATAAGCGTTACACTTGAACTCGATTATCCAATACTCCCTTACTCCGCTTGCGCCCAGGCATATAGGGCAACCGTACCCGGACTCCAGGGTTAAGGAGCTTCTTCTTCTTTGTTTCTCTTCTTCACGAGATGACGCCTTTAGTCTCGTCCCCTTTACGGCAAGGGGTTGTGTTTGAAGAAGACCCGTAGTTAGTAGTCCCGCTGTCCGTCAAGGGCAGTGTGAAGGCGCAACCCACATTAGGGGGTGGAAGCGCATAGTTTAGCAGTAGTGCCCCTACGTCATGGGAGGTAGAAACGTACTACCAGTATTCCCAGCTACATCGTACTATAGTCGAGACAGAGTACCGCCACTGAGGGCAGGGAAAATCTCTCAAGATTCCTCGCGTTAAGAAGTCGGAGTCCTTGGCTCCCCGTATTAGGTTCTCTCCTTACCTTAAAAAGGAAGAGTCGCCCGCTCCCCCACTTTTGTTCGCTCGGGAAGTCTCCCCCCTCGAACAGCAAATCTTTGGTACCCCCGAACCTCTTCTCCCTCGCCTCTCCCCGCTCCCTCTTCGTTCCCCCTCACCCGACCCGAATCTACTGGGCTTCGTCCTGCACGTTCCGTACAACTTACGGAATAGACAAACTATTCGCCCTCCCCCTCACACCCCCGTAACGTTCACCGGTCATGGACCAGTTCAACCAAGACCAGCTGCAGTTCATGCAGCAAATGACCGCGTTGATCTCGGCGCAGGTCGCCAACCAGGTGGCGCAGCACGTCGCCAACGCGGTGGCCGGCGCACAACAGCAACAAGGCGGAGGGGCCGCTGCTAACAACCCCAACCAGAACGTTGACCCCACGAAACGGGGCGTCGCAGACCCAGGCATGTTTGACGGGTCTATTAGTAAATTCGAAGAATGGTGGGCCAAAATGAAGGCCTTCATCGTCACAGCCCAATCGACCAGTCCACGGGCAAGGACCTTGATGGTCTGGACTCGGATGACTGGACCGATCGCCGGAGCTTACGCGCGGGCGCGTATCGATCAATGTCTCCCAACGGGGACGTGGCCATTGTATGATGATTTGGTGGCCGAAGTAGAAGCGCGGTTTAGGCCGCTGCATAACAAAGACTGGGCGAAGGACCAACTCGCCAAAATTCGCCAAGGCTCGGCCCGTACGGAAGAGTTCTTGGCAAAGTTCAACGCACTTAGGACCGCGTCTGGGGTATCCGACGATTACGCTATCTTTATGCTGGAGAGGGCTATCCGCCCCGAGATTCTTCAGCAAGTCTTTGTCCAGGGACGCCGCAAGGCCACTTGGGCAGAATACGATGTCGAGGTCAGGTGCCTCGGAGCTGCCCTGGAGGCAGTTAGGTTAAAGACTGGCAGCGCGTCCTCTCGATGGGGACAAGGCTTCTCAAGACCCTCGCCCGGGGTTACGTCAGGGCAAGGCGCGCCCATGGACATTGGGGCTGCGCAGGGTGGTTCTGGAAGCCGCCCTAAAAAGGACTTTTCTAACTATCAGTGTTACGCATGCGGCCAGAAAGGCCATATTCGTCTGCACTGCCCGCAGGCCGGGAACAAGGGCAAAGGGCGCCAGGTGCGCTCTGAAGGTGTCGACCCGTGGCTGGCCGCCATGGACGGTATGACGTTTGAGCAGATAGTTGCTCACGTCTCTAAATTAAAAGAATCGGAGCTGCAGTGAAGTCGGGTCCTGCAGGCTCGGACAATGTTAGTACTGGACTTGTTTCTTTTCTTCCATATAGTTTTTCTTCTCATTGTCGCTCAGTTCCATCTTCTAAAAATAGTTTAAAACAAAATACAAAAATAGAAAGCACAAAAACACAAAAAAAGGTTTCATTCTCGGACATAGTTACTGTAAATAGGTTCTCGTCTCTCTCTGTAGATAGTATGGACGATGATTCGGACTCTGTACCTATTCCGTCTGCTGAAGGGTCCCGAAAGGGCTCGGGACCGGACGAAAAACTGGCTCCGCTTAATTCTTCGGCGTATAAAACCTCCAAAAATAGTGTTTCGGAAGGATCCGAGTCGGTTAGCGATGCTCAGGCGACAGTACCGCCGAAATCCCGAGTTCGCACGCTCAACTTAAAGGATCACGTATCGGTTCCTATTGTTATTCGCACTAGGAAGGGTGACGCACACGCGGTGCAAGCCTTGTTGGATTCCGGTGCTACAGGTGTTTTCGTGGACGCTAAATTCGTTGATCGAAAGAAGCTTCCAAAGTTGTCTCTCCCACGAGCTGTGGATGTATTTAATGTCGATGGTACTCTTAACTCCGCTGGAAGGATTACACATCAGGTACCACTTAGAGTTCAGTTCGGAGATCACTTCGAAGAGTTAGTAGCCGATGTCACGGATCTGGGATCTCACGACATGATTTTGGGTCACACGTGGCTTGCCACTCACAACCCAGAAGTCAATTGGAAAACCGGTGAAATCTCGATGAAGAGGTGCCCTCGTAGTTGCAGGCAACTCGCGCCGAAGCCGGCCTTCGTTAGACGCGTCGAAAAGGAGGAGGTCCAGGCCCTCGAAGACTGGCATAACATATTCAGAGCTGACAAGCAGGAGGCTCCTAAAAAGGATAAAACCCCTGAGGAACTGGTTCCGAAGGAATACCACGAGTATTTAAGCGTCTTCTCTGTCCAAGAATCCGAGCGCATGCCACTCAGGAAACCATGGGACCACGCGATAGAACTAAAGGAGTCGTTTGTTCCGAAAAAGGGAAGGTTGATCCCTCTCAGCCCCGATGAGCAGACCGAAGTTAGTAACTTCGTTGATGGACAACTCAAAAAGGGTTATATTCGGCCTAGTAAATCGCTGCAGACTTCTCCCGTGTTCTTCGTCCCCAAAAAGGATGGAAAGAAGCGTATGGTACAGGATTACCGCTATTTAAACGAGCATACAGTTAAGAACTCGTATCCGCTCCCGCTCATCTCGCAGCTTGTTGACAAGTTGAAAGGCTGTAAATTATTTACAAAAATGGACCTTAGGTGGGGATACAATAACATTCGGATCAAGGAAGGTGACGAGTGGAAAGCCGCCTTCGTCTGTCACCGTGGAGCCTTTGAGCCGCTGGTTATGTTCTTTGGGTTATGTAATTCCCCCGCCGCGTTCCGAAATATGATGAACGACATCTTCGGTGATATGGAGGACGTTCTAGTAGTATATATAGACGATCTTATGATATTCACAAAAACGGACGATGAAAAGGAGCACGACAGGATTGTGCTAGAGGTGCTTAGAAGGTTGAAGGAGAACGACTTGTTCGTCAAACCGGAGAAATGCTTATTTAAACAAAAAGAGGTCGATTTTCTGGGTATGATAGTTGGCACGAATGGAGTTAAGATGGACCCCGCTAAAGTCGCTGCCGTGCGCGATTGGCCGGTCCCCACTTCTGTTCGTGGAGTTCGAGGCTTCCTTGGCCTTGCGAACTTTTACCGACGATTCATAAAGGATTTCGCGCAGGTCGCACGCCCCCTTAACGATCTCACTAAAAAGGACACTCCGTTTCTCTGGTCCGACAAGTGCCAAATAGCGTTTGATACGTTAAAGGAAGCCTTCACAACCGCGCCTATACTTATGTTTCCCGATCAGGATCGGAAGTTCCGCTTAGAAACCGATGCCTCGGATTACGCAACCGGAGCTGTGCTCTTGGTGGAATGCGATGACGGTCTCTGGAGGCCAGTTGCCTATTCAAGTCACTCGCTTAGTGGAGCAGAGCTTAATTATACGGTTCACGACAAAGAGATGCTAGCCATCATCCGCGCTCTAGAGCAATGGCGTCATTACCTTGAGGCTACCCCGTACCAATTTGAGATCTGGATGGATCACCACAACCTTAAGTGGTTTATGACGTCGCAAAAGCTTCAACCACGCCAGGCGCGTTGGGCGCAGTACTTTAGTCGCTTCAACTGTGTTATCGTCCACAAACCAGGAGTTTCGATGGGATGACCAGACGCTCTCTCTTGCCGCGAAGACTTAGTAGAAAATCGCGAAAACGCTAAATCTGAGGAATCGTTATTTATTAAACCCGAACAAGTACGCGCTGTGCGCTTAGAAAGTCCCTTCATAGAAGAACTGCGCAGTGTAACGGCCGAGGTTGACGCTGGAACGCTCGACCGACGCGACGGTTTACTGTACGACGGAGACAAAGTTTTCGTGCCTGAGGCACTTAGACAGAAGGTCTTAGCTGCTCTTCACGATTCGCCCCTAGCGGGTCATCGAGGCGTAAAAGGAACTCAGGAGTTGATCACACGCTGGTTCACGTGGTCTACCTTGAAGCCCGATGTCGAAGAGTACGTAAAGCACTGCCAGACGTGTCAGGCAGGCAAGCCTAGTAACAAGCCACCGGCAGGCGAACTCAAGTCTTTACCCGTCCCTGATGGGCCTTGGAAAGATCTTACGACCGATTTCATGGATATAGGAGTCAGGAGCTCCTCTGGAAAGTCTTACGTCTTAGTCGTCGTCGATCGGTTCTCTAAGGAAGCAGAGTTCATCCCCTGCACCGAAAAGGAAACTGCCGCTAGTACGGCTTGGCTTTATTTAACTCACGTCTGGAAGCATCACGGCCTTCCCCAGTCTCTCGTTTCGGATCGCGGACCGCAGTTCGCGTCTCAGTTTTCGAAGGAGCTATTTAAAATGTTGGGTGTCGAGCAGAAACTCTCGACGGCGTTTCATCCACAAACGGATGGTCAGACAGAGCGGTTGAACCGCGAAATTCAGCAGTATTTACGGATGTATGCAAACCATCAGCAGGAACGATGGGAGGATTGGCTTTCCCTAGCTCAATTCGCGTATAACAACTCCAAGTCTTCTTCTACTGGCAAGTGCCCCTTTGAAGTTACTCGTTCGTATACACCACGAATGGGCGTCGAGCCGACGACTTCTAAGGTAGAAGCAGCGGAGGAGACCGCTAAAGACTGGTTCCAGGTGTTCCAGGAAGTGCGCGAAAGTTTGGGAAAAGCTAGGACTCGTCAAAAGACTCAGGCAGACAAACGACGTTCCCCTTCCCCTGCTTACTCCGTAGGCTCGCAGGTTTGGCTGGCTACCGACCATTTATCGCTGAAAGATCGGCAGAGCCGAAAGTTGACCGAAAAGTGGATAGGCCCGTACGAGGTCTCGGACGTTTTACCCAACGCCGTTAAATTAAAGTTGCCGCGCTCGATGCGCATACACCCGGTAGTGAACGTTTCACGGGTGAAACCTTATCTCGGTGCCCTTGATGGGCAACCGGTTACTCGGCCCGGCCCACAACGAGTTACGGATGAAGGAGATGTCAAGTACGAAGTTGAGAAGGTTGTTGATTCCCACTTGAAGCGTGGTAATCTTCAGTTCCTCGTTCATTGGAGGGGATACCTGGAGGAAGATCGCACTTGGGAGCCTAGGTCCGCTCTTAAGAACGCCCAGGAGGCGATAGACGATTTTTACAAACTCCACCCCGGCGCCCCCCGGAAGCTTCGTTTACTCTCGACCGAAGGACTCTTTTTCTCCGATGTGCCCGACCCTTTGACTGCTGTACAGCCTATCTGGTCTCGCCTGGAAGTCGAGCCATAGGAGGGGATAGTGTAACGGCCCGTACTTTTTCACTACTAGTTGTAGCGTAGTCTTAGCGTAGTTTGCTTTATTTATCTACTCTCTGGTTAGGGTTACTTAGACGCGCTCATAGACGCCTTACTTAGTCAGCTGCTTGGTCAGCGTTGCCGCCTTGACTCAGCATGTTCGGCTGTAGCCAATGGCGTTTATCTCTCTTTGTTTGGTTTGTTCTACGACGTTCCACGGTACAAACACTCTAGTTAGTATAAATACCGTCTCTCTTGTCGTAGACACTCCAATCGAGTTCATTTGTGCTCTTGCGCATTAACTCTTTCCCAAGTCCTCCACTCTATATCAGTCAGGAGTAACCGAGTATAGTCCTTGTGATTATAAGCGTTACACTGACGAGAAGAATGCGCTGTCCCAAAGCGATAGAATGGGAGGTCGTAGATGAGGGAGGGACAAACCAGGAGGCTTCGGGGCGAGAGCTGGTGGGGATTCCTGGCAAGTACTCGTAGTTATTCTCCCTAGCAAAGGACATGAGCGAAGAGACGGTCGAGGAGGTGGCCATAAGATAAATATTGGCGAAATGGGCATTCATTGGTAGAAATGATGCAGAAAATCGTGGAGTGCCGCGGATCGTTACCAAATTTGGTAGGCAGGATGGCGTGGTCGAGAGCTTCCCGTGAGCGTGGGAATGGTGTCGATACCTTTAAAATTGACGGAGATATTCGAAAAATCGGAATGCCGTAAACTAGCGCTCAAAAAGTTTTTTCGGGCGCTCAAGCGGTTTCTTCCCTAACATTAAGGACTGTTCTTGTGCGATGGATGACTGCTGGCGATATCAGTCATTCTTCACATTAGGGCTAGGCTTCTCAGTTCTTCATCATTCAGCTTCTGTCCATGCTCACGTCGCCAAACACCTTTGGTGCGTGACAGCACTCACTGAGTATTGGGCTCTCAAGAACACGAGTGTTCATGCAACAAATTCAGCAGCAGCCCGCTGTAGGGAGTGTACTCTCCCTAGGGCTGAAACCCACCGCTTTTCAGTATACTTTCACCGCCACAATGCTCCGACAGTCCTCAGGGCCACTACGACTTCTCTAATCATCCCCATTGTCATCTAAGGGATTCTGCTGCCTTTCGGCTGCCGATACAACCGGAATGACCGCCTCCGCCATCTAAAAATAGCTCTGCCTGCCCTTGTGCCTTCCGACCGCCTCACATGCCCCTATCACCGCCACAAAAGTGCCGCTTCACTTCCAGGTTCTGTTCTGAGGGCCTAGCCATGTCTTTTCCGACCACCTCAGCCCCTGGACACGTGAAACCTGTCCGTTGGCTGTCGGAAACCCTTTCCGAAGTGTCAGCTGTCAATCCTGTGACCCACCGCCCACTCCGACGCACATTCCGCCACCATTCCACTTCCAGACCCCATGTTTCATCCCCCAGAGTTTCTGCAGCTTTCCCTGCACTTCCTTGCTGTCCAGGCATGTCGTCCACACCCTCTCCCTTTATTTACATATTTTTCCGAACAGTTTTACTTCGCTTTCCCTTCCCTTAGTGTGACGCATGTGATTTACCATATGTCGGCCCTTTTCTGTCACTTTTTTTCGACATTTGACAGCTCCAAAAACCACCGATTTTCACATAGCTACCACTGCCTCTACGTTACAAGTATCACTGCTTCACTTAGAAAAAAAAAATACCCACTTTTCTGGCGTCACCATCTGTGTGTCTGAGAGTCCCCTTGAGTCCCCAGAGTCGTTTTCTTGTGTATCTTCGAGTCTTTTGAACCCCCCTGGTGTCCACGGAGTTCCCCACTGAGTTCTACCGCCATATTCATGACCGCTTCAAGTTATAAAAATTTTCTGCTGCCTTCAGAGTCATCCCTTCGAGTCCACAAGTTCCCCCAACAGCCTACGAGAGTCCTACATCGCCGCCTATCGAGTTCTAAGCCTCCCCGACCGCTCAACCGCCGACACTAGCCCCCCTTCCGCCTCCCTGTGGTGGCAATTCGAGTTCTACCTCGCCAGTACCCTTCCGATGCAGGGAAAACTTCCCTTTCGCCGCCTAGTCACTCCCTCGACTTCCTTTCCGACTCACAACCCCTCGGGACGAGCCTAGGCCTAGCCTACAGCTTTCCCCCCCCCTTTTCCCTTTGCGCTCTCACAAGAAGAGTTGCCCACACCGCGATGCCCAGTCGACATTGGAGCATGTTTTCAAAATTGTAAGTTGCATATTCAACTCTACTGACATGGGGCTGATTTTCATAGCTTGACGGCCTAGCTCTTCATACTGGAGTTTATGTGTGCCTTTTTGCTACTCGCGGCCACGTCTACGACTCGTCTCAGCCGTTCTGGTATGGGACAGACAACATCATGGACTTTTGGGAGGACGTTATGGACCTGGAGCCTGACGAAATTGTTTGCAAAATGGAACAGTGGGCATGCATGCACGGAAAAAGTAAGGAAACATCGTGTAGTGACCACTAATGATTTACTTGTGTTCTTTGTCTAGACATCGAGGAGCGTAATTCAGTGGAGGGGATGCAACGGATGTGCACCCACATCCTCAATTCCGGTCTTCATACGTGTTCCCTCTCAAATGCTATAAACAGTATCCGACACGCACACAGGTGTGGTCGCGAAGAAGAAAATTCGTATCAACTTCATCAACTTTGAGGTGGCCATCAAGGCAAGGTACGGAATCGACCTACTGGGGTGTCCAGAGGGTGTTCCATTCCAGTCACCCCATACCATCACAAACGCCGAACACCTCCACACCCTTCACGACACATTGAAAGCAGGCACTTGCCGTTGGGCTTATATGTCTAGGCAGCAATGTGTACAATATCAAGACCAACTTAAGGAGCGACGAAGCACTGGGGAACTTGTCGGAAAACCTCGCAAGAAGTGCTCCGACGCGAGCAGGAAACGGCGCCATACAGCACTTGGGAAAGGTCTAAAGAGCACTGCAACAGTTGACTCATCCTCGGGGGAAAGCTCGTCTGAAGATGACATTTGAGACAGTGAGTCTTCGTGCATTCAATACTCGGCGCTTGATCACTCATTCTTATAGCAGAATCTATCACTTTCACCATCAAATTTGCTTCTAGGTGCCTATGTCAACCGTTTACCAGTAGTCATAAAAATTGCGTAGTGAAGTCTGTCCGGTAGTCCCATAGTAGCAATTATAAGTCAATGGTTGGTCTCTGGCAAATGCTGAATGTGGTCCATGTGTGCAAGAAAATTGAAGAAAACATGTACCGGAATTACATTCTATCGTATTCTATTGTACCATCTAGTCCTGGCTAAATAAGTTACCACATATGGGCTGTAGACGTCTCGTATCTGCACATTGCATAGTCATCAAGATATGTGAACTAATGAACAGACTGAGTATGGCCGGCAATCACCGAACACTGCCACATGCTACTTGGGTTGATTCTTATTTTATGAATGTTTAGATATATATACTAGGAATACTAGCTAGATAATTTACTATGTTTCCGTGAATGTTTGATGCCTGTACACCGTGTAGTCGTCGAGATAAGTGACCTTGCCATCATTGGTAATGGCAGTGGAAACGGCCGGGCACCGCCACATACGTGCATTGGAATTGAAGGGTCTCTTTCCCGAATGATGTGGCCGTGTTACATGCTATGGAAGCAGGCTACTTAGCTGGGTATAGATACTACACAGCCGTGAAAGTCCGAAGGCCATACGTTGCATAGTCGTCAGGATACATGAGCTCAGCATTGTCGGCAGCGTCACCGGAAGTCGCCGAACACTGCCACTGGTATGAAAACTTCACGACCTCTGTATTGATGAAAATCTCCAATTTTATGCTACGGAATGAAAGCTACACAAAAGTACTGTACAGAATTGAAAGCCCAACGTCCGTACGTTGCAGATACACAAGCTTGCTGTCGATGACGACGACGAGAAGTGTCGGGGATGACGCGGCACAGGTGTGGGAAGTGTCAGGGGTATTGATGACAAAGCTGTGGTCACGCTGTAAGGTTGGTTAAAGGGAGGTCAGGGGAGAAGCCTAGTGGGTCTCCTGTTGGAAATGAGTGGGTCAGTTCGACCCGAGGGGGCAAGAGTTGCTGGTAGAGGGTCAAGGAGTGGGAAAAGAGAGTGAAAACGCACCCTAAAGTCCAGAGAAGGTTGAGATTCGTCTACTGAACGTCTAACAAAGGAAGAATAGTTCTTCCCGAGTCCTCGGTCTTTGATTTCCATCTGTTACTTGTCTCTGAGGTGGCTGTCTATGTTATGTTACTAATCAAGTACAATGTACAGTAAGTGCGAGGGTTGGCTTACATAAGCCAAAAAGCGTCCACATACTAAGTAAAAATGTAAGGTAAGGTGTAGACACAAAATTGAAAGGTAAAAACAATGAAATAAAAGAAAATACTTAGTAGGGAGGACTCCCTCCCTACAGCGCGGCACGGTTTGGTGGCTATATATTTTTTTAAGTACCCCTCGCTATTCAATAATTATTCATTTGGGGGGAAACTGCCTCAAACATGTCGCCTTAGACACACATCACAACAACAATACATTATCTAATTAGACATCTGCAAATCCCTGTTTTCAGAACAGTACCGACAGTAACTACAGCAATGTGACAGCATATTACATTATCTTACAGCATGACAGCTCAGCAAGGCCCCAGGCCCTCAGCCACACAGCGTGTCACAGGAGTCACAGACCTACATTGGCACAGCCACCCAGTTGGGTACAGGCCCATGGCGGCCCGCAGCAGCATACAGTGCCGCATTGGCACAGCCACCCAGTCGGGTACAGGCTCACAGCGGCATACAGTGCCGCATTGGCACAGCCACCCAGTCGGGTACAGGCTCACGGCGGCATACAGTGCTGCATTGGCACAGCCACCCAGTCAGGTACAGGCTCACAGCAGCATACAATGCCACAGTACAGACTCGCAGCAGCCTACAGCGGCATAGAATGCCGCATATTGATAAGTAAAATGTGTGTGAGAATCCGTCATATGCAGAACTCGGCCCGGCCTGAATAAACTTGGAGGGTATCAAAAATATTACAAGTACACACATTAAGGAGGGACATGTGACGAGCCAGTCGAGAGGATAAAATCTCCCGATCATCACATACAGTAACAGAGATGGTACATATGGAGTATGGGCTCTATCCAAGGATAACTACGGCCACCCGATGGTGATGAACTGTAACCAGTACGGACGAGCGTTGATATTGCACAATATTCGAAAGGATCTCACTGCACGTTCCGTACCCCCTCCCGGTTCGCGCGAGGCGACGCATGCGACTTATGAGGACTATTTTGTGGAACATTGGACGCGCAAGAACCGCGAGGCATATGTCCTCACTGACTGCCCGCTGATTGAAGTTCATAGTCTCCCGCGACGTCCGTCGGGTTTATACCGCCCTGAGGCCTGAGGGCCGACTGCTGGACGTAGATGCTATCAGGACGTGAACTGCTCCCGTTGGCTCAATCATCCCCCAAGGTGCTTGTAGACGGACGCATTTTTCGGAGGGAGTGTATCGGGCATTTCTCTTCCTTCCACGCTTGTGCAGACGCACAACGGACGTCTACCGTGCCCGCGAGGCTCGCTTCCAACTTGGCCTGCCTCCTATCGCTGACGATCTCCTTATCGAAAGCACCGCCTTGCCAATGACGAATGTGAATTGGAACCTAGAAACGTTGGGTGACTCGGTGTTGAAGCTCATCACCACGGTGCGTATCACGAACAAGTGTCCCCACCGCCACGAAGGACAACTCTCGCAATTGCGACAGAGCAGTATGTCGAACCGAGCCCTTCTCGCACGCGCTACAGAGATTGAGCGGTTCCTGACTTCGGAGGGACAGAACGTACACGTATGGCGGTACACGGTACCCGAAGGAGAAGATGTGTTGTCGCACATGTTAAACTCGTACCATGCCGTGCAGAGGTCGTTCCCTCGTCGTAGTCTACAGGACTGTATGGAGGCCACGCTCAGTGCTGCGTTCTTGACGGGTGGGATTGAACTGAATATCGTACCATGAACAGTGCACCTCTATGGCGGACCTCATCAATCTCGAGGAGCAAGGATGCTCCATCGCCGGGCGTGGAAGATGGGCCTGAAATTGTATTACTGGAATGAGAACTTTCATTTTCTAGTAGCGAACGTACGTCACCTATGAATGAAGGGCACAGATTAGCTGGATCGAAGGCTGTGTTAGATGGTGAAATAGACGGGCGACGAAAGAGCTCGGCCAGATTAAAGTCGCTGTCCGAGCCTTCGGTGCCTTTCTCGGTGAAATGTACGTTTCGAATCGGGGAGATCGAGGGTGGAATGAGGTGACATCGGGGATGGCATGAGTGACTCATGGCACGCAAGACTTCCCGACTCATGACAATGGGGGAGTCCAGGATGCAGCACAGCTGGGCAGAATAACAGGGTAAAGACTCGCCGTTTCCTTCTGGATGTTATCAAGGCTTCAGCAAACTCGGTTGCTAAGCGCGTACAGGAGGGGCAATGGGGTCGAGGCGGTGGGACTGGAGAGCAGTCTCACGCCTGCGGAGATGTCAACCATAAGATAGAAATTGCTAGCACTAACGAGGGAACGAGCAACAGCTAGATAAATACATTGACATGGAAGTACTGATAAGAAAATGCGAAGCATACCTTGCCAATGTGTGTGGTACGGAATGCGTGGAAACATCTGCAGGGGGAGTTTGGTCAGAAAGTGGCATACTAGGAGAATAGACAAAAAATTGGCATAGAGAGAAACCTTGCTCGACTTATGGTCTGGAGCTGCAAAAGTATCCTCGAGTTGGTGGTGACCATCCCAATGCCCTACACGACGCATCTGCTCGCACTCGACACGCTGCTTGTAATGATCTTATGGACTTAGTCCCCGTCTTCATCGCCAATGCCCTCATGGCAACACTTTCTGTAAACGGCGGCCGAACAGGCAACGGAGTTGAAGCAGCGGGAACGAGCAAACTCGAGGGAAAACAGGGCAGGGGGATGCTATTGTATGCGCGAATGACACGAGTAAAACGAACAGGAGAACTACAACATACATGTCAGTGCAGAATCAAACGCCAGGTAAAATGCCTTGGCAGGGGGTAACAAGTGAGATCGAAGGGAATATCAGCAATAAATGAAGTACGTACCAGCATCAGAACTCGAGCCTGAGACGCGACGACGACGCTTGCGTGCAGAATCATCACAAAGTTTACCTCCACTCGTCCGAATGGAATTACGGATGCACCCAAGCTCAGCTTCTGCATTCTCCAATCTTCTTTCGGATTCTTGGGCTCGACATTTGTAGAGGTTACCTAGGGCAATGTTTTCATCCAACTTCGCATGCACTAGCTGCCGCTCGAGGCGACGGACAGTTGCCTGTGCCCTCGCAATGTCCAGGAGTAGATATGCTTCTTGCTGATTGAATTCTTCGCGGTCTTTGTCAACGGAGTCCGAGAAATCCGGTTCAGTCTTTCAGAAAATCAGTTAATCGTAAAGCGCATGATGATTACAAAGTGTGAATACCTTCTGTCGCTTTCCAAGGACAGCGCGAACCTGAGCGGTCGGGTCGTGCATTCTTCCGGGCGTCGGTCCAAACCAGGCGTTCCGGAGTGGCATCCCAGCAAATGGAAGGTTGACCATAGATCTCCGTACGCAGAGAGCTCCAACGGCAGAGGGGGTTCCTTTCAGTGGCATACCCGGTTCAGCCCGATGAGAGGAGGCTGGCTCCGCTTTGATTGAAGGAAAAGAAATGGACAAGTCAGCGCCCGGCGTTTCTGGAACCGTACTCGTATTATACTGGGTGGTGAGTGGCACGTGCATAGATTGGTGAGGAAACTCAGAGCGATTTGGAAGAGCGGATGGAACATCGAAATGTTGAAAAGGGACTATCGAGTCGTTGCCAGCCGGGGATTGTGGCTGGTCAGAACTCGCCATGGATATACGATATGAAGGGCAAAAACTGTTGATACTAACGAGACGCAAAACAGTTTTTAGTGATGCTGACGTACATACACAGGGTGTGACTGTTACGAGTTGTGCTTGAGTGACACAGTCAGGCTAGACTAGTCGACGAGAGCAGCGACCGAAGAGGAACACTAAACGAAACAAACCAACAATAACCAAGGCAAGGACGAGCGACGGCGGGATAGATGGAGGGAGGACACGCGAATCGACGAAGACGATAACGACGAAGGCTGAGCAAGCCTAAGCAGTCACTCAATCAGCGACAAGAGGGAAACGCCCAAGGATCAAATGAATAGAACTGAGGATCTAGTACAGGGTTGTGCCTACTATATATACTCACTAAGTAGGGGCCATGAGGGAGCCTCAAGGCTAGGGCACTGGGTATGACATCAGTGGTGACGTCAGGATGACATCACTATGACATCAGGATGATGTCACTATGACCTCATCGAGTACTAGGCCTAAGATCTAGACTGTAAGTATAAATAGCGCTCAAACCGTGAAAAGGGAAAGGGGGATCTGTAATCGGAGGTCTGGATCGTGGCTGGATAAGGGCTAGGTACGCAGCCCCACGAAGAAAAGCCCTAGATAAGATCAAGATGATCTAATCGGATATCTAATCAGTGATTAGATAAGATGAAAAGATAGGGGCGAAATCCTCGATCCATTACAGTGACATGGATGCGATAAGACTGCCGAGCCACGACTCACCCTCTTCACAAACAGTGGTAGGCACGTTCGATGACAAGCGGTAAGCCGTCCTACTTTCCATCCAGATCTTTCAACCAGCTCAATGCCAGTCTGTCCCAAGTGTCTCAAGTACTTTGAGACTGCGAGGAGCCTTACGTTTCACCGAGCACAACCGCGAGCTGCCTGCAATGTGCGCGACGGCTGGGACACGGAGATTGTCTCGACCACCCCTGCCAACGAACGAAACAATCACGACGTAGACGATGTACCAGTAGCCTCTTTTCCATCCGACTCTGGGCATGCGATGGACTTCGATCCTGGCCTCGCCTGGGAAGGTAACGATAACCGTCGATCGCTCTCTCCCCCCATCTCCGTGCCAGTGGACTCCCTGGGAAGAGTCTTGGTTACTTTCCCTCGTGCTGCCGAGATTTTTGAAGGCGGGGAAACATTCCTAACTCGTTTTGAGTTGGATCCATATTCGGTATGCCGGCGTCTCGTTCCTTTCTACCCTTTCGCAAATCTCGACGACTGGAGAGTAGCAAACTTTTTATTGACCTCGGGGCTTAGCATGAGGGCTCTCGACGAATTCCTGTCTTTACAAGCAGTAAGTCGGTACGATTATTCAGATGCATGCAACCGATAATCTACTTAGACAAAGAACATGCCACTGTCCTTTTGGACTGCAAAGGATCTACGTGCACGTGCGGAACTCCTCCCATCTGGTCCACGATGGAAATTTCAGATCGTTCCTACTACGCATTCTACGAAGGAGCCCATTCAACTATACTTCCGGGACACTCTCGATTGTGTCGAGGCACTCTTCAATCACCCATTTTTTGAGGACAAGATGGACTTCACACCCTTTCGATTATTTACCACAGCTGAGCGTGTCGTGCGAGTTTTTACCGAATGGATGAGTAGCGATGGTGCCTGGGACATGCAGGTAAGCATCGAGACACTACGTGGTATCAATTCACGGACCTTCGTAGTCTAAGATACCTGAGGGCGGTACGGTTTGTGGTGTCATCCTATCCTCTGACAAGACGAACATTACCAATATGTGCGGCGGTAGGGTCGCACACCCGTTGTTGATCAGTCTTGCAAATATCAAAATGAAAGTGAGGAACAAGGCATCGTCGCACGCGTTTCTTCTCTTGGCCTTGATGCCAATCCCTCAATTCATTCATCCGGTCCCAAGAATGTGCTCGGTCCTTCAAGAGTGCCTTTTTCACCAGTGCCTCGACATCGTTCTCGAACCTCTGAAACAGGCTGCACGTTTCGGTCGAATGATGTCCGACCCTGTCGGAAACCTGCGGTACTGCTTTACCCACTTGGTGTCGTATATTGTCGACACACCTGAGGCACGCATGTTGGCATGTGTGTGCGGCAACACTTCGCCCGTCACAACTGCCATGTATAAGGACTTTGGTGACCCATATCGCCACCCGCCTCGTACTGCAACAACTACACTCGCACAGTTGTCTTCTATCGAGTGTGACGTACTCGATGTCGATCAGTATTTTGCAGCATGCGAACCATTTCGACTTAGCGGCATATCACACCCATTTTGGAGGGATTGGCTGCTTGCTGAACCTTCCGAGTTCCTCACACCTGAAAGTCTACACGAGTGGCATCGCCAATTCTGGGACCATGACGTTTGCTGGTGCAAGCAAGCTCTCGGGGCTGCTGAGTTGGACTTCCGATTTTCTATCATTCCACGTATCACCGGTATCCCCCATTTTTCTAACGGCATCACGAAATTGAAGCAAGTGGGCGGAAGGGTCCAAAGGGATGTCCAACGATACATCATCGTTGTCATCGCTGGTGCAACAGATCCGGATGTTATCATTGCAATTCGCGCCCTCATGGAGTTCCGATATCTTTCCCAAGCTACCGCTATAACTTCGACGACGCGCGACAAAATCCGAGCTTCCTTGCAAGAGTTCCATGACCACAAGGATGCTCTCATCGAAAACGGTTTTCGGCGTGGTGAGAAAACGAAACATGTTCTTAAGCATTGGCATATCCCCAAGCTCGAGCTGATGCAAAGTGTCGTTCCCAGTGTCGAACGGGTCGGCTCTATACTACAGTGGTCAGCAGACACGACGGAGCATGCGCATATTGAAGTCATCAAAGACCCCGCTTCGACTACTAATAATCACAACTACGACTCTCAAATCTGCCGGTGTCTCGATCGCTACGAGAAGTGTCGACTTTTTGACACTGCATTGGCACTGCATGGGTCGACGACCGAGTCCATACCTGTTCCGCCAGTTGGTCAAGACACCGATGGCAATGATTCGGACACCTATGACGGCGATGAATGCAGGAATGTATTAGATGATATATGGACTCCGAAACAAAAGGTCACCAACTTTTTCGATGTTGCCGCACGGTTGTTGGCTGCTCTCCCTGGCTCTGTCCCCAGGCCGCCTCGTACTTTCATAGCCGGATCTACCGCTATCTGCCTCAACTATGACCCTTCGTTGAAGCGCATTCCTATTGACACTGTTGCGGAACAGTTCGGCTTGCCTGATCTGCGTGGGGCCTTAGGTGACTACCTAAATCGCGAGGGGAACATTGCCCAGAACTTCCATACCTTTGGGGGCCAGAGAAGATCTCCGCCAGACGTACACCTTCCGTTCAAAGAACTTGATGTATGGTATAAGGTCCGTCTCCAGCAGAAAACTTACCACGATTCATCCGAAATTACTCCTACGTTCACCATTCACGCACACCCGCCAGATCGTTTGTTGAAGTATGGTCGGTACGACGCAGCGATAATGAACATAGACGACCATTGGCAGTGGCCATCCAGTGGATTACAAGGTCACACCGTCGTGCAAGTCCGTCTCATTATGTGCTCCGCCGCGCCGAGAGGAAGCAATGGTATCAACCACTTTTCAAGCCGTTTTTTGATGTATGCCCAGCGCTTCGACATCGTCCCTCAAGGGAACAGCTCGGTTGAACGAACGACGGGGCTGCATGTACTCAAAAGAGCGACACGCGCATCAGGGTCCGAGCTTGGGGAAATCTTTCCATCACCAGAGTCTGTAGACTTTGGCCAAATACACCCGTCAACTGCCACTTAGCCATTTACACCAGAGCTGTCAATTACCACAGCCAAATAAGGAAATACCCCCTAATACAATTTCTCGCAGCCAGCCTCTGTCGGAGTTCCAAAACTGAGTGTTATGTAATATGGCACAGCCACACTGCGAACCAAAATTGTAGCCCGGGTTGAGGGGATCACAGGAGTATGCTTACATCAGCAAGATCTTTATTTTTGGATGAGATATAAATGGAAAACTAAAATTTTCTCGAGTCTTTTTGGTTTCTGTTACACAGCCACACAGACAGGGGAATGCACAGCCACACAGGGAAAGGCTGTACACAGCCACACAGACAGGGGAATGCACAGCCACACAGGGAAAGGGGTTGCACAGCCCCAGGGACAGGGGTGGTGCACAGCCACATCAAAAACCAAAGTTATAGCCCGGGTTGAGAGGATCATGGGAGTATGCTTACATCAGCAAGATCTTTATTTTTGGATGAGATAAATGTAGAATACTAAAATTTTTGCAGATCTTCGCTTTTTTGCACAGCCACTCCACCTTGAATATGGCTTATGTAATCAAAAAAGCGGACCACATGCCTGGGTTGTTGCTGCTGCCACCACTTGCCCCTTCCATTGGATGGTATTTCACTATACTGTAGCATACTATTGACAAGTGATCTACCCATTCCATACACAATTTGGGACCAATCCAATGTTTTTGGATATAAATATAAATAGGGGTAAAAATGCGAAATCTGCTCCCAATTGTGCAGTTCTTGACATATGGACTTGGAAATTTCAACCCAAGTAGCTCTGGCATACATCTACAATCTATCAAAATTGCAGATCATCAGCCTTTGCCCTTGTGGAGGTGGAGTCAGATCTCCTCCTCCCCAGTGTATGCATTATACAGATGGGTACTCCTTCTTTCTGGGTAATTTGATCCATTGGTACTGTGGAAGATACATCAGAGAGTGTCTATGTACAAGGACTTTGGGGGTTTATCAGGTGGAATGTGTGTAACACCCCCTTGTTGGTTTTTTGGGTGCATGGCCACCATGCCACACTTCCAGGGGTAACATGCCAACTAATACCATAGACACATTCTATTCCTATATATCCACCTCCATTCAAAGTTTCAAGTCCAACCATTGAGAACTGGAGGAGCTGTATTGAAAATGAGAGTTGGAAAGCGTGGGAAAGTGTGCGAAGATTTTTGAAGAGATAGGAGATCTGTCAAAAACTTGTCATAGCACACTATCTAGCAGGCCATGTCTCATGAAACTTTGAGACATGAATGTAGGAACATCTCTGAACATGTTTGTACCACTTAAAATGTCATTAAATTACCAAAATACTTCCAAGTGCAAAAACATGGGGAGGTGCATGCCATGTATGAACTGCAGGAGTGAAACAGTCACTTAGGAGGTTAATGTCATGCATACACACTGGGCAGACTGTCCAATGCAGAAATGGTTCAGGACAGTCCAAATTGCAAGTAGGAAGTCAGCCATGCACTTAGCTTACTCATTACTTCTCTCTGTGGTGTGCTATGACAAGCTTTTGACAGATCTCCTATCTCTTTAAAAATCTTCGCACACTTTCCCACGCTCTCCAGCTCTCATTTTCATTACAGCTCCTCCAGTTCTCAATGGTTGGACTTGTAACTTTGAATGGAGGTAGATATACAGGTGTAGAATGTGTCTATGGTATTAGTTGGCATGTTACCCCTGGAAGTGTGGCATGGTGGCCATGCACCCAAAAAACCAACAAGGGGGTGTTACACACATTCCACCTGATAAACCCCCAAAGTCCTTGTACATAGACACTCTCTGATGTATCTTCCACAGTACCAATGGATCAAATTACCCAGAAAGAAGGAGTACCCATCTGTATAATGCATACACTGGGGAGGAGGAGATCTGACTCCACCTCCACAAGGGCAAAGGCTGATGATCTGCAATTTTGATAGATTGTAGATGTATGCCAGAGCTACTTGGGTTGAAATTTCCAAGTCCATATGTCAAGAACTGCACAATTGGGAGCAGATTTCGCATTTTTACCCCTATTTATATTTATATCCAAAAACATTGGATTGGTCCCAAATTGTGTATGGAATGGGTAGATCACTTGTCAATAGTATGCTACAGTATAGTGAAATACCATCCAATGGAAGGGGCAAGTGGTGGCAGCAGCAACAACCCAGGCATGTGGTCCGCTTTTTTGATTACATAAGCCATATTCAAGGTGGAGTGGCTGTGCAAAAAAGCGAAGATCTGCAAAAATTTTAGTATTCTACATTTATCTCATCCAAAAATAAAGATCTTGCTGATGTAAGCATACTCCCATGATCCTCTCAACCCGGGCTATAACTTTGGTTTTTGATGTGGCTGTGCACCACCCCTGTCCCTGGGGCTGTGCAACCCCTTTCCCTGTGTGGCTGTGCATTCCCCTGTCTGTGTGGCTGTGTACAGCCTTTCCCTGTGTGGCTGTGCATTCCCCTGTCTGTGTGGCTGTGTAACAGAAACCAAAAAGACTCGAGAAAATTTTAGTTTTCCATTTATATCTCATCCAAAAATAAAGATCTTGCTGATGTAAGCATACTCCTGTGATCCCCTCAACCCGGGCTACAATTTTGGTTCGCAGTGTGGCTGTGCCATATTACATAACACTCAGTTTTGGAACTCCGACAGAGGCTGGCTGCGAGAAATTGTATTAGGGGGTATTTCCTTATTTGGCTGTGGTAATTGACAGCTCTGGTGTAAATGGCTAAGTGGCAGTTGACGGGTGTATTTGGCCAAAATCAGCTGACACGGCTCTTTCCATTGGATCAGCTCAGGTCTTATGCTCACATCGTTCCACACTTCGGTCGGAAGGCAGACAATCGCCTTACTTCAGATAACTGCATACACTCGTCGCAGTCCTTTTTCCTGAATAGATATTTTGACAAGGACTTTTTTTATGCTACTTCTTAGACTTCTGACTTTTATAAGATAAGGATTATGACATTGATATCTCCCCATGCATACAAGGACAGTAAGGTGAACGGTTATTGAAGCATCACCCACCCATGTCGGTACAATGCGACCATGTAGTTCGCCTTTTTTTTTTAAAAAAAAAAGGAGAGAATGCTAGTCAGTGAGATCCGGATACGCAGGAACCTACTCACTAGTGGGCCTCAGAGGTCAGCCCGACCTCGACGAGTAGGGAAAGGGAATGTTAGGTGAAATGATCTACAAATGCAGCCCACACTTTCGAGTAAGGAAAATACGTACGATGAGTGAGCGCCTGCTCGGTGAAATGAGCGACAGATGTCGTCTAATGCTTTCACGAGCAGGCACGGCGGCAGGTGCGAGCGAGCGTTTTCACGAACGAGCGACAAATGTCCTGGTAGCTAAGGATTTCACGAGTAGAGCCAACGGGTGCAGATTATCGACGTATCGACCCGTTGTGAAGTCGCTTACTCAGCTTGCTAAGGTCACTCATGACGAAGTCATGACCGATGATCTGCCTGCCTTGTACTGTCCAGCTCCAGCCTGCTGTTCTGACACAGATCGGTTTTCTGGAATTAACGCTAGTGAGTACAATGCAACTCCCCACTGTTCCACAGTATTCACGGTGCATGGTATGCGATGTACAAGTCTTCGTCGATGGCCACGGATGTGCTTGGACCCGAGTGCGAGACGATGAGGTCGAACTGGACGAAGAGACTGGGAAGCAGGAACAAAGTATCTGGTGACTACCCAGGTATTTGGATCCTCTCAAATCGCGCCCGCATGCTGATGGAAGCCAACGATTTTATTCATGCCCGACGTCTCCCTGTAGGGCAGCGACCAGTCACGTCTTCGTTTTCCTATTTTTCCACACTTTCGAAGTCTTACTGAGCGAGATTTCTGTGCCGCTGCCTGGAACACGTCCCTTTTCCCGCCAAGAAGACCAGGGATTTCGTCTCCGATGATTGGCTCATATTGCTGGTTTCAGTAGTCTTGTATGCTGTCCGTTAACTCTTTATTTCTCTTCATTCAATAATTTGAAGTTCTACGCATAAACGCGCAAGCGCTATGATCCTTCTTATTTCGACTCCCACGACACGCATCAGCCTTGCAAGCTGTGGAGGATACGTACGTTGCGCCAGAAACTCCATTCTTTGGAGCGGCATAATGACCTCTTCACAGCACATAGTCATCCCTTCGTTTTTACATCCTCCACCCTTTCATTTCACCAAAATCTTACCGAGCTGGGCGTCAACGAAGGTGCCGTTGCCTGGATCCCACCCCGTTTATCCGACAGAAAGACCACGGACTTCATCTCCAGAAACGAGTCCTACCGTCGATATCGCGCCGCACTGGTTTTGGCGGTCTCGTGTGATCTCCGTTTTCTCTTCGTTGAAGACTCCGAGGTTCCCTGCATATGGACCCACAAGTGCGACTATATATCCCATTTCAACCCCCAAGAAGTACGCACTCGAATCGATGTTATCAGTCTCCCAGAACTGTGGAGGATACATGTTTTGGGCCAGAAATACCGTTCTCTTGTAGAGCGTTGTAATGCCCTCTTCGTGGCATACTCCCGATTGAACACAGAAGACGACCATTCTAAGCGGGCGCTCAAACCCAAAATCGATGCAGTTGAGATGGTAGCTGACAGTACGAAGTGGCTCAGTATGAAATACGAGTCCAGAAAGCAGGATACATTTGACCTGCGTTTCCATGATGATGAGGAAATCACCCACCGAAGGCGAAAACCCTCAGTCGAGCATCTGCCTACGAAATTGCCAAGAGGAGCGTCATCTCCAAGCTTGTTGAGGTTAGTACCGCTTCACCATTATCTACGTACCCTTGACTCCACTTGACCAGGGTTTTGCGATCCAGCCACACGATGTAATTAAAAGCTTCACTTCATCGGACAGACCAAACTTCGTAGAGGATCAAGAACTCAATCCGACCACTTTCGCAGAACAGACCCTGACCCCCCAAATTTTCAGGCACCGGCTGAACTGCTTCGTCGTGCTCAAATTGTTCTTGCTACCGAGCATGGGAAGGGCCCACTTCTGAGGCCAACGATCGATGAACTTTTCAACGTTGAGTCCCAATAGAAGAGGAAGAAGAAGCTCTAGAAGAGGATGATTCCGAACTTCTAGAGGAGAATACCGGTACCTCCTCAGAAATCGTCTTACTCGTCTGTGTCGAAGCCGTGATGGGAGGTCTCCACCCGCTTCTTCCTCTTTCAGGCGGAAACAAGTGGTTGAGTCCTCCGAAGACGTCCTGGACGACGATGTGGATTTACCCCAGGTTCAAGACATCCAGCGTATATGGGACGATGAACGAGCAGGACGTGGTCAAGAGGACGAAGAAGATATGGATGACTTCATAGATTACTAGGATGAGGAAGAAGCTGGTTGTTTGCATGAGCAGGAACGGGAGGAAAGGCGGCACGAAAGGAAGAAACCGGAGAGGCAGCGTAGGAGGGCTATGGGTTCTATACACGAGTTATCTGGGATCGACGCTGGGTGAGTCTCATGCCATACCCTCAGTAATGTACCCTAATCATGCTCTGTAAGCGCGTGAGGTGAAATCCATGATGTTTTTGGTGATGGACATGAATACGATTGGGCCTTGGCGGGAGATACTGAAGTCGGACTCGACGAAGAGGCTCAGAAGCCGGAGATGAAATATCAAGATGTGAGTGTTGAGTAGGTTCGTCTTACATGGCAAAGTTGACCCCAACCACCAGGTGTTTGAGCCTTCCGAGATTCGAGCCCGCATGTTGACAGAAGACGACGACCTCATTCGTGTTCAAGATATCCCCGAACGTATGCAGCTAGCTACATCTTCGTTTTCAAAGTCCTCCACCCTTTCTCTCCACTCCATCAAAATCTTACCGAGTCGGACATCGAGGATGCCACTGCCTGGGTCACGTCTCGTTTGTCCGCCAGGAAGACGGGGGACTTTTTCTCAGACAATGGGCCATACCGTGCGTATCGCGACACACCGGTCTTGGCGGTCTCATATGCTCTCCGCCTTCTTTCCGTCCAAGAATTTGAGGTTTCTACACATGGACCCACAAGCGCGACTATATTTCTTATTTCAACCCCCGGGAAATACGCACTCGAATCGACCTTACCAGTCTCCCAGAACTGTGGAGGATACATGTTTTGGGCCAGAAATACCGTTCTCTTGTAGAACGTCGTAATGCCCTCTTCGCGGCATACTCCCAATTGAACACAGAAGATGACCATTCCGAGCGGGCAAACCCAAAATCGATGCAGTTGAGATGGTAGCTGACAGTACGAAGTGGCTCAGTATGAAATACGAGTCCAGAAAACAGGATACGTTTGACCTGTGTTTCCATGATGATGAGGAAATCACCCACTGAAGGCGAAAACCCTCAGTCGAGCATCTGCCTACGAAATTGCCAAGCGGAGCGTCATCTCCAAGCTTGTTGAGGTTAGTACCGCTTCACCATTATCTACGTACCCTTGACTCCACTTGACCAGGGTTTTGCGATCCGGCCACACGACGTTATTCAAAACCTCACTTCTTCGGACGGACCCAACTTCGTAGAGGATCAAGAACTCAATCCGACCACTTTCGCAGAACAGTTTGTCGACCCTGACCCTGTAACCCCCAGACGTCTGCAGAATCACTTCGTCGTCCTCAAATGATACTTGCTTCCGAGCTTGGGAAGGACCCACTTCTGAGACAAACGATCAATGAACTTTTCAACATTGAGTCCCAATAGAAGAGGAAGAAGCTCTAGAAGAGGATGATCTCGAACTTCTAGAGGAGAATACGGGTACCCCCTTCAGAAATCGTCTTACTTGTCTGTGTCGAGGCCGTGATGGGAGGTCTCCACCCGCTTCTTCCTCTTCCAGGCGGAAACAAGTGGTTGAGTCCTCCGAAGACGTCCTGGATGACGACGAGGATTTACCCCAGGTTCAAGACATCTGGCGTATATGGGACGATGAACGAGCGGGACGTGGTCAAGAGGACGAAGAAGTTCCCTGCATATGGACCCACAAGCGCGACTACATTTCTTATTTCAACCCCCAAGAAATACGCACTCGAATCGATCTTACCAGTCTCGCTGAACTGCAGAGGATACATATATCCGGCCAGAAATATCATTCTCTTGTCGAACGTCGTAATGCTCTCTTTGCGGCATACTCCCGATTGAACGTGGAAGACTACCATTCTGAGCGGGTAAACACAAAGCCGATACAGTTGAGATGGTAGCTGACAGTACGAAGTGGCTCAGTATGAAATACGAGTCCAGAAAACAGGATACGTTTGACCTGCATTTCCATGATGACAAGGAAAGGACCATTTGAGGGCATCAACTGGCAAGTTTTCGATATTCCTGTCATCCATGTCCGGTATGAAGTCTCACGGAGTTACCAACATAGCAAGTTCGCCGCAGAGGAATTCAGCACTCCCCCCTCCTCCATCACCGAGTACTACGTCCGTTTTGTCCGTTGTGCGCAAAATATTGTAAACCGTGATTAGTTCATCCAATCTGGCTTGCTAACTACCCAGATCTTCTTCAATGCTACGAGTTTCTTGCGTATTCTCCAAGATGTGGGTGACAATTTACCGGATCTTTCAAATAGTGCTCACATTCACCGTAATGTTGTGTCTTTCTCAAGCAACCTGTACCACCATTTTCAGGAAGGTTCCGGCGCTCCTCAAGGTAGCGATTTGAAACGCATCGCATTGCGAGTAGTAGCTATCATATGCCAGCATATGTAATGAATGCACTGGACCTTTAATCCTGAAGATCGTAAAATAACTACAGGGCAGTGAATAAGTGGGTGATGAACCTGGTACAGGCAGATGAAGTATGATAGTACTTGTAGTGTTTGGTGTAACTTTGTGCCAATCGGGTTTAATACGACTCACGCTATGACTCAGAACTTCCCACAATCTTCCAGGCTGGAACTGAAAGATCCCTTCATCTCCCGCAGCCAACCACCTGATGTTGGACCTACAGATTTTGGTGGGTATTTACATCTGGCTTATCCGTCCGGGTGTGGAGTACGTGATGTTATGGCCAAGCTTTGGCCACTCGTGACAATTGAAATGTAAGTAAGCGGTGGCCGGACGTTTCCTTAAGCTAACATGCCCTCGAAGCAACGCCCCAAAGCTCGGGGGAAAAGCGCAGCTGCCAAGACTGTTGCTCGTAGCTGTCATCGTTCTGGTCGTAACCCTCTCCATTCCATCCCTGAAACATGTGCTCCGACAGACCCTACGGATGCACAGGATGGCGATTCAGCCACTCGTGTTCGCCCAGAGGAAACTCTTAGGCGACGTTCAAAGCGGACCAATGCTGGGACTGGCGGCCGGCTGGAGGAACTAGAGAAGGTTAGTCAAGCCATTGAGACGCCCTTCCGGCGCAGGGAGCAGGCCGTCAATCTTCCAGACGATGAGCCGGTCAATGTTATGGCACCAACCCCACGTCGCCCAAGGAAGAAGAAAGTGCCCAACACACCGGCATGTGCTAATTTGGAGGCGAGGAATTTGTCATCTTATACGTCTCGTAGGCTAACCTCTACTTTACTTAGGGATCGACTACAGCGCCTGCCAGTGCAAGGGATAACAACATAGTAGAACCAGCCCGGATTTCTGTTCAGGCAGAGCAGGGTGGTCGTTTCGGCTTTCAGCTGAGGGATCCTCCCCGTCCTACATATGTTGGCTCCCAGTCTCTCGATACCTTCCAAGGCCGTCAAACGAATTCCAGTGTGACTACCAGGAAAGTCTGTGTATGAAGTGTCGTCTCAGTTGTCAACTCACAACCAGCTGAAGGAATTCAACATTCGCCGGCACGACCTTCAGGAAGCCCTCTGTCTGTGCTGAGTCAGGAGGACGATGGAGAGATGGAAATAGTCAACAGCTCACCTCCTCAAATTCGGAAACCCAGCAACTCACCCTCCCCTGATTCACCTCGTCAACCGGAGGGATTCCTATCCGAATCGGAGTCAGAGAAACTCTACCGTCGTGCAAGGGAAGGTAAGCAAAAGGTCACCTTCCATTTTCATGATGTCGATCGTGATACCAACCTACTAGATGGTGATGACATTGGTTTTCGGTCTGGTACGTGTTGTTGAATAGGATAAGTTACATACTAACTAGAAGACATACTAGATACTGAGAATGCCAGCTTGCATTCTCGCAGTGGTGACTCTACTGCGAATGGATTCCAAGAATACGTTGATGAGAGGGCGGCAGCTTCTGTTCCTGAAACGACCCAACGCACCACTCTGTACCACTCAACACCCCCCCGATCTTCCTACGTCCAGCAGAAGGCAATCCAACCAATCCAAACATTTGTCGTCCAGAATCGTGCCGCGCCATCTGGCTTCCAACAGTCGACCATCCGTCCGCTTCAACCGCCTAGCTCCCAGCGAGTGACGGCCACTAGTTCCCGTCAGCAGCCCCCCCCTCAGAAACGCGGGGTTACTCCCCATGTTTCCTGTGCACAGGTCCAAGCCGCTGCAGCTCCCCCCCCTAGTGAACCCTTTCCAACATCGCCCCATCTCCCCCGTAGCAACTCAGAGAAACTTTCGCACCGTGTTGGGGATGAGAGGGGGAGTCCCTAATCTTCTCAACGTTTCCAGTTGGCTAACCTCACTGCAGGCCGGAGTAAGTTACGATCTGCTTGAACGTCATCACACCACCAATCGTCGTCGTCGCTCCCCCTCCCCAAATTTCCTGGCAGGTACTGGCGATTCACAAGATTTTCAATCGTCGAAGAGGCAATGCCTGGAACCACCATAACAGCCGGAAGAAGATGTGATCGATCCCAAGGGTGATAGCACCAAGGATCAACTGCGTTGTGGGAGATACTCTAGGAATGCAAAAGGCACCGTTCCTATTAAGCCTACGCTCATAGCATTCTATCCACCTCTCTGGGCGAAGCTTCTCGATCTCGCCAAGGCTCGCATGTGACTGTATGTCGCTGTTGAAAATGCATTCCCCCGACTTGAGGATGCGGTGGGTGGCCAGTGCCGGGAGGTTCTCATGGAGGTGATTGCCCATTTCGAAGCCCAGGGCTGGGAGGTCGAAGCTGGTAAAGTATCTTTCCGTTTGTGAAAATATTACTGATAATTTGTAGGCTACTATCCGACTCACAAACTCGACATGTGCAGGCTGGTGAGTGCAAGTCTCAGGAAGCGCAATTAGGGCTGATAATAGAACGTAAGCTCTTCAACGATATTCTGACCTTTCGCAGCGACCTCAAGAAGGTGGCGATCAAGAGCCTACGTGCTGACTATGACCTCTACCCACCAACAACTGCCAAGACGGAGGAGCAACGTATCGCAGCAGTGAAGAAGAAGGCCGATGATCTCTTAAATACGGCGAGATATCTGCGTGGGGAGCCTGACGGCCAGGTAAGCCAATTGTCGTCTCTCTTCTTTGATAACCTAACCCAGACAGCAGGGCAGAGCAAGCAACTTCGCCCACAGGGCTCTTAAAAACATATGCCTCGCATTCTACTATAGTAATTCGTCTAAATGCCTCCACCAGTTCACGGAATTCCAGGAATATGTCCCGTACAGAGCGTTGGCACTTGTTGCCGCAATGGTAAGCCACCGGCCGAAGCTTAACCCATTGCTGATGGTTTTGCAGGTCCATGCATTGCTGTCATCATTCAGAAAACATGGAATTGACAACTCAGCACAAGTCAATTCGCAGGACGTTGATGAAGCATATACCGCGCTAAACGAAATGATATTAGATGTTCTCGATCACCCCCACCACGGTCCGAAACTGAATGCGATGCTCACAGACTGGGCTCAATCAGGAATGTATGTATCTGTTCGAATTGACTACTAGTATCTAACTCGCGTCCGTTAGGACTGGTTATGTTATGAAACATAAACCGACGGAGCGTACGAGGAATGAATTCGCTCCCATCCTGGACTGAGTCGAGATACGATAGTGTCCTCTTCCGTAGACTACGTATTTTACACCCGCGTTTCTAATGATATCCAGTTTGATTTCTGCAGTTGATTGAGCACGAGTATGTAGTTGTAGCCCGAATTCGAGCACTACAAGGTACTGTCGAGGGCTTGCCAGATCCCCACCCTCTACTCAGCACTGTCCAGTATTGTAGTAACTCCGTGCACTGTATGGAACTGTCCAACAAACTCGCCCATGTACTGGTCCGGGTAGCACTGTACAGCGCTGTCAAGGCTCGCTAACCCAGCCGAGTGTTGTGACAGCTTCGAGAAGCTTCTCGGCAATGCTGAGACTAGCGAATATATATACATGTGTCTAAATGCGGCAGATCAATGGAATTAAAAATATATGTAAAGCTGTACAGTAATGTGACAGGTCTGTACCTCGGCTGCACAGGTAGGGACCTATCTGTCACACTGTCGTCGCTGTCGCTTGCTGTGGTTGGCTGTACAGCATTGCACAGTGAATCTGGGATTTGCAGATGGATTATTTAAGTGGGAGTATCAGGTGCACCTGATTACTTGGAAGTGCCGCCGGCGGTGGCTCAAACCTTGCTTGCACACAAATACAGCGTGTTTTGATATGATGCACACATGTGAGCATGTCGAGGTGACCACTTGCACATAAAGCATGGCCGGGGAATACAAGTACATGAAGACATTCGCATACATGAGGGCGTGCAATCGTAGTCATCCATGAACAATGTCTATGGAGAAAGTCAGAGGAAGTGACGGCCGGTACATGTAAAGGAAGCAGTGTCAAGAGAAGAAGTATCACATCTATAGTGTCTGTGCTTAGACATCCACGGAACAGTCCATGAAAAGTAAACAATGTCTATGGAGAATGTCAGAGGAAGTGGCAGGCGGTACACATAAAGGAAGCAGTGTCAAGAGAAGAAATATCGTGTCCGAGTATCGTGTCTGTGCTTAGATGCGCTGTAAGCACAAAGTAACGTTCATGCCAGGGCTGCCTTCTTGACAGGCGTCTCGTCAATGTCGAGGTGAAGAGGGAGCTTTCGTTTCTTACTTGTGGTGGGGGATACCACAGGGGGGACGAGAATGCGAATACCCTTCATGATAGCACCGTAGACGTCACGTTTGGTGCTTGCGATGCTCCAATGAGTCAGGGTAAAGCAAATCTCCATGATGGCGCCTCTGAGGCATCGGCAGTACGTGTTGGGGTGCAGGAGGTCATCATTGAGGTCGTATGCGGGCACTGGCTGCAAGATATGGCTGTGCTTGAGCCGGAGAAGCTCAGCACGATTCCTCTCTCTGGTGAGGGGCCAATTCTCGAACGAATACAGATCATCTATGATCACACATAGCGTCAGTCATAACAAGAGGGATAGCTGCCAGACGATGTACCAGTGGTGGCCGATTCATCTCCAGAGTCTTCGTCGTCGTCGAGACCACAGTCAATAGGCTGTGGTATTGGAAGTAGAGTGTCAGCAATGCACGAACAGAAGAAGTTAGGTACGTACCTCAAACAGTCTGTGCCGGACTTTGACGCATGTAGGACGGTTCTTTTCTGTAATGAACAAACTGGGTCCTGCAGAGTACCCAGGCATCACACACTGCCGAGTGAGCACACAGAGCATATCCAGCACAGTTGGAAAGTCAGAGTGAACGGGTTCCATTCCTGGATCTCCAACTGTGCACGTCAGTTTGACATCCAAAATCTCCTTACAAATGTCATTGGGGCCGAGATAACCGCCATCGGAAGTCAGCCAAAAATGTTCGCATTCGATGCGTACAATCGCAGAGAGCTCGGCACCTTCAGGAGGGGCCTGAAAGTTTGCCGGTGCCGTTGTAGGTGTCGGGTTGCTTGATATGTTCTTCAATGCAGTAGAATTGCCTTCAGTAGTGCTCTCTTCCGTGTCTTTTTTCGGACAGTATACCAGTACATGACCACGTCCTTCACGAACCCACTGTACATTGGTTGCAACCGTGGAGTCTCCCAGGTAGAGACCCATAGCCAAGAGATGGTCGTGAGATCCATGCAGAATGGGGGTTATAGTGTCTGAAGCGGAGCTCATGGTGGTTATAAGAGAGTGGGGTATGGACGATGGAACACGGACACGTACGTTTTAAAACTCACACCCGCAAAGGGGTCACGGCAGAGCCCCCTGTGCACCGCGTCATGAATGGTACGCCCCAGAGTACGATGGCCAATGGGAGGTCGTCTGAATGCCGGATTTTCATCACCCATCGCACCAAGGATCTGACTGACACGTCATGGGTTGCAGAAACAGGAGTGCGGCATGGGCATTGAAGTCCATTTGAAAGCAGTCCCCCAAAGGTGAAACAAGGAGTTACGCAGATGCTCATGGTCATCACAATCCGTGCCGTTTATTGTCAGCGTCATATCGTACTACATCTGGGGAGATGAGCGGCTGCAGACGTGTCGCAGGTTGGCATAACGAAGACCTACAGTGTGCGAGTTGGGAAACCTGAGAAGCAGCTCGACACCACCATGAAAACGAATGCTATATCCACAAGGGACCTCACAGTCCATGCTCAACGTACCACATACGTATGGCATGGAGATTCAGAGCTCGGCCCGACATGTTTTGGACTGAGTGAGGTAGATTCGATCAGATACACGGCCAGGTGAGGTGAAACAACATGAAATGCTCACTGTGTCAGACATCCCAGCCGTTTATTGTGTGCGTCATGTCCATGTGTCCCCACGACATTGAGATACACAGGGCAGGCATAAGGGGTTGTGTGTCAACCTTCAACTCTCAAGCCACCTTTTTGCCACAGACAGCCCAACTTCATAACAGAGTATGTCGCATTTAATGATGCCGGCTCAAACTATCACCAACGAATGACTACGTGCAGGCAATTATGAGGGATGTCACAATCAGTACTGGTGTATGTGTTCGGCCAAATGGCTGGAGCATGCACCATGCAGGTCGACCGCTACGGGGCTGAAGGATATTGTTTGCACTCCATGGAGAGGGTGTTCACCCTCACTACAAACATCTACTCCACGAACATCCGCATAGGAATGGCCAGATTCACAGTTTCCTTCGATAAGGACAAGCATGACAATGACCGCACAAATGCCATCTACATGTTCATTCGAGTGGCGAGGAGCGGTAGACCCATCAATATTTGTCCAGAGGATGAAATGCCCGCTATGATTGAAGCACTGTCACTGTGCATACACACATGTCATGTTTATCCGTGCTCACATAGATCACAGTCTGGACTCCGAGGTGTAGAACGGCAACCACAGGTGTGGTGCGAGAGGGGGATAGATACACAGTATCTCCACATTTACTAGAGTACAGTATGACATGAAAATGTGTAGTCCACCCTAATGACACAGACGCACCGTCTTTGTGATAAGGACGATCGTGAATCCATGAAACATGTGCCAATCTCAAATCCCGGTGCACCATGCAAGGGGGCGCCTATATAACAGACCATGGCGTGATCATGTACCCGACACCAACTCCCCACCCCAATTCGATGGACGACCCTACCGAGACATGGCAGGTGAACACGCCAGCGTGCAGAGCATTCCTGAACTGCGTAGAACTTGTTCAACACATGCAATTGTTTTGCGATGCAGGAGATCTTCAGCGGTTAGGGGCGACGAGTCAGTGGATGTCGTAACTCGTGCGAGCGTATCTTAAGCTCCGAGTATGTGTGGTGGGGGAGCATTATTTTAGTGGCGGAGCGGTCCTTTTTAACATGTTGCATACCTGCGATGTGATCATCTTGGGATCCACTGCACTCCGCATTCTGTTGCCCGAGATGGAACCCCTTGGATTCCAAGAGACCTTGACCTGTATGTCCCCGAGGCCACAAGTGGTCGTTTGCTCTCGCAGCTCGCCTTGGAAAGGTGGACCTGACCATGCCAGGTTACCTGCACAGCCAGGCATCACGTCTGGTAGTTTTATCAAAAGGAGCCCAGGCCATTGACGTTATTGTGTCAAGCACAAGTTCGGCTATCAGTCCCATCCTACAATTCCACAGCACCGCTGTCATGAACTTCATCAGCGCAGACACGATCTTTAGCTGTTACCCATCCCTCACCCTACAACACTTGACCATGATGAACGCAGGCTCACTTTACTATGGCACATCCACGCAGTCTCTGCTGGATGCCATGGTAAAATATAACCTATGAGGGTTCACTTATGTGTGGTGCAAAGACGTGCATGACCATAGAAACCTCTGCAAAGTCACCATGCGATCAGTCACGGATAGGGCGATGATGTGGATCAATATGGAGAACATCCCCATAGTGACACACAGTTGTGTGGATGTTTTCCGACAATTTGGGATCCTTGACTTGCAGTGGGTGCTGGGCGGGAGACCCTGTGATCTGGAGTGTGCATTCCACCGCCCTCGGATTGATGTGGTGGAGGACGAGTCATGAGCGACTGTGTCACAGCGAACTGATGGCATACTAACCTACATGCAGAAACCATCTCGTGGACGGGGCCTTTGGTGAAGGTGCAGGGGCAGGGGCTTAAAGGGCAGACGATGCAGACTGCAAACGGAGCAGAAATAGATGTCATGCACAAAGTGTGAAGCAGAAGTAGGAGACGATGGACTCATGGACTTACGGACCTTTTTACAACCTGCAAAAGGATGAAACTGCCGGTTTTTTTTTACTTCGTGCAAAGCGATGAGACCCATAAACCGAATGCGAGTGTTTAGCGTCCGAGTTTTGATGGAAAATATAGGGGCAAGGACCTTGTACAGTCAGCCCAAGAGCACGGAAACAGGGGCTACCACACCCACACATTTACAACATGGATGCCATTGAAACAGACATAGGGAAGTTGCCAATGAGCGCCATAATTGCTCAAGTGGGGGGTATGATGAAACTGTCCAACGAGGAGCGGACCAAGAAAACATTGCTGCTCAATTGCGTTCTGCGAGACAGCCCCCATGCCCTCCTACTCAGTCTGCAGAGAGCCGGCCTCGCACATGAACAGATGAAACTTGACCGACGTGGGAGGAAACGACCACGTGCACATGAGGTGGACATTGGCAGAAAGGCCGCATGTACGGAAGAATACCAGGAACTCGTCACCGTGGGCGACCAGTCATCAGACCCAGCGGACACATTCTTGCATGTACCAACAGCAGACGAGGTGGAACAAATTTACGAGGCCTTCTATTTGGCGACAGGCACCCATGCCTTGCAAAGCGACACATGTGGAGTCTGTGCAAGGGAGTGTAGCGTACAAGAGGACGGTCTACAGTCCATAAAACTCACAGATATTCCGAATCCTGCTCGACTGCGGCCGAAAAAACCACATCCCAACCATGGGCTGGTGAACGGCATGTTGCTGGAGCCCGCAGCTATCACCCAAGAGGGTGCAGAAGCTAGAGTTAATATTTGCTGACACTGCATCACAGAACTTCGGAAGTCCAACCACACACACCCCCCCCCCCCCCCGCCTCTCCTTGGCCAATCAACTGTGGATCGGAGAGTGTCTGTGGGTTTTGCAATGCCTCACCTTTCCGGAACAACTGCTGATTGCACTGCTGTATCCGCGTGTGTACATCTTCAAGTTGTACCCCAAACGCAGTGGAGGTGTTCGAGACGTATCGTCATTGCAGAATGCCATGCGAGGGAACGTGTGCACTTTTGACCATAATATGGATGCCATCGCCACAATGGTGGAAGGCAAGTTGATGCCGCGCCCTCCAGCGGTATTGGCGTCGCTCATCACTGTAACCTTTGTGGGCATTGGAAATCTACCAAGAACATGGTTACGCATGACCTTCCGTGTGCAATAATGGCGCTCAGAGTGCTTAAGCGACGGGCTATGGTGCAGCTATGGTCTGCACAGAAATTTTAAGGTTTACATTTGGCATGCCTGCCATGAGTCCGGCATGGCTGCCGGGCCTCTGCGGACCTTGAAACATGTCTGTCCGTCGTTTGCCATCTCTAAGACGGTCTGCACGCCTTGCAAGAAGGCAATCGATTAGAGGCTCGCTCATGGCCTCGGGAAGCACAACGCCCTGTGGTCCGGCTTTAAGAAGCTCACCTTGGCGAGCCACTAGGTCAAGGGGGAATAGGGGTAGGGGATCGAGGGGGATCGCAGATGCAGCAGCAAACCCCACTGAAGGATCTTCCAGAGGTATGGGTACCAGGGGTTCTAACCGGGCAGCTATGCGGGGGGGGAGGGGGAACAGTCCAGCATCAGGCGAATATGTTCCTGTTAGGCTTCCGCCAATTCAGTGGGACGCTACTTGCACAGAGCTACTCGTCTGCTGGCTACTCAACCATGCCGCCGATCGCCACATCCTCTTCCATGATAAGAACACTGGGGGACCCTCAAGCGCCCCACCAGCAGCCCCTGGTGACAAGCCATCCGGCCGCAACAAAAAGGAGGTACGACTCGCTATTGCAAGTCACATCTTCGCAGGTGATCCCATTTATGGGGGGCAATGGGCTGTCAACTCGGACAAGTTCCAACTGTCCGTCATGAATCGTCTCGTAAGGTAAGTGATCAGTAGTTCTACATACTCTACTGTAATACTGACCCTGCGAAGTTTGAAAGACAAGTACCGCGAACATGTAAAGAGCCTCAATCAGACGGGTGCGGGTGTAGCACCTGGCACAACTAGTAACCTTCGTGGTAAGTGTTCTGAAGCGTGGTGGTTTTACAAATACTCAAGGTCCTTGCAGAAACAATCATAAGCACGTTCCCCCACTTCGAAGATCTCGACTCAATTTGGAGGGGAAATCCCTCCTTCGACGCCCGGCCATTTACATCCGATCAACGAACGAACCGGTCTGAAGATATGCTCTCACTTGTGCGAGGGGGTGCAACATGCCCCGGCGACGACCTTTTCATGACGAACAGTGGTGATCCAGCAGTGCTGCAGGAAAGCGCTGCTACCGGCGATCAGGGTGTCAGCAGCACTCCTTGGGGTGACTATGACTATGGTGGGACAGGTGAGGATGATGGGCAGGAGGGTGAGCATGCAGGGGACTACGACTTTCAAGATGACGCTGGGGGGACGTTCTACAGGAGGGATGATGACGCTGGGGGAATCCCCTATAGGAGGGACGATGATATCGGGGGGGCTTATAGGAGAGACGATGACATTGGGGGGACTTTTGGCGATGACATTGAGATGGATGAAAGCACTGGGAATGACGCAGGGTATTCCGCAGGTGTTCAAACATGGGTGCGTACTATCTGCCAAAAAATCAACCGCCCATCTCACAGCTACCCTTTAGCGAGAGACTGTTTCGTCTGGTATGCAGATCAGATCCACCCCCCAGACCAAGCGCCGCACCAAGTCTTGGGATTCGCGTGACACGTCTAAATTCACAGAGACATCGTATCGTTGGGGAACTCCCGCACCGACGTCTGGCGGTGCTCCGTCTTCCTCGTCCCACCCTCGACACCGCTTCGCATCTCCTTACTCACGCTCTTCAGAACCAAGTCTTACAAGGGGTCGCAAACCGGCAGTAGGATGTGCCAAGACTGATATACCAGCACATTTAGAGAATCTTAGGCGCGAGGCCGAATTGCTCAGAGGGGAACGAGCATCCAACAGTTCCACCAAGTACGAGTACGCTATCCATTCAAAGGAACTTGTTTTTCGTCGGGAGGAGGCCATTCACCAGCGACATGAAGCCGAGCTAAATCACAGGCGCCAGAAGGAGTCCAAACAACTCGACATCGAGCTTACGACTGCACAGACGCAACTGTTCGAGAAGCAGGCTGAAGCTCTTCGACTGCAAATCATGTTGGCTGAATTAGAGGCGAAGAAGTGCAGTGGTAGTGCAAGTGGCGGCGCTGGTGTGTCTGATCACGAAGCTTTGTAGGTTCTACATACAAATATCTTGCCATGTCGACAATCTCATGTACAACCTGCTTGTTGTACCTGTAAAACGCTACTGAATTTTTTGTGTCCGTAATCTACTACGTGAGGGTTCTTCAGCGTGACCGGACTGTGAGTAGATCCCACATTAACGCTGTGTGGCGGCGTTGTCCGGGCGAGCCTTCAACCTCACTCACGACGACATCCTCGTGCTGCCTCTCGAACTCCAGGCCCTCACGCAAAGCCCAGCCCATTGTCGATCCTTCGTCCCGGTTTCCTCCCTCAAAATGCACGATCATGTTGTGCAAGATCAAACAACACTCCACCCAGTAAATCGCGACATATAAGTCTTGCTTGCTCCGGATCTGCAAGCGAAGCTCTCGCAACGACTGGAACCGACCCTTTAGGGCTGCAAACGCATGTTCTACCCGGACTCGAACCTTGAAGTAAGTGCACGGTCAATAAACCTCGTTCTTCGTCAAGCACAGGCGACATACTTTGGATAGGTAGCGGTTGTAAATGCTCTGCGGTCGTGATAGGCTCCCCCCCTTCGGTCTCTTGAAAGGCGACAAACACCACGGTTCCAATGGATACGCACTATCTGCCCAAACCCAGTGTTCAGCCGGTAGGATTTCCTCGTGTTCACGTGCAAGCCGAGTAGCCTGAAACGCGTATGCATCATGAACGCTGCCCGGATGGCCGAGCCCGTAGTCGACGATTTGGAGGTTGTGAGGCATCACGACGAGCTGCATCTACAGGTAAGTCACCTATTGGATCAACCTGTCATCCACCGACCTGACAGTTTAGTGAATAATTGCATTTTCTGTCGTAGAACGTCTCCCCATACAGACTCGGTTTTGCCATCAGCTTCACAGCTGATCCATCGGCCGCAAAGACGCCATTCCGCCACGCCGCACACGTTCGCACTCCAACAAATTCCCTCGCATTGTCAAGCTCGCTATCATTAGCCCCCGGGAAGAATATAAAGTCGTCATGCAGATCGAGCAGCGCGATCATAACACGATTAGTGCAGTTAATAACCGAGCCAACGCTGACCCCGGCCCACTGCCTCACGTCCTCCGGCGAGATCGCATTGCCATAATGTCCCGTGCGGTTCAAGAAAATTGCCAGTTGCAATGCAACTGGCAACTGACGGTTAGGTGAGTTATTTTGGAAGATCGGATTGCCACTGATACAATCCAAAATGAAGTCGAACGTGTCCGGATTGACACGCAGCTTTTTGCGAAACAAATCCGGCCGGTGGTCAGCAAATGCAGGTAACAGTTGTATTTGGGGGGCACGCATCAGAGGTACAGCGGGCCGGAACAGCACTCGTGCGGTACAGGCTTCGTCACGAAGCACTGCGATGGCACCGAGGAGGCGTTCGAAGTGCACGTCCCTTTCAACAAGGGACGAATCAGATTCGGGCGCATCATCAGAATCGGACGGGCGTAGCGACAGGGGGCTTGGTGGCGTAAGTACTATGGGACTCTCGATCTCCGAAGCTAACGGAGAGTCTTCTTCGTCAGACCCTAATGCGTTCTCGATTCGAGCGACGGAGATATCTACAGCGATCTCGTCGAGTTCAAGCAAGAGTTGTTCTCTCTTCGACTGGCGTGGCATAATGGAATGCAGAGAGATGAGATTAGAAGAGGAATCATATGAATTCAAATGATATATACAGCGTATCTACAGCTTTTTGTATTTCGGTATGTGCTACACAAGTCCTCTTTTAGAGCTACGGGAACCACTGTCGCAATACTCCGGCGGAGTTCCAATGCCTGAGCAGTACCGGCAAAGTTATAGCTAAGAATCAACAACATCATAGTCTACCATAGCCCGTCGCTTAAGCACTCTGAGCGCCATTAATGACAAGCGGTGTGGGAGGCATTACAGTGGCTTAAAAAAACAACCCAAAGTATTATGGAGACATAGAAATTAGCAACGAATGCCTGGACACGCTGCCGGAGGATGACATTCCAGTAGAGGTCGCCAGTGTTTTAAGACAAGAAGAGGAGTTTGGAATCATAGAGCAGGAAAGTGAGGGATACGTACCTCAAGATGATGACGAAGGTGCGCTTAGTTTTCTGACCAAGCACACTCCCATGTCAAAGCATGCTCGACAGTCACAGAACATAGCAGAAGCCTGCAAGGATCTGACGCCATGGAACCAACATTGGCAGGTAAGAATTGCGTCTTCTGTGCTTTGTACACAGCACTCAAAGGAAGGCACTGTGGGCAGATGTTGTGCCCCTTCAGATATCTGGGACAATAGACACGGAAATGACGACCATCACCGCCTGAGAAATGATGGCGTGCAGTCTCAGTAATTTATGGGACGAGGGCAAAGAGGGCGGGTATGCAGTTAGGCACGGGAAGCAGCCTGTTAGCGATTTCGGCTGGCCTCCTCGAAATAGGGTAGATGGACATGACGTTGTTACCAAGCACACGAATTTCTTCGAGAGGGCATATCCATGTCTTTATCCTTATGGGGAGGGCGGTATCGAAAGTCACCAGGAGGTCCCCGTGGACTTTGTGGAGCATGTTAGGTGGAGCCTCCGTTACCACGACCATCGTTTTCGCAAGCACGAGACGTTCCCCTTCGTTTCATTCGGTATCCTGCAGAGACGACAGGCCCTGGGGTCAGCAAGGGTGCAGATGCAGCGCAAAACCTTCGAACAGGACGCACGTACATTGTCCAGTATCACTGTAGAGAGGATGCAGCGTGCCCAGGAAGAAGAGGAGAGGAACCAGCCCATATCCGATCCAGCCATACGTTTACTACAGCAGCATCTATACTCCACAGCCGGTCGTGTCCTTGCCACCAATCAGAGTCGCTATCAACTACGCAGTCAGATATGGGCAACATCAATCATGCTCAACCCCCCCAGTCTCTGGATCACCGTCAACCCTTGCGATCTACACGATCCTATAGTGCAGGTGTTTGCAGGAGAAAAAATCGATATGGACAAGTTTGTCAGCACAATGGGATCATCAAAGGAACAACGTGCACAGAATATAGCAGGTGATCCTTACGCGGCAGCGAAAATTTTCCATTTTATGGTCCAAACCATTCTTCAGACACTCTTCGGAATAACGACCACTCCCCATCAAATACTCCATCGTAAAGGGGTGCTCGGCACAGTCAACGGATATTTTGGCGTGGTGGAATCACAAGGGCGTGGCTCACTGCACTTGCATACACTGGTGTGGTTGAAGGACGCGCCCACTATGGAGAAGATGGAACAACTGTTAAGCCAGCATGAGTTTCGGGATCGTGTAAAGAATTTCATTCACACCAACATTCGCAGTTACCTGCCTGGGCTTGAGAATGCCGAATCCGTGTGCCAAATTCCAAATGAAGTGGACGTCACATATTCGCGACCACCCCTGCCAGGTGCCAAAGGATATTGTGAGCAACTGGGAGTGTACGAGCGGCGTGTGGCAAGAGCAAAGCAGCTTCACACGTGCGAGAGGCGAAGATGTCTGGTACCCGGGAAGAAGGGGGGTTTGGTGTGCAAAAGACGTGCACCTTTTCCCCTCAGCGATGCAGACTTCATCACAGAGAGTGGGGAATGGGGGATGAAAAGGTTGCATCCATATTTTACAGCAGTTTGCGAAAACCTTGAGAAAAGCAAAATTTTTCACGCACGCGAAGGTTGTTCCAAAAAAGGAAATGTAGGAAATCGAGTAGTACCATACGCTAATAGTACTACCATTCGACCCTCCTCTCGTCGTTCTAGTACACCACTCCTCGATGCCATATCACCGTATCAGCTCTGACCTCAAGGACTGTGCGATCCATCTTTGGGACTCCGGCTGGGAAATCGAGGATGTATGCATCGCTCTTGGCGTTTCATCCAGCAGTTGCTATCGCTGGTGACAGATACTAGCAGAACACGGGACCTGTGAACGGCCACCCTCGCCACTCACAGGACGTACTCGAACGATCACAAGAGCACTTCTGACTGCAATCGAAGACCTGTTCTCCCAGGATTCCGACCTCTACCTTGATGAGCTCTGTGTCTGGCTCGGAGTTCAACACAATATTTTCATCTCCATCTCAGCCCTCTCTCGGACACTCAATAGTGTCGGTTTGTCTCGAAAAATTCTCCAGAAACTTGCATCCGAACGAAACAAGCTGTGCCGTGCAGAGTTCTGAAACTATTTACGAGACAACTTCATTGGTGACGGGTCTGAGTTCGTTGTTGTTGATGAAACCAGCAAAAACGAACGCACCTACGCCCGGCACTATGGACGTGCAGCACATGGAAGGCGTGCCCAGCTCAGGGATGTATTTGTTCGAGGTATCCGGTACTCTCTATGTGCAGCATTGACGACCCAGGGCTACATCGCCACCCACGTTGTCGAGGGTTCTTATGATACTCAAAAATTCTTTGATTTTATCACGGAGGAGGTGGTACGTTATTCATACATAACTCAGAATCACACATATATGATTTTCAGCTGCCGCAGATGAACCCTTTCCCAGCAGAATGCTCGGTTCTGATTCTCGACAACTGTCGCATTCACCACAACGACGATTTGGTTGAACTTGTGGAAAATGCAGGTGTGTGTGAGTTTACTTATTGACTAACTGATACGAGCGCAACATACATAGGGTGTATCGTCAAGTACCTCCCCCCGTACTCGCCAGATTTGACACCAATAGAAGAATCATTTAGCTGTCGTCCGTACTTTCCTTGGATCTCGGGCCATATTACTGATGATGTGCAGTCAAGGCCCACATACGACGCCATGCAGCTGAGATACGCCAGCAGGAAGATGCTGTGATTGAATTGATGGAAGCTACAAGTTGTGTAACGGCCGAGAAAGCTTATGGTTGGTTCAAACATGCTGGATACATCTTCGAGTAGTCAGACTTTATTGTACGTTTACCATTGCCAATGATAACAGACATTCATGCGAGTGTATTCCACATGGTATCAAGAAGTAATACGGTTTTGCGTCAGTGGAATATAAGTCATGCCCAAGTGCCAGCCTTTATGGCCTTGCAAAACTTTCTATGTGCGACTCGGAATGCCTCCCACCCGAGCTTTGTGAAACCACCAATGGTTCTCCACTCAGACTCTTCCAAATCCTCTACTGCACGATTCCCAGGGCGATACTCCATCAAAGCGAGCTTATCTTGGTCACTCTCGGGGATATGGTATTTCGCACAGAATTCTTCGAGTGTGACATTGTGGGATGTTGTAGATCCAGGTGACGATGATGTGGACATAGTCCGGGGTAGCCCAGGTGGGTGAAGGCTTGCCGAAGTGTTGACAGAAGGAAAAATGGGTGGCAGGTAAGGAGTCATGTGAGTATAAGGGAGGTTGAACTGCGGGTGCAGCGGGTAGAGACCTGGATAATATTGATTCGGGGTGTGGGGAAACATAGGGTTCAAACTGGCAGTGCCGCTGGGGGCCGGGACAGTCAGGTTAGGCTGTGGCATATGCGTAGGAGTCTTCAGCTTGTTCTTGTCCGAGAAGTGCGCTGAGACTGGGGGAGCTGATATATCACACCGTCCGGCAACCTGATCCATGTAAAAATCTGCCAATCCCAAGAACGGATCACACTTACGATGTTTGCTGCCCAATATTTGGTCCGGACATGAGACAGTTCGAAGTATGTATCATTCTGCTTGTTGTGCCAGACCTGTTTGTCTGGGAACAATGTGCATCCCCCCACTGGGTAAGTACATTCAATCTCAGCTTGCGCAGCCTTCACCTTCTGCACCATGCCGTCCTACCATCATTGTGGAATATGACAGTTTAGATGCGACGGCAGACCCCATAGATTTTACGTACCAGTTGGATCTTGGTACCAGGAAAACCTGCGTCAGCTTCCTGATCGAAATCGAATGGCTGGTCAATGTGATCTGGAGCTCCGGTATCCCAATCCTACATACATGTAGTTAGTGAAGAGTGTGCAACATAGGACACGTACCTCTTCTTCTTTCTTTGGTGTGGGTGTGTAGAGCCACACGACTACGTTTTCATGTCGCCGCCTTGCCTTGACTGCATCAAGCAGTGCTTCATATCCGGCCCTGTCCGCCACCTTCTTACGAGGAGTGCCTTGTGCTTGATTCTCAAATTTCCACTCAAATTTTGAAACAGGCAGCATAGAGAGTCGACATGGCAATGCCGCCGCTGTACGGGATTTGAAGGATGTAAATGAGTCAGTAGTTGTACACTTGAAGGGGCCTTTCGAAACGACATCGACTGCAGATGCCTTTGCAGACTTCTTGTTTGAGCTCCGGGACAGTGCTGAACTTGACCAAACTTGAACATAGACTGTGAATGTCCTTGGCACATCATCATCCGCATCTTGTACCACTTGCTCGTCCCAATCTTCTTCCACACTATCAGCATCTTCAATGGGACGATGCGTCTTGGGCTTCTTGAGGACCTTCTTCTTCTTCCGATTCTTTTTTGTGGCAGAAAAGCTGGTGGAGGTATCTTCTATGCTAACGTGTAATCTCTTTGGTGGTCTCGGGAGCAGTAATTGCTTGTCGCAGTGGTAAGCCTCGTTGGAATTGAAAGCGGATGCGTCGATATTGATGAAGGCAAGGTGATCCTCTGTACATGTAGTATACTTAGCTGAAAAAAAAACAAAAGTAATACAGATAGGACGCACCTGGGGAATCCATCTTATGGGATGGGCAGCCTGGGCTCTCATGTTCATCGACTACCTCTACATCAGAGACACGCATATAGCCACGTTCCTGCTCACTAGAGTTAGTGGAAAGGTATACTTGACCGGGTTCCGAGCCCCGGTGAACTTCATGCACATCTATAGTGCTGGGCTTCGGCCGCAGAGACACGGAACTACTGAGTGGGAGGGAAAGTTGCTTATCGACATCGTCATCAACCAGTGGCTGAGGATGTGCATAGCGTGCAGGGATGGTGATGGTAAGCTTCTTCTTCTCCTTAGCCATTGCTAAAGTGCCGACTGCCTAAGCCATTCATGAGCAGAATGACGAGAGGAGGGTCGAACGGTAGTACTATTAGCGTACTGTACTACTGAATTTCCTACATTTCCTTTTCTGGAACAATGTGCACACGCCAAATATTTTGCTTTTCTCAAGGTTTTCGCAAACTGCTGTAATGCGTGGGTGCCGGCGCTCGCCATCAATGCGAGATGCAACAACGACATGAAGTTGTTGACCAACTCACGTGCCACCACCAATCTCACGTTTTACATCACTTTGTACCAAACGAAGAAACAGGGCAAAAGTCATAATCTTTCCGCGGTACTTGCCAAGGGTATTGCCTATCACAATGAGCGGACATTGTATCTGGACAACCTTCGGAACAAACAATGGTTACTGTTATTTCGTCTCGTCCATTCAATCAATAGGGAACAAGAGCTAGCCGCTCCCATGGTAATCTCCTACTTGATGGGGTGGGGGGATACCTACCGCTCTCACCACTACACGCCTATTTACTGGTCCTCATTCGTAGCTGCACTATTGGCTGTCTTCCCTCGTTTGCAGTATCACAGGGTCAGTGACGAAAGATGAGCACATCGACCCTCTACATCACTGATATCCTCATATGGGTAATGGAGGATGCACGACAATGTACCATCGGCCCAAGAACATGGTAGAGAGGGAAACATGACAGAGGAGGTGTGCATCCACACACCCATAGCGTTTTCGTCTCACCATGCAGATGCTACAGGCAGACGGTAGTGATGTCGTGACTCTAGCGGTGGATAACCACGGAAACATCATCCCGAAATGCCAGGTCATGGATTATATGTACCAGGGACACTCTCTCGAAGCAAACAACATCATCGAATTTTTCACCAACACCTACAAAGTCAACAAAGCACCGGGCTACCGTGCGCAGCACAACAGCACTGACAATTCCCCCTCGGGAACACAGGCTTCCATGTCAAGATCCCGCCATGCAGGTGGACGTCCACGTCACGAGTGCGCCGAATATCTACCTCAACATCCACGTTTCACAGAGAAGCTGAGGGTCCTAAGATGCACGGACCACCACAACCTACCGAATTTCATTGGTCGGTATTTCCCCTCACGCGACGATCCAGCACAAACAGCATTTTACTGCGCATCAATGTTGTTACTCTTGAAGCCATGGCGTAATCTTGGCTCTGATTTGAAATCATCCACCGAGTCCTGGGAATCGGCGTTTGAAGGTTTTGTGAAAAACTCCGCACCTGAAATCCGTCGCATTCTCTCTGGTATACAGTATTTCCACCAATGTGAGAGCTCCGCACAGGAAAACCAGGGCATGATAGTGGACATGGACCCCCACCGTAGCTTGGAAGACCATGAAGAAGCGACAGACGTTGCTGAGGATGTTCCTGATGCCGCTGCAGGGCCACATGTGGCAGTGACTGATGAAGACGTGGTCCGCACCATTGCCTCTCACGTGCCTTGGTCTGAAGTCGTCCATGGTCGTCATGCAGTGGAAGCAGCGAAAATCGCTGGCATATTCCCATCCGACGAGGCGACTGTGAGCTGTGAGGATGCACACCCGTCATGCATGTCGGAGCTCCATGGAGATGAAGGGGGTATGTCCATAGGGATGTCTGTCGTTCAGAGAGCACAACCGGGTGACTTCCACAATCTTGTACTATGGAAGGAGCACATGACGAAGGACGTTGAACAGCAGAATACAAATTTTCCGACTACACCGACCATGTCACGCGCTGCTGTTGGCACAGCCAATGTCTGTCCCATTGAAGACGTGACGGTTTTGCCACAGGGAGAAATGGATATACATCAGGAGAGGTGTGAGCCAGCGCTCACAGCGGTGGACCCCTCCATGCTCAACAGTGGACAAAGATACGCATTTGACATCGCTACGGGGCACCTAGACCAAAGACTAATTGGGCGGTCGCCACCTGTACTACGCATGTTGTTGCATGGCGAGGGTGGGACGTGCAAATCCAAGGTAATCCAGACGATTACTGAATATTTCACATGAAGAGGTGTTCAACATCTCCTTCTGAAAGTGGCATACACTGGTGTCGCCGCATCGCTCATTGACGGCAAGACCACACATACGATCGGGATGATCACACGTGGAGATGACCACGGAGTCAGCGCTCAAATGAAGGCCAAATTGCAGCATTTCTGGCGAGACTACGAATACCTCATCATCCCCAGTGAAAACTGGTTATCACGTAGTGTGACTCTAGCTGACGAGATGTGACCCAACCAGAGAAGTAAGATACGGTCATACCAGGTTGGAATTCCGTAGTAAAATGAGACTAATGCAATATGCCATGGCACAACCCCTTAGCACAACAGATGACTTTTTTTGCATAGTCATACTGGTGCATACCAAGACATATTTCCGAGCCCTCTTGCTGTGTTCGTGCGATATGCTTATATGTGACTATGTATGACGAGGTATCTCCAAGTCATATCTGCTCATATATTTGCATATTCATTATTACCCACACCCACTGCACGATTATGCCTCAAAATGACCATTTATTACTCAGTAGGACTCTACATAGTGCAGGACCATCCCCCCCTTCCCCTGCCAGGGGGATGCAATAAATACATACGATGATGATGCGGAGTGCAATGCAAAGGAACGATGCAAAGGAATCATGTGAGCAAACAATGCGAAGGGACTCTGATGCGAGGGAACTTTGATGCAAGCAAACAAAACAATGGAATGTCGTGAGGGAACAACACGAGAAAACATCGGTGCCAGTAGCATTGAGTATAAGAGTATGAAGAGGGTACATGTTTAGTAGCACTTACCACTTCTAGTTCTGATGATGCATTAGCGGGGTTTTCTTGCTTCATCTGGGCGAGGCAGGGTGCGAAGGCTTGATTAGCATGAAGAACCCTGACTTAGTGCCAAAGGATTGCATCAACGGACGCACAGTATGTCTGGCAAGAGGAAGTAATAGAAGACAGGCTGAAGAGCTGGAAAATACATGGTTAAGGTGCCTGACAGCAACTTGGGAATCCTGCATATATGCGCCATCAACAGGTATTAATGTCTCAGAATAAAGCCACCATAGTACTTACATTTACTTTGTGTATCGACTTCTGGCGTGAATAGTGCGAAAACGTTTGCTGCTGAGTGGGTAGGAGACCCGGGTACGAGGTGAGGTGGCCGTGGGAGGACAAAGCAGGAATACCTTCGTTGAATTTCCCATGTATATATGCTCTGTGCCCTTGCTTACAAACAATGCAGTGTGTCTTAGGGGGAAAACATTGTGTAGCATATTGCGTAGCTATGCATTGGGAGCACACATGGAATGTGTTGTGCACAGGTGCACTGTGCCAATGCGACGGTCAGTGTTATGCACAGCACAGTCCAAAAAAGGAAACCCTCATAAATATTTTCGACCATGTCACATTTTTCATATTGGTTTCATATCTTGTCAGCTAGAGTCACACTACATGATAACCAGTTTTCACTGGGCATCATCGACGAAATGTCCATGATCGGCAAGACATTTCTCACCAAGTTGTCACGCAATATCGCTGTGGGCAAAATGCAGGATAATGGGACAGTCTCCCTGCAATCGTTCGGAGGCATAAACGTGATAATGTGTGGAGATTTCCATCAGTTCCCACCCGTCGCAGTCAGTCTGTCTGAAGCGCTGTATGTTCCATTGAGAGCGCAGAGAGACTCCACTGCAGCACAACTGGGCCATGCCACTTACGAGGAGTTCGAAACAGTTATCGTACTCACTGAACAGATATGCGTGACAGATTCCATCTGGCTCGATTTTCTTAAGCACCTCCGAGTCGGACGTGTTCAGGAGGGGCATGTGACGATGCTGTGCAATCTGGTGCTCACAGAGCCTGGTGTCCACCGTCCCGACTTCAGCGTACCTCCTTGGGCGGACACATCATTGGTTACCCCACGCCACGGTGTACGTCAACAATGGAACGATGCTGCATTGCAGAAGCATGCCCGCCTAACCAGCAAGGACGTTTTTGTTTGTACTGCCGAGGACACCATCCGAGGAGAGGAGTTGACGCTTGAAGAACGCTATGCATTTGCCACACAAGTTCATGGAGGCGGGCGTTGGCGCAAGGGTATATTACCGGACACTGTGGAACTCAGTGTTGGTATGAAAGTCATGGTTATGCAGAACGTGGAAACGGACCTTGACATCACCAATGGCGCACGTGGAACTGTGGTGGACATTCTTCTCGATCCGGACGAGCCGCTGTTGACCGTCATGCAAGGGGTTGTGCATTTGAAATATTTGCCGCCATATGTGCTCGTCAAGCTTAATCGCACATGCACCTCGCACCTTGCCGGTTTGGAGGACGCAGTGATCCCAGTCGAACCAGTTTCGAAGACCCATAATATCCACATCACGACGACTGCAGGTGTACCGCTCACACGTAGGGTGCGGCAGCAACAATTCCCCATCACCAGTGCATACGCATTTACAGATTACCGATCACAAGGGCTGACGATCTCGCATGTCATTGTCAATATTGCGAAACCACCTACAGGAGGTCTGAACCTGTTCAACCTCTACGTCGCACTGTCCAGAAGTTCGGGGCGGGAATCAATCCGGTTGTTAAGAGACTTTGACGAGAAGCTCTTCCTAGGAAATCATTCCCCCGATCTGTTAGCTGAGGATGACCGGCTGCTGCTGTTGGACAGGCAAACCAGGGCGTGGTGGCAGGATATCTTACGAGACAAATCACACAACTCAGGACAGGTGTAATGACGACGTTGTTCAGGATTGTACAGTCTGTACAGTACCTAATCTGAACAAGGGTTGGTTTTTACTGGGGCATGCAGGAGGGTCAGTCCGGGTGAGCCCACGTTGGGGACACCGCGGTTGAGATACAGACAGGGATACCCTAAGTCGGCATGGACCAAATTAATACAAAGACCGGCATGGGACACCGTGGAGGGGACGAGCGTAGGAGCGTCCGTTGACATTGTGGGGCAGATTCGGCCGCATTATAAAGATCTGGCAGTGTGTGGTAAGAAGGAAGCGTTGTAGAAGAGAACACGAGCACGAGCAGGTGCGCACCTTCAGACGTTTATCATGAGGCTGTTCTGGAGACACGGTGCAGTAGAATGTCGCATATGACGCAGACCATAACAGGGTTCTTGCTGGGCCATAGGGTGGGACCCTGCCGCATTAGTGTATGCCGCGACGGAGGAGGAACTTTTCACTTACAGGCGGACGAAAATATATTCCCTCCGAATACCCCACCATCCTAGAAGCTCTTTTCTGCAGGTATGAGGTTTTTCAGGGTATATTTTGACAAAGAGATGCACCTCCATGCATGCGAGATGGCGGTGTATGTGTTCGTTGCAGTGGGGAGGACAGGTAGACCTCTCAATCTATGTCCAGAGGATGATCTTCCCGCATTATTGGACATTCAGGACCGGTGCGTAGTCTTCTGGAATGAGTTCAGCATTGAGCACGTGCTCATATACTCTATGGTAGACTTGACAACGTCATTTAGGAATGCGGATGCTATAGTAGCAACGTTGAGTCACATGGACAGTAGGAAAGTTGTGTGGTTTGGACAGTCATTGTCTAACAGCGAACGTATGAGCGGTTGCGAACAGGTCCCAGTGTGAAATGTGAGACAGTGGACACTCGGTGCAGATCTTTTGTTGGATACAAGTTGCACGGGTAAGTACGCCACACAGATGGTGTGATCGAAGCGGGCAAGGTGAAACGCAGACCGATACATGAAGAGATCGTGTCCCCAATGCACAGGCAGGGCATGTTAGGCCGGTATTGCAGACGTAATGGGGACAGAGGATATATACCGTAAGTGGAGGAGGCATCACGACCCCCCCCCCCAATCGTTATGCAAGGGAAAGCGGCACCCGTAGAATACCTCTCATCGGCCGTGGACATGTTCTTCAATTGTTATGAACTCGTGCGGCACGTGGAACGATACCTGGACATAGGTGACCTTCAGCGACTGGGCGCCACTAACCGACACCTGGGAGAATGGGTTAGGGACTACGTGAAACGGAGGATAAGCAGGGTCAGTGCTCAATACTTCGCACACGCAGATGATCTGCTGGACATCATACGTTGCTGTGACACTGTCATTTCTGGTTCCACAGCACTCCATCTTCTGTTGCCAGAGTACGGCACCCCATGGACTCCCAGCGACCTTGATATCTATGTGCCGCAGCGAAACATGGACATGCTCCTGAAGCTGGTCACAAGACAGGGGTACGAAGTCATAGTGGAACCCCCTGTGAGAAGAGTTGGCTACACTTACACACATGTCAACCGCGTTGTCATTCTCAGCAATGGAAGACAATGCATGGACGTCATAGTCTCAAGGACCCGCACTGCGCTGAGTCCCATATTCCAGTTCCACAGCACAGTCGTTATGAATTTCATCAGCGGGGACACCATGTTCAGCAGTTATCTGGCACTCACCCTGCGACACCTATCACTTGTCAATGCAGGACCGCTGTATTACGATGCCGAGAAGCACGCCATGATCCGCACCATTCGCAAATACGTCTCACGTGGATTTCGATATATACACTGTGAAGAACAACACGGGCTGACGAGGAGCTGCAAAGTTACTACGCGCACCGTGACGGATCATGCGATGTTGTGGTTCAATTTCCACGCCATTCCGTGCCTCTCTCACAACTTCCAAGAGGTTATGCGGGGCTTCGGCGTTCTAGACTTGCAGTGGATGCTGGGGGGCATGCCATGTGGGCTGGAATCAGCGTTTGCACGTCCACGAGTGGATGTGGTGGAGGATCAATCGTAAGCTCTCACAAATACAATGGTGGGAAAGAACTGACATCGTGAAAACAGGTATCTTCTTTGGGATCCCATCTTTAGTGCGGGTGTTGTGGAGGCGCAGGAGTAGATACAGTCCCACACACAGCAGAGAGAATTTAGAGGACAATCATGAGAATGGACAGCAGAACTAAAAACGGGGACGGCAGCAGATGAGGCTTCAGACATAGGACTATGTAGGCATGGAAATGAATGTACCGTGCTCATGGACACGTAGATATATAATGGCGTGGCAACGCGTGGACGGTTCGATAATGGACAGTAAGCGCTTAAGCCACCACACAGGGAAACAGGATGTACAGCCAGCGAGGGTTGTAAGGCTACCACTAAGATAATGGACAGTAAGCGCTTAAGCCACCACACAGGGAAACGGGATGTACAGCCAGCGAGGGTTGTAAGGCTACCGCTAAGCGAGGGTGAGAACAAAATGTGTCTGGAATAGGAAGGTCTTTCCGTGACAGGATGGTTCCCACGCAGTTATGGTCGGACAGAAACCTTGCAAGCAAGGTAACTCAAGACAACACTGAGGTGCCCATCGCGTCTGCCACTTGGTACTGATCATGTCTGTTGGACTGTGTTTGGCGTGGTTTCGTACTTCAGTTTCATTCTTCGTACTTAGTGCGAGAAATTTGCAGGTGGCGGTGTCGTGGGAATTGCCCGATAAGGCGAAGCCCCTGGCGGGCGAGGGTGGGCAACTCATTCGAGGGCGCCCTGCGGGGCATCGGGCAGGCGGCAAGGCTCAGGAGGGGCCCAAGGGGCTCCGTTGACATTCTCACTGCATGTATCTACCGTCCTAACTAGGGAAGAGTAGTCTAAAGTACCGAAAATGCGGCCAGAAAGGTCTGTAAAGTGTGAAATCAATTGTAAAGTGGTGTAAAGTCACTTTACACCGCGAAATTTGCAGGCGGGATTGCAAATTTTCCCAGGCGGAAGCTCGGCTAAGCTGCCGCACGCTTGCGCGCGCCGACCCCGAGCGTGTGGCCGACGGCGGGGGTCACGTGACCGCCGCCATCGCCCAAAATGGCCACCTCGTCATTGGACTCGCAAATTCGGGTTCACTTCCACACAAAATAACTATTTTTTTCGGGCCCATTCCGTAGATAACGTCCTGAACTTGCCTACAGTAGCACTAATACGGGTATGGAAAAGGGGTAAACGAGTGTATGCAGCCCCGACCCCTCTGCTTAGTCAGCGGAGCGAATGCATTTGCAGTGGCTGTGCTGCACAGCCACTGCAAATTTCCCGGAATAAACTGACTTTAGGCTGTTGACCTTACAGCGCGACACTTATCATGGTCATGTGACACGTACGCGCATACATACGGCCCCTTTCTTTCTCTCTTTTCCTTTCCTCAGCTCGTTGTCAAACGGCTGAGCATCTTCGTTCTTAGCTGTCTACAATGTCCATGCTCCACCTCAACTGCTTTATACTCGGAGATGACCCGTCCGAAACCTTCCACGTCGATATTATGAGGACTGAATCCGTCACCGCCCTCAAAACCTTGATCAGGGAGACGCTGTCCCCGAAACTCAATCATGTCGCAAACGCGGACCTCACCGTCTGGAAGGTGTCTCTCCCTGCAGACGCCATTACGCAAGAACTCACGGCCGCTGATGTTCCTGGTCAACTATTGCGCTCTGTGACGAGGATGTCTGCCATTTTCACTGAAGCTTTAGTGGATGGATATGTCCACATTGTGGTACAAGTCCCCCCTGGTATGCTCCATCAACGTTCTCTTAACTGAAGTTGACATTTCATTCCATCCTCTTTCCAAAACGCTCCAATTGCCTGAATGTCGAAGTGAACCAGCCGGTCGCAGCTCCTGACTCCGCGAAATGTCTCTTGCTCAACTGTCTCCTCCTCCCAGCAGATGAGCATCGGCCCTTCGTTGTCGGGATTTCGAGGAATCGCTCGTCAAGAATCTTCTCGGTCAACATACTGAAGACTCAATCCGTCAGCGCCCTCAAAGACTTGATCAAGGAGAAACGGTCCCCGCAACTCAATTATCTCGTAGCCGCGGAGCTCACCGTCTGGAAGGTGTCTCTCCCTCTGGACAACATCCCGCCAGAACTCACAGTCAATAATGTTCAACCATTGGAACCTCGGACGAAGATTTCTTCGGTTTTCAGTGAAGCTCTGGAGGATGGACACATACACGTTTTGGTACAACCACCCCCTGGTACGTTCCGTCAACGCTTTCTTAGCCCAAGTTGACAATTCATTCCATTCTCTTTCCACAACGTTGGATGTCGAACCGGTCGCAGCTCCTGAATCTCTTATGCTCAACTGTCTGCTCCTCCCAGCGGATGAGCATCGGCCCTTCGTGGTCGGGACTTCGAGGAATCGCTCGTCAAGAATCTTCTCGGTCAACATTCTGAAGACTCAAAGTGTCAGCACCCTCAGAGGCTTGATCAGGAAGGAACAGTCTCCGAAACTCAATTATGTCGTAGCCTCGGGGCTCACCGTCTGGAAGGTGTCTCTCCCTCTGGACAACATCCCGCCAGAATTCACAGTCAATAATGTTCAACCATTGGAACCTCTGACAAAGATCTCTTCGGTTTTCAGTGAAGCTCTGGAGGATGGACACATACACGTTTTGGTACAACCACCCCCTGGTACGTTCCGTCAACGCTTTCTTAACCCAAGTTGACAATTCATTCCATTCTCTTTCCACAACGCTGCAAATTTCCTTCCTGGTGGATCGTTTTTGTCCTGCATCTTCTGCAACGAATCCATAGTCGTTACACAGAAACGTGAACGTTCTACATCAGATGATCTTTACGAGCGTGCCAAACGCTCTAGAATTGTCTTAGCCGCCCCGTCAACTGCAGGGCAACCTGATTTCTACCGGTCTCTTCAGAAGGATCCGTCTCAGAAGATACTTGATGATTGTCCAAAACTGGATTCCGACGTTGCACCTGCCGCTCTCCTTTACGAAGGTTTCGGACACTTCCTAGATATCATGGATGGTCATCTTGATGTTCCTGGGCTTGCTGATATTGACACCGCGAAGTTGTTCAGCGAGGTGGACGAGTTCGCTCGCAAGATGAACGAAGACTATGCTGATGAAGATTCCCGGACGGAAGCAGTTTTACCCAACCTCAACCGCATTTTCGGAGCACGTCGAGGCATCCAGATTCCCTCGCTTCACCCATCTGCCATTGGTCGTGTCAGAACCGATGGCCATAATGATGTAGAGTATGGTTCAGGGACGATGGTTGTAGAGTTTAAAAATAGGATTACAGGGATCAGCGCAATTCCTGAGGTGGAGCTGACAGGTTATGTTGCGCGTCTGCGTCTGAGGGGAATGGAGGCTTATCGGAAACTCCATTTAGGATGGAGAGTGCCATATCTCGGTTTAATCATCGTTGGTGAGTCCGACATTCCTGCGTTTCGTGGTTTTTTAATGCGATCCGGACATTCCTAGGGCACAGGTTACAGTTCTATGCTGTCATTGCGGTCGACCATCGCTTCAAGCTCGTTAGTCTAACATCAATGTATTCATGCATCGAAACGGCTTTTGATGGGCGCGACCGCACATTACTCTATCGGGCCTTTACTGCTGCGACAGTGCTCCAAGCTCGAATTCTCCACGATACCGAGAACCTCCGTAATAATCCCCCTTCTGAGCTCCTGACTGCTGAGCGTGTTTTTCCGGCAGTCTCTAAACTACGCAGATACCCACCCTCCGAGGACCATCTGCATTTTGCGATTCGGTCTTTCTTTCCAGACAGACAAGATTACCGCTTGTTATATGTTGCAGAGACGCAGCAAGGGCAACCCATCCTCGTCAAGTTCAGTCGATCGTATTCTATCCAGTTGCATGATATCTGCGCTCGATTGGGTCATGCACCACACATCCTCGCTTTTGAACAACTTCCTGGTGGGTGGTATGCTGTTGCAATGGAATATATCAAGCATGGGGTCCCAATTAATCTGTCCCCCCAACTCGCTACTCATGGAGAACGTTGGGAAAAAGAGCTCTTGGAGCTCATGGACAAGTTTCACTCGGAAGGTGTCGTCCATGGGGACTTGCGGGATGCAAATATCCTTTGCAAAGACGACTCTGTAAAGTTGGTCGATTTTGATTGGGGTGGTACGGAGGGAACAGTATCCTATCCTACAGGAAACCTCAACAAGGAGTTACTGGCGGGTAGGGTGTCCACCGATCTAAAAATCACTAAAGAAGATGATAGGCGGGTCTTGAAGAGGACTCTAGAAAACCTGCGGAACATACGTACCGACGTAGGCATTATGCTCGTACAATAGGCGATTTTGTTAGTCTCTGTGTTCTCGTCTTCCGACTCCAAGTCAGTGGCAAAGGATTGGTACTTTTGCATTTTGTTGACTTGGTATTGGTGTATGATCGTGTACCCCGTTGCTTTGAGTGTGTTATCACCGAACTGCATCTCAACACGATCGCGTGACCACAATTGGGCGAACCACTGAGCGCTGATGATCGTGGCAAGCCAACAGACACAGTTCTTGCTCAGGTCCCCACGGCGAGCAACCACATTGTCGTACCACGCTTCTACGTTCCCAGTGATAGGTGTTTGACTAGTGACTAGTCATAGAATGGCGTCGTGTCACTTCTAGCATGAAGAGCAAAAGCTTCGTGCACGTAACCTACGACCGCCCACGGCATTGCACGCTTACATAGTCCTCTGAGTATTCAACTCCTTCGTCACACACCGGCGAGAGGATTCTTAACGCTTTGCCTCTGTCTACATGTGCATGGAGTATCAATATTCAATCTGGGACATGGCGGAACTTATCAAGGTGGGTGACTATATGAAGCACGCTGACGCACAGTCAGTCGATTGCAACTCACAGTAATTACCCACGCAGCCGCCATTTCGGTGTGAATGGGATCGCCCCCAGTGACAAATCACATGCTCGCCCATAGTGTGGTGGCTGACCAGGGAGGCTGACGGAACGTTCAGCTCACTGCATCATGTGCGCACCGGAGAGCCAGCATTCGATCCGAACAACTTTCCAGAACAAGGACGAGTAGCGATGCCTGAATATGAGACACGCTCGCATTCCTATCTCCGGCCCAAGGATGGACGCTTCCACCATCGCGATTAGAGGTACGCACCAGCGCTCAGAGAGGTGGCTGACACCGACGATGGAGCCCTGTCAGCCGCACAGTCCCGTATAAATACTGCCCCCAAATTCAAGAGGCGCATCGCCAGTTCTCCCTTCTCTTTCTCGCATGTATCTCTATGAACGTCTACGACTATCCCCGTTACGACTGAGCTCAGTGCTCATGTACCTCCTGGCAAACTACTGTGGAACTTCTCAACTCGCGGTCGTGGAAGGCTACGCCATGGTGGTTGCTGGCCCACATAGAAACCCTCCTCTCGAACGACCTCTGTGAGTGCTCTACACTTTGCTGCATCCATTTTTCTAATAACGGGCCTGTCGTCTGGGATTGTCATCGCATCTGTGGTCGTTTTCTGTGTGGTAACAACCGTGTGACGGAAGGGTTCTACAATATGTCGTAGAAACTCTAAACCAGACCACACCAGTACATCGCGTACCCGTGCCTACGATCATTGTTTGGAAACGAGAGGTATTTGATAAGGGGAAGAACATGTAGACGACTTGCCGCGTCAGCCATAGCTTCCGCACTCCTACAAGTTGTCCAAATGAGGCGGCATCACAGCTGAGCACAGTTCATATGGGATGGTACGTATCCTCCTTTTTTTTTTTTGCTTCCACCCGTGCAACTCGGTTACTTAATTCATTGATCAGTATCTGTCGGTTGTGTGGATCTCTAGCGATCATCTTGCCGAATTCTAGGGGTTAGGCGCGCTGATGCAATAGAACAGTATCTCCCAGCCACCACGCATTTGTACTGACCGGTACGTTGCATGGCAGTCTCACCGTTCTTGTATTGGTATCTGACGTCTCTCCGGACTTGGGTTAGTTCTCAGCCTACGGGGATCTGCCCTCTTTGCGGTTGGGCATCCCGAGAGCGGTTTTTCCCTGTTATCTCGTACGTCATGTGGCAGGCGGTGTCCTTGTATCGGTAACTGATATCTCATCGCGTTCTGTTGTTTTTTTCTGCCCAGCTATGACGCTACAGGCACGAAAACATTGTGGTCAGTAGATTCCATGAGCGTCTCGAATGCGTCATGTCAATTCCGCCCCGTCTTCGAAAACAAAGTGCAACCCTCTCGTTGTTCCGGATTTGTCCTGTTGGAGCCATTCTTCGACACGTCTGAGGGACATCGAAGAAAGTAATGGATAGCACGCGTTGTCCTTGTCCTCGTCGTTTCTTACATGGCGTCGGTCCAGCTGGCTGCTAGAGGGATATCCCTTCCCAATACTGGCGAATCGCGATCCAAGGCGGAACCGTCGTATCCGTGCCTTGGCAATCAACATGGGTGGACATAATTTGGGTAGATCGAGGGGAACGCGACCAAGTAATTACTCGTAGACACCACTATCGCTGTCATGAGCATGTGTCTTAGACTACTTACCCAATCAAATTCATATTTTCTTGCGCTGGTGTGTGCGAACTCGTTGACGAGCAATCCTCCGAGACTCGAGTATTCCCGTTCACTTTGTGCGCTACCTTGTAATCATTGTAGACTTGGAAGAGTAATCTAAACGTGCCTTTGTAACTACAGTCGACTCCTGTATAACGTGTCCCTCGCATAACCCATACTCCCTCACTTTTATCAAAAATACCTCATCTTCCCAGTAGCGGTTATCGCTTACGGATTTATCATAATGGCATGAAATATGATAACCATTGTTTTATCACGCACCTTGTGCCAGTGTATGGAATCGCAGATGCGAGGGCAGGTGATATTGATGACAAAATGAATATCATAGTACCTATAGTCATGTAAACCATAGAGGTCCTTGGTACAATCCCTATACACTCGTGAAACTCTGAAGTCGGCCACCGCTAGTTGCAGCCGCATCGAAGTTGACTGGGTCACAGCACTGTTGCATCCAGTCCTCAATCGGAGGAGGCACAATGGACAAGTATGACGACCTACGTTTGAATCCACACATAATACAGCATCCGGTGTGTTCACCATCGCTTGTGTGTCCAATTCTGGCGTCATTCGGAGGGCTTACGGAGTTGTTCACCTGAGGTTCCCACATAATGAGTTATATTAGGCTTACAGTCGTGATGGGTGTGACAGTCTAATTTGGCTGCTTTGGCTTCATTCTCTGCCAGTACGAATAAACATGAAAAAAGCCGGTATCTAGTATGAATAAATATGAAAAAAATATAGGTGAAAAACATTGTTGTCAGCATTTTGTGTCCAGTACGAATAATTCCCAGTTACTATACTGTCCCCTGACATGATAACTGCTGCCGGCAGTGTGGCTGTAACACTAACAATCCGAAGATCGTTATCGGTCACTCCTTGACTGATAGAGAGCTGAGGTTTAGGGAACTGAGTTAATGCGCAATGCACAAATGAACTCGATTGGAGTGTCTATGACAAGAGAGACGGTATTTATACTACCTAGAGTGTTTGTACCGAAGAACGTCGTAGAACAAACCAAACAAGCGAGAGATAAACGCTATTGGCTGCAGCGCTCCACGCTGAGTCAATGCGGCTATGCTGACGAATCAGCTGACTAAGTAAAGCGTCTATGAGCGCGTCTAAGTAACCCTAACCAGAGAGTGGATAAATATGGTAAACTACGCTAAGACTACGCTACAACTAGTAGTGAAAAAGTACGGGCCGTTACACTATCCCCTCCTATGGCTCGACTTCCAGGCGAGACCAGATAGGCTGCACAGCAGTCAAAGGGTCGGGTACAGCGAAGAAAAAGAGACCTTCGGTCGAAAGCGCACGAAGTTTCCGGGGGGCACCGGCCGGGGGTGGAGTTTGTAAAAATCGTCTATCGCCTCCTGGGCGTTCTTAAGAGCAGATCTAGGCTCCCAAGTGCGATCTTCCTCCGGGTATCCCCTCCAATGCACGAGGAACTGAAGATTACCACGCTTCAAGCGGGAATCGACAACTTTCTCAACTTCGTACTCAACGTCTCCTTCATCCGTAACCCGTTGTGGGCCGGGCCGCGTAACCGGTTGCCCATCAAGAGCGCTGAGATAAGGCTTCACCCGTGAAACGTTCACTACCGGGTGTATATGCATTGAGCGCGGTAACTTTAATTTAACGGCGTTGGGTAAAACGTCCGAGACCTTGTACGGGCCTATCCACTTTTCGGTCAACTTTCGGCTCTGCCGATCTTTCAGCGATAAATGGTCGGTAGCCAGCCAAACCTGCGAGCCTACGGAATAAGCAGGGGAAGGGGATCGTCGCTTATCTGCCTGAGTTTTCTGACGAGTCCTAGCTTTTCCCAAACTTTCGCGTACTTCCTGGAACACCTGGAACCAGTCTTTAGCGGTCTCCTCCACTGCCTCTACCTTAGAAGTCGTCGGCTCGACGCCCATCCGTGGTGTATACGAACGAGTAACTTCAAAGGGGCACTTGCCAGTAGAAGAAGACTTGGAGTTGTTATACGCGAATTGAGCTAGGGGAAGCCAATCCTCCCATCGTTCCTGCTGATGGTTTGCATACATCCGTAAGTATTGCTGAATTTCGCGGTTCAACCGCTCAGTTTGACCATCCATCTGTGGATGAAACGCCGTCGAGAGTTTCTGCTCGACACCCAACATTTTAAATAACTCCTTCGAGAACTGAGATGCGAACTGCGGTCCGCGATCCGAGACGAGAGACTGCGGAAGGCCGTGATGCTTCCAGACGTGAGTTAAATAAAGCCGTGCCGTACTAGCGGCAGTTTCCTTTTCGGTGCAGGGGATGAACTCTGCTTCCTTAGAGAACCGATCGACAACGACCAAGACGTAAGACTTTCCAGAGGAGCTCCTGACTCCTATATCCATGAAGTCGGTCGTAAGATCTTTCCAAGGCCCATCAGGGACGGGTAAAGATTTGAGTTTGCCTGCCGGCGGCTTGTTACTAGGCTTGCTAGCTTGACACATCTGACAGTGCTTTACGTACTCCTCGACATCGGGCTTCAAGGTAGACCATGTGAACCAGCGTGTGATCAACTCCTGAGTTCCTTTTACGCCTCGATGACCCACTAGGGGTGAATCGTGAAGAGCAGCTAAGACCTTCTGCCTAAGTGCCTCAGGCACGAAAACTCTGTCTCCGTCATACAGTAAACCGTCGCGTCGGTCGAGCGTTCCAGCGTCAACCTCGGCCGTTACACTGCGCAGTTCTTCTATGAAGGGATTTTCTAAGCGCACAGCGTGCACTTGTTCAGGCTTAATAAATAACGACTCCTCAGATTTAGTGTTTTCGCGATTTTCTACCAAGTCCTCGCGGCGAGAGAGAGCGTCCAGTTGTCCCATTGAAACTCCTGGTCTATGGACGATAATACAGTTAAAGCGACTGAAGTACTGTGCCCAACGCGCCTGGCATGGTTGAAGCTTTTGCGACGTCATAAACCACTTAAGGTTGTGGTGATCCGTCCAGATCTCAAATTGGTACGGAGTAGCCTCAAGGTAGTGACGCCATTGCTCTAGAGCGCGGATGATGGCTAGCATCTCCTTGTCGTGAACCGTATAGTTTAGCTCTGCTCCACTAAGCGAGTGACTAGAATAGGCAACTGGTCTCCAGAGACCGTCATCGCATTCCACCGAGAGCATGGCTCCGGTTGCGTAATCCGAGGCATCGGTTTCTAAACGGAACTTCCGATCCTGATCGGGGAACATAAGTATAGGCGCGGTCGTGAAGGCTTCTTTGAGCGTGTCAAACGCTACTTGGCACTTGTCGGACCAGAGAAACGGAGTGTCCTTTTTGGTCAGGTCATTAAGGGGGCACGCGACCTGCGCAAAATCCTTTATGAAGCATCGGTAAAAGTTCGCAAGGCCAAGGAAGCCTCGAACTCCACGAACAGAAGTGGGAACCGGCCAATCGCGCACAGCAGCGACTTTAGCGGGGTCCATCTTCACTCCATTCGTGCCAACTATCATACCCAGAAAGTTGACCTCTTTTTGCTTAAATAAACATTTCTCCGGTTTAACGAACAAGTCGTTCTCCTTCAACCTTCTCAGCACCTCTAACACGATCCTGTCGTGCTCCTTTTCATCGTCCGTTTTCGTAAATATCATAAGATCGTCTATATATACCACTAGAACGTCCTCCATATCACCGAAGATGTCATTCATCATATTCTGAAACGTGGCAGGGGAATTACAAAGTCCAAAGAACATCACCAGCGGTTCGAAGGCTCCACGGTGGCAGACGAAAGCGGCTTTCCACTCGTCACCTTCCTTGATCCGAATGTTATTGTATCCCCACCTAAGGTCCATTTTTGTAAATAATTTACAGCCTTTCAACTTGTCAACAAGCTGCGAGATAAGTGGGAGCGGATACGAGTTCTTGACTGTATGCTCGTTTAAATAGCGGTAGTCCTGTACCATACACTTCTTCCCATCCTTCTTAGGGACGAAGAACACGGGAGAAGTTTGCGGCGATTTACTAGGCCGAATATAACCCTTCTTGAGTTGTCCATCAACGAAGTTGCTAACTTCGGTTTGCTCATCAGGGCTGAGAGGGATCAACCTTCCCTTTTTCGGAACAAACGACTCCTTTAGTTCTATCGCGTGGTCCCAAGGTTTCCTAAGCGGCATGCGTTCGGATTCCTGGACGGAGAAGACGCTTAAATAATCGTGGTATTCCTTCGGAACCAGTTCCTCAGGGGTTTTATCCTTTTTAGGAGCCTCCTGCTTGTCGGCTCTAAATATATTATGCCAGTCTTCGAGGGCCTGGACCTCCTCCTTTTCGATACGTCTAACGAAGGCCGGCTTCAGCGCGAGTTGCCTGCAACTACGAGGACACCTCCTCATCGAGATTTCACCGGTTTTCCAATTGACTTCCGGGTTATGAGTGGCAAGCCACGTGTGACCCAAAATCATGTCATGAGATCCCAGATCCGTGATGTCGGCTACTAACTCTTCGAAGTGATCTCCGAACTGAACTCTAAGTGGTACCTGATGCGTAATCCTTCCAGCGGAATTAAGAGTACCATCGACATTAAATACGTCCACAGCTCATGGGAGAGACAACTTGGGAAGCTTCTTTCGATCAACGAATTTGGCGTCTACGAAAACACCTGTAGCACCGGAATCCAACAAGGCCTGCACAGCGTGTGCGTCACCCTTCCTAGTGCGAATAATAATAGGTACAGCGACGTGATCCTTTAAGTTGAGCGTGCGAACTCAGGATTTTGGCGGTACGGTCGCCTGAGCATCGCTAACCGACTCGGATCCTTCCGAAACACTATTTTTGGGAGTTTTATATGCCGAAGAATTAAGTGGAGCCAGTTTTACATCCGGTCCCGAGCCCTTTTGGGACCCTTCAGCAGACGGTGTAGGTACAGAGTCTGAATCATCGTCCATACTATCTACAGTGAGAGGGGAAAACCTATTTACAGTAACTATGTCCGAGAATGAAACCTTTTTTTGTGTTTTTGTGTTATCTTTTTTTGTATTTTCTTTTAAACTATTTTTAGAAGACGAAACCGAGCAACAACGAGAAGAGAAACTAAAAGGGAGAAAAGAAACAAGTCCAGTACTAGTATTGTCCGAGCCTGCAGGACCCGACTTCACTGCAGCTCCGATTCTTTTAACTTAGATATATGGGCGACGATCTGTTCGAACGTCATCCCGTCCATAGCGGCCAGCCGCGGGTCAACACCTTCAGAGCGCACCTGGCGCCCTTTCCCTTTGTTCCTGGCCTGCGGGCAATGCGGACGAATATGGCCTTTCTGCCCGCACGCGTAGCATTGATAATTCGAGAAGTCTTTCTTGGGGCGGCTTCCCGATCCACCCTGCGCAGCCCCAATATCCATGGGTGCGCCTTGCCCTGACGTTACCCCGGGCGAGGGTCGCGAGAAGTTTTGTCCCCATCGAGAGGACGCACCGCCGGTCTTGATTCTAACTGCCTCCAGGGCAGCACCGAGGCCTCTAACCTCGACGTCGTACTCCGCCCAAGTTTCCTTTCGGCGCCCCTGGACGAAGATTTGCTGAAGTATTTCGGGGCGGATAGCCCTCTCCAGCATGAAGATTGCGTAGTCATCGGATACCCCGGACGCGGTCCTTAGTGCGTTGAACTTGGCCAGGAACTCTTCCGTTCTGGCCTGTCCTTGGCGGATCTTGCTGAGCTGATCCCGAGCCCAGTCTTTATTATGAAGTGGCCTGAAGTGCGCTTCTACTTCGGCCACGAGATCGTCATAAGACAGCCAGGCCCCTGCCGCCATGCATGTGTCGATACGCGCCCGCGCGTAAGCTCCAGCAATTGGTCCGGACATCCTGGTCCAGACTGCGAGATTCCTAGCCCGCGGGCTAGTCTGGTTCGCGACAATGATGAAGGCCTTCATCTTGGCCCACCATTCCTCGAACTTGCTGATAGACCCGTCGAACATCCCCGGGTCAGCGACGCCCCGTTTCGTGGGGTCAACGTTTTGATTTACGTTAGCGGTGGCCCCTCTGCCTGCTGGCTGCTGCATGCCAGCCACGGCGCCAGCGACATGCTGCGCTACTTGGTTGGCGACCTGCGCCGTGATCATTGCGGTCATTTGCTGCATGAAGTGCAGCTGGTCTTGGGTGAATTGGTCCATGACCGGTGAAAGTTACTGGGGTACGTGGGGGAGGGCGGATGGTTTGTCTATTCCGTAAGCTGTACGGAACGTGCAGGACGAAACCGAGTAAATTGGGGTCGGGAGAGGGGGAGCGAAGAGGAAGCGGTGAGAGGCGAGGGAGAAGGGGTTCGGGGGTTCCAAAGATTTGTTGCTCGAGGGGAGTAACTTCCCGAGCGAACAGGAGCGGGGGAGCGGGCGACTCTTCCTTTTTAAGGTAAGGAGAAAACCTGACACGAGGAGCCAAAGACTCCGACTTCTTGACGCAAGGAATTTTGAGAGAGATTTTCCCTGCCCTCCATGGCGGTACTCTGTCTCAACTATCGTACGGTAACTAGGGATACTGGTAGTACGCTTTCTACCTCCCGTGACATAGGGGCACTACTGTTAAACTATGCGTTTCCACCCCCTAAGCGGGACTACTGACTAGGTTTCTTCTTCGACACAACCCCTTGCCATAAAGGGGACGAGACTAAAGGCGTCGTCTCGTGAAGAAAGAAAAGGCGAGAAAACAAAGCTCCTTAACCCTGGAGTCCGGGTATGGTTGCCCTATATGCCTGGGTGCAAGCGGAGTGAGGGATAACTTGGTAATCGAGTTCAAGTGTAACACTAACAATCCGAAGATCGTTATCGGTCACTCCTTGACTGATAGAGAGCTGAGGTTTAGGGAACTGAGTTAATGCGCAATGCACAAATGAACTCGATTGGAGTGTCTATGACAAGAGAGACGGTATTTATACTACCTAGAGTGTTTGTACCGAAGAACGTCGTAGAACAAACCAAACAAGCGAGAGATAAACGCTATTGGCTGCAGCGCTCCACGCTGAGTCAATGCGGCTATGCTGACGAATCAGCTGACTAAGTAAAGCGTCTATGAGCGCGTCTAAGTAACCCTAACCAGAGAGTGGATAAATATGGTAAACTACGCTAAGACTACGCTACAACTAGTAGTGAAAAAGTACGGGCCGTTACAGTGGCTGTGTGCCCTCCCGCCATCCCCGCCCCCTATCCCGCCCTAGGTATGAATAAATCTAGATAATTGAGCCCGTCCCGCCCTTTGGATTAGTAATACTAGTAATATCGCATGACGTCGGGTGGCTATGTGCCCTCCCGCCATCCCGCCCCCTATCCCGCCCTATAGTACGAATAAATCTAGATAATTGAGCAGGTCCCGCCCTTCGGATTAGTAATACTAGTAATATCGCGTGACGTCGGGTGGCTGTGTGCCCTCCTGCTATCCCCATAGTATGAATAAACCCAGAAAATTGATCGTCGATCACGTCCCACCCTTCGGTGTAGTACTAGTAGGCTAATTATATCTAGTACCAATAATGCTCGATATCCCATGATGTCGGCGTGGCTGTGTGCCCTCCCGCCATCCCTGCACCCCTATCCCGCCCTATAGTACAAATAAATCTAGATAATTGATCATGACCTGCACTTCGGATGTAATACTCCATTCACTAATATTATATACTCAAGGTCCAGTACGAATAATGCCGGATATCCCATGACATCGGCATGGCTGTGTGCACTCCGACTATTCCTTCCCACGCCCCCTTCCCGCCCTATAGTATGAATAAATCCAGATAATTAGTTACATCCCGCTCATTGTAATACATAGGTTCATTGGTTTCAGTGCAAATAATGCTCCATACATGACGTACGCAGCGTGGCTGTTTGCACTTCGAGTCTGCCTTTATTATCGCGAAGCAATGTGGATGATACTCACACAACATGGTCACATGACACATCTGATGACATCAATACACCTGCAGCTAGCACTGGGCGTGAATAATTCTCAATATTTCGAAGGTATCGACACATTTGAGGTACGGATAAGAGTGCATATGCTGGTACTCGGTACCAAGAGATAAAGAAACTCGGGATATGTAAATTTCGGATCGACGAACCCTGCCATAGTCAATCAAACGCACTCTCCCCCATCCGACTCCTCTTCCGACGTTGTGATGATCTCCCGGCTTTTTGGTGTGGCCTGCGCTCGACCCCTACGAGCTTTCTTTGATGCTTGTGGAGCGTTCTCGTCGTTGAGAGCCTTGCGCTTCTTTCCCTTGTCGGAGCGACCTTGACGGGGCACACCGACCGTCTCACCAGCTTCGCGCCTCGCGTCCACCTGTTTGCGATATTCATGGTGTTGCATAGAAGTCATCTTGACCCATCGGAAAGAATTGTCCCTTATCGCGTCCCGCAAGCGGCAGATCTCGTCTATGGTTTGTATCTTGTAGGGACTACAGAAGGGAATGCCATCAGGCCAGCCTTCATAGTCGATGCCAAACTTGTACTTGATCTGCTCGAAATTCGCAAATCGCAGACGGACGGCCTTCTCTTGACGAAGGTGCTTGGTAATAGAACCTATGGTCATAGCTTAATAAATGTTTGATACCATATGTGGCAGACGTACTGAAGCCCGAGTCCAACCCATTTTTTGCTTGCTTCTGCATGTTCTCGAGGGAATCGCGTGCTTCGATATCTAAATGATGGTTAGCAATGTCACAAGGGATCAGGAAAAAAGACTCACTCTTCTCTTCGTTACACGCCCACAATTCCAGTTGTTTGATAATGTAGTCAGGGCTGAGCTTCATCCGATCCTCCCAGAAGTCCATGATATTATCCGTTCCAAACCAGGTTGCAGCATGCATGTCATAGACATGACCACGAGTCACAAACAGGCAAGCATAAATTCCGGTATGATATGCAAGGGCCTGAAGCTATGATCACCATCAGCATGTCAGCGGGCAGGAGTATGCGGATAGCCAAACCTACCTCCCCATAAATCTTCTTCAGGGTAACCTGGACATCACGAGATGCCGCAGTGTTGGTGCTCCGAACGCCTACAGCCTTGCGAGAGCGAGACTCCTTGAGCTCACCAAGATACTTCTGCTTCATCTCTTCGTCAAGGTTCTGCAGGTCTGGGTCATTTGCGACCATCTCTTGCAGCTCCTTCAATTTGACTTTTTGACCGCACGGAAGATCTGAGAACATTGTAGTATCGCCCAGGATATAAAGCTATTCGAGTTACCTGCATTGACTTGACGTGCCTTGATACAGACAAGAGCGTTTGCTAGCGATTCTTCACGTCTCTTTCTGTAATGAGTCTCCCCAGTAATCAAAAGTTTGACCTTCTCCGGCAGAACACTGTGGGCCTTCGCAATTTCATTGATGCGCGTTTCCTGTTCCTCCAGGAGCTCAGCCACTGCGTCAGTTACGGCCTGCTGCTTCACTCGCCTCAGCTCCGCAGCGGCTTTCCTTGCTGCCCTTTGAGTGGCATCCAATTTCTCTGAGCTACGAGTGGGAATAACCGGCCTCCCAGGGTTATGGGACTTCCAGCTTGCATCATTGAGAGCTTGCGGTGGGTCCCCAGCTCCAGTAGACAGCGTAGGGAGACAACTATCTGGCGCGGGCGCATCTCGAGTCCCTTCCGTTGCTTCTGTGTTGAGAACCGGCGGTGGGTCTCTGGCTGCAGTAGACAGTCCAGGGAGACGATCTTGCGTGAAAGTGGATGCATCTCGAGCAACTGGGACAGCAAGTTGTTCTCCTAACACGGTTGCTGCACCACCCGGATCCGTGAGACTTTGATTGGGAAAAATGGTGGAGCTTGCAGTTGGCGGTGGAAGACGAACACTGTCTAGCTCAGTGTGACCACCATAAACATCGATGGAGTCTTGGAGAAGATCCATGAAGGACATATGGTGGACAGTGTCGTCAGAGAACTGCCATGCCAAACCATTGATATTGGGAGTGACGGGAACAGTGGCGGTGGCAGAATTATCACCAAGAGGGTATGGAGAATCGGGACGAGCGCCAGGTGTCGGAGGAAAGTAGAACCTTGGAATCGGTTGTAGTGGACATGGGCTTTTGCCTAAGTAAACATGAGTTAGTAGGCGTCCCTGCTCAGACGCGATGAATTTACCTTGATTGCTTGAAGGGTTAGCGTCCTGTAAAGGAAGCCCATCCATTTGTATGAAACGACTTCGTAGGAGCGCGTCTAGGGCTGGCCGGTGTGCAGTGAGAACGAGATTTGAAGACCAAGATGCGAAGCGAACGAAAAAAAAGAGTGATATGGTTAATGACAGCAGAGACATGGACGTGTGATGGCGTGGTGTCAATTTGACAGGTTCCTATTGCGATCTTTAGTTTCGAGAAAAATAGAAAATTGAACAGGCCAATATTCACCTTGCTTATCATGTGCAATGACATTCTGTTTGACAAGGCCAAGTAGAACATGCCCAACGGCCCCTCTGTATGTAGTCACTGTAGCCGAAGGGTTAGATTATGTAGTACTTCATAGCCGCAGTAGTATGCCTTGTCATTGTATGACTACAGTAGTTGGTGTACTACATAGGCTACCAAGACTACACATTTACCCTTAGGCAGTCCAAGGATTGATGAACTACCACTACAGTGGTGTCCTACTGCAGCTACCAAGCCTGCCATAGCTCATAAAGTAAGCAGATATCCGGCCACCATATACATATTGCCATTTCGTACATAACCAGCTTTGTAGTCAGTGCATACACTTGTAGTGCTATGACATGGAGGTAGTAATTAATCCGACTCGTCCTCCGTAGTTGAACCCTCCTCGTGCTCCTTGATGGCAGTGGCAATGATTTGCGCAGATACAGTAACCTCCGTTGGCGCAGTTAAGGGTGCCGCGCCCGAGTGGATACTGAAAGATGAGACACTCAGTTAACCTCAGTAACACATGCAGCTGTACATACCGTCCGACTTCGTAAAGTCTCCTGCAGATGGATGGTAAAACATCATACGTCTTCGTGGCCTCTGCAAATGCTTGCAGACACTTAAGATGGGAGTCGTATGTGGCGCGGTATTCTTGTATAGTGAAGGGGATGTCCGTCCGTGTACCCGTCGACCACTCGTCTATGCAGCACTCGATCTAGAGGTGCAGCCGCCATCAGCGTCGAACCGCACCTGCGCCGCTTCAAGCACAATAACGAACTTACCGCTGTTAGGACCAATGCGAGCGCTGGGTATGGAATTGGCATGAAATACTTGTGGAATCTGATACCGTCATCGTGTTTGTTTGCGAACCTCCACTTCCTTCCAATACTCCACATCCGATGCCGACTCTTCGAAGGGAGGGGAACGAGAGGAGGAAGATGTATTTAACATACTCTGACTCAGAAAGCGTGTGCCCGGGTTTGGAACACATTTAACCTCGTTCCCATAGTATGCATCTTTGTAACGTTGTAACGCTTCTTGAAAGGTTGCGCATTTGAAATGGATGTTCTTGGAAACGCCAAGGACTCTTGAAGCTGCATCATTCCTATGCAGTGAGGTTTGGATCAGAGCAAGTAAATGACAGAGAGACGATACTTACCAGTTGTAGAAGATGCCTGGCTCTTGGCCAACAATAACCACATAGAATTCATTAGCAGGGGTGGTAGGCAGCTCAATATCGTCAGGATGAATCGGTTGTGCTGGACGATGCTTAGGCATGCGTGAAGATCTCGTTGGAGTCGTCGCAAAGGTGCCGGTTTTGGGAGTGTTTCTGCTAGCGGGCACACAAGGCCTCCCAGATACAGATTGAGAAGATTTTGCTGAGGTATGACTTGATGACTGGGGCATTACCGCTTGAATATGAGTTGGGGTAGTGGAAGAGTCGGATGGCCGGTTTTGCCCGCTCACTGAGGATCGAGCTAGGGACGAGTCATGGACACGGGGGGATGAGAGCAGTAGAGTGGGTTGTCGTGGAGTGATCTCTGTTGAGCAACGGTGCATGGCACAGAGGCCAGCTCCACTGGACTCACCTTAGGTTTGAGTAGTAACGAGTTGAGATGAAGTAAGAGGGCAAAAGCGATTGTATTTTAGGGCGCCATAGGCTGCCTTTATATACTACAGGGTGAGTGTGACGTGACGTGTGACAACTACCTAAATAGTCGTAGCTATTGTCTACCGTATTTGGACTAAGTGTTGTTCTACCTATGTAGTAACTACTTCCCACGCTGCACTGAGTAGGCGCGTGTTCAACACTCCCCCTTGCTAAGTCGCTGGTTAAAGCGCGCAAGCATAGGATGGCGCTACAATTAAGTGCAGCCAGATTAGTCGTCAGCCTGATAGATTTCAAGCCCGAGTTGTGCCCTGAACTTTTCAAATTTGTCTCGACCCAAGTTCTTGGTGAACATATCCGCAGGGTTCTCTGCACCATCGATGAAGAATAGGGCGACTTTACTGTCAGCCACAGCTTCGCGCACATAGTGGTAGCGAATGCCGATGTGCTTGGACCTTTTCTCAGTCACAGGGTTTGAAGCCATAAACAAGGCTCCCTGGTTGTCACCGCAAATCGGAATGGGTTTCAACTTATATCCCAATTCCTCGAGCAGGTTTCGAATCCAGATTACTTGGCGGCTACAGTCACTGAGTGCCATGTATTCTGCTTCAGTGGACGACAGGGCTACTGTCTTTTGGGCATGTGATGTCCAACTGAAGATGCCATCAGCAAGTTTCAGGAAGAATCCTGTCTGTGATCGGCGAGTGGAAGGGTCAGAGGCCCAGTCTGAATCTGTACATGCAGTGATGCCTAGGCCAGAATCACCATTGAAAACGAGGGAGTAATTTCTTGTCCCAAGTAGATAGCAACAGATATACAGCGCTTTATCTAGGTGTTCTTTGGACGGATTCGCGGAGTGTCGCGATAGGGCTGTCACGGCATATGCAATGTCAGGACGGGTTCCTAACATGATATAGAGCAGTGACCCAATCACTGTCTGGAAACGAGTTCTGAGCTCTGGGTCGGCAGGCTCGTCGTTTGGTAGGGCATAGTACCCAGTGGGTAGTGGAGTCTTTGCCGGTTTAGCATTTTGGAGTCCACAGCGCTCAACGATTTTGTCAAGATAGGCGCATTGATCAAGATAGATCTTGTGGCCTTGGCGCTTGATGGACATCCGGAGGAACTCTTTAGGCTCTCCGAGATCTCTACATTCCCACTTGCGCATAAACAGCGCTTTGACCTCATCGACTACAGCCTTGCTAGGGCCACAGAAGAGGGCGTCATCCACATATATAATGGCGACGACTGTATTTTTCCTCTTGTAGAGGAAGAGTCCAGCATCGGACTTGAGGCGCTCAAAACCTAGTTCCTTTAAGGATTTATCTAGTGTTCGCCACCAGGCCAGGCCAGCCTGCTTCAGGCCATAGAGGGCACGCTTTAAGCGGAGCACTTTCTGCTCTTGCCCAGGCACTGCGAAGCCTTCAGGTTGCTCCATGTAAATTTCTTCTTCAAGTTCGCCATATAGATAGGCGCTCCTGACATCGAGAGCTGAGATGTACCAGTTTTCAAGCGCAGCAAGTGCGAACATAAGGCGCACGGTTTCATAGCGCACTACTGGTGAGAAGATTTGGTCAAAGTCTAAACCTTCGACCTGGGAGTAGCCTTTGGCGACAAGCCTGGCTTTCTTCCGGCCATCGGACTTTACGTCAAATACCCAACGGTTTTTAATCACCTTTCTCCCCCTTGGGCGGCTTACGAGGTCAAAGACCTTCCGCTTTCGGAGCATGTCAAGCTCCTCACGACACGCAGTTTCCCACTGCTGTTGCTCAGCCTTGGGTAGGCGAGCGATGTCGCGGTAAGACCATTCCCTCACATTAAGTTTGGGAGGCTCACTAGAGGGGACCGCTTTGGCGAGGAGGAAATTTGCCAGGTCTACTCCCCCTTCCCAGCATATCCGCTCGACGTCATCCTCACTACTGGGGGACGGAGCAGGGGGTGGTTCCGGGAATCCTCCTGGCACAGGGTGAGATCCTGATGATTCGCCAACTGTTTCTCTCCATCGGCGCTCATTTGCAATATCCCTGAACTGTTCGACAGGGTGGCGCCGTTCGCCATAGACATTTCCTGGGTGAACAGGAGGTCTGCGCTCCCTCTGGGGGCGCACTGGTGCTGGAGGTACAGGGGGCCTGTGCTCCTTACGAGGGCAGCGAGGTTCCTGGGGTGGTGGTGGGTTTCGAGCCGGAGAAGGTGTTCTCGGCGGCGGAGGAACGGGTTCCTGCTCCACTGGAGTCTCAGCGCGCTGTCTACCCTGAGTGGGGCGCGAAGGACGAGGGGGGTCATCCTCAGGTGGTGCAGGGGCCTCATGAGTGGGCTCATGATCATCGCGGACTGGTTGTCGGACGCGAGATCTAGTCGAGGAGCAGCGGGGGAACGCGCTCTCATCGAAAGTTGCATGTGCCGCAGTGAATACGGCATTGGAGGGGCGCATGAATAAATAATTGCGCTCATTCCCTGGAGCAACACCAATGTAGGTCATTAGTTCAGACTTCGCAGCCATTTTGTTGGCGCGAGCCTCGGCAGGCAAATATACATATGCGCCGCATCCAAAGACACGAAGGTGATCGATGGATGGTTCCTCCCCATTAATCAACTGATATGGGGTGCGCCAGTTAATACGGCGCATCGGTGACCTGTTGTAAACATGGGTCGCATGTGAGAAAGAGAACTCCCACCAGGAGTCAGGGAGGCAAGCCTCGATTCTCATAGACTCGGCCTTGTCCATGAGGGTGTGCATGATTCTCTCTGCGCGACCATTCTGCATAGGGGTGCGAGGCGCACTTTGGAATATACGAATTCCCTTCTCCTGTAAAACTCGATCGAAGGCTTCAGATTTATACTCTCCCCCTGCATCGGACATCCAGCCTTTGACGTAGGCATTATATTGAACGCGGACCATCTGCAGAAAATTTTTGGTCGCGGAAATCGCAGCATCTTTAGTGCACAGATTTACTGTCCATGCATGTGATGAATAGTCGTCTAAAAAGACAATCACATATTTAAATTTGCGATAAGACGCAATGGGGAAGGACTTCAGATCGGAGTGTATTAACTCGAACGGCTGCGAAGCTCTGCGCTCATTTGGTGGGAAGGCTCTGTTAGGCATCTTGCCCAGAGCACAACCAGGACATATCTCGTCCTTGGTGGGTAACTCGATCTCAGGGAAATCCCTGGTATGTTTCTGCGCCTGGTGCAAGACGTCTGTAGAGGGGTGTCCCAGACGTCGATGCATAGTATCATAGGTTACCATGCAAAGTGTTGCTTCAGTCAGCACAGCAGGCGACTTCAGCACGAAAATAGTGTCCTTGTTCTCCCTGGGGACGCAGGTCAGGTATGCATTTCCATCAGGGTTATATATCGTCAGATGCGACGAGTTACCGCGCACGACAGCACCTTGTTTGAGGAGCACACCTAGTGAAATTAGCCGGCCCCGTAAATCCGGCATGTAATAAACGGGATAGAGCCGCACAAGATCCCCTTGGCGCTCATTTGGTAGTCCTGAATAAACGAGGACAGTTCCTCTCCCAGTCGCAACGGAGGCTCCATTCGCAGTCTGGATAGGGAGTTGTTGATCCCCTTTGAGTGGCTCATAGTCAACGAAGTCATCTAAGTCATTTGTGAAATGGTTTGAAGCACCAGAGTCAAGCACCCATTCGGGGTCGTCATGCTTACATTTGCCCTTACAGTTCACACACATCGCAAATGAGAGCGCATGGACACAAGTAGTATTCAAAGAAATAGAACACATGCTATTACTACTCGCTATATACCGCGCAGAATTGCAAGCGAAAGCGGAGTTAGTGTCCTGCTTAAGTGAACGTGAGGGGATGACTAACCTATCCATCACCAGAGGCTGTAGACTTTGGCCAAATACACCCGTCAACTGCCACTTATCCATTTACACCAGAGCCGTCAATTACCACAGCCAAATAAGGAAATACCCCCTAATACAATTTCTCGCAGCCAGCCTCTGTCGGAGTTCCAAAACTGAGTGTTATGTAATATGGCACAGCCACACTGCGAACCAAAATTGTAGCCTGGGTTGAGGGGATCACAGGAGTATGCTTACATCAGCAAGATCTTTATTTTTGGATGAGATATAAATGGAAAACTAAAATTTTCTCGAGTCTTTTTGGTTTCTGTTACACAGCCACACAGACAGGGGAATGCACAGCCACGCAGGGAAAGGTTGTACACAGCCACACAAACAGGGGAATGCACAGCCACACAGGGAAAGGTCGCACACAGCCACACAGACAGGGGAGTGCACAGCCACACAGGGAAAGGGGTTGCACAGCCCCAGGGACAGGGGTGGTGCACAGCCACATGAAAAACCAAAGTTATAGCCCGGGTTGAGAGGATCATGGGAGTATGCTTACATCAGCAAGATCTTTATTTTTGGATGAGATAAATGTAGAATACTAAAATTTTCGCAAATGTTCGCTTTTTTGCAGAGCCACTCCACCTTGAATATGGCTTATGTAATCAAAAAAGCGGACCACATGCCTGGGTTGTTCACTGCAAGCATTCCTCAGTTTTTTTGCCAAAAACATTCAAAAAAAAGAGAGGAAACTGATACTCTTTAATTTGGGATGTCTTTGGAAAAATGATTGTAAAAAAATACTGGATTTTTATTGACCATTTCACCTCAAAAAATGGTGTGGAATTATGTGAAATCATTGCAGGCAAAATAATTATGACTGTTTTCTAGTATGATTTGGAATGAAATATGCATTGAAAATTGTAAATATATCTTCACATGTTTGGGGGTTTAATAATCTAATTTTTTCTTAGAAGAAAGTCCACAAAATAAGCAGTATTTATGTGGCCAAATCACTGTATTTGAAATGATGAGTTGCATGTCAAAGTTCATGTGAAAAATATTCTGTCTTTTTTATGCTTGAACATGTTATATGCAGAAAAATATATTCAGACAAAATATCAAATGACTTATTGAGTATTTTCCCACCAAAATCATCTATTAAACATATTGAATATTCTTCCTGGGTAAAATATTGAGTATATTCCTGCAGTCCCAACATATTGTATCCAGTCACCAAGCAGCCCCAAAACACTATTTTCATCTTCATCTGGTTTGAATATGCAGCCTGATTTCTCTGATCTTAAACTACTTAGTCCTACTGAATCTGCTGAGTCAGAGTTTGTATCAGGAGTGTGAGTCAAGTGCATGGTGCAGGACAGTGTTGGCTACTCTGAGCTGGTCTGTGGTCCCAGCCTGTACTCATGGGGGAAGCCCACCTTGTCATACATGCTTCCACCAAGAGCAGCACTGCAGTGGCCTTTTCTTTGAGGCAGTCAAAGTTATCATTGTGCATGGGCTAAGGCCTTAGGACTGTCCACTCTATTCCCACCAGCAGCATTTTGAGTGTCTGGGACTGGTTTGTAAGGTAGGGATGGTTCTCCATGCATGATAAATGGTGACATATCATGGCTGTGATGTAGCAATGCTTAAGCCTGAGGGATTATGCACAGAAAGGTGATGGAGGTCATGTAAGTATGGTAAGAGGGTCAGGTGAGGAGCAGTCCCTGTTACCCTGGTGGGCACCATTTCATGTGGGCCTTGATGGTTTGAGGACAGTTCTTTGTCAAGCATACCTGCTCACCTACTTTCTGCTGCTTTCCTTGCATCTAACTGAGTGGCTGTTGGGCCAGATCCTTCATGGCATATTAAGCTTTTGAGTTGGACGTCATCTGGGCCTGAGTTTTGTTTCTATGGTGGGGTGTGGGTGACTGGTCTTTACAGATGGGAAAGATTACCTGGTTTGGTCTGCAGGACCATTTCTCATGGTGGATGAGGGGGAAGAAAGAAGCACTTGGTGGTAGTAATGAACTTCATGAGTGGCAGTCATGCTTCATGGCCAAAGAAGGAAAAACATATCATCACAGGTCAGGAGGTATGTCATGTGTGGTCCTTGCTGAGTCCACAGAGTTTCTTTGAGTCTACAGAGTCTTCTATGAGTCCCCAGAGTCTGCTTCAAGTTCTGGAGCCTACTTTGAGTCCCTTCAAGATTCCCCAGCTTCTTTGAGTCCTTCCACTGCTTCAAAAGTTCCACAGAGTTTTGGAGGCATTCCCACCGATTTCCAGAGTCTAAACCACTGCCCTTCAAGTCCCAGCCCTTACCAGCCTTTGTAGACCTTCAGAGCCACCATATTTGCCTGCCTAGTGGCAGTAATTCGAGTTCTTCATTGTGGACTACTCCCAGACCTTAGGGGATCTTTTCCCATAGCCTTTCTGACACCCCCTTCTGACTCATATCAAGCCCTAGGCCACAGCTTTGGTGGCTGTGCTTACCTGATGTGGACACTGACATGGCTGTTCAGTACCATTGAACAGCCACATCTTCTATCCAACTGCTGCTTGCTGCTACCACCTCTGGTGGTCTGCTGGCCCCTCAGTGCCCATGGAGGACCCCTCAGCCAGGATTTTAGTTACCTTCCAGTACCAGGTATGCCCCTCATCCTCTCATAGAGACTGTGATTCATTAATGACAACTGATTTGCAGGTCTGCTGCTCATTGCCAACATTGGCACTGTTCCTCCTCTTGGGTACATGACATAGCATACACTCATGGAACATTGTGTATTCACCAGATCTAATATGACTGAGAATGTATCGTTCTCTGTCACATGTCAATGTCAGGATCAACCACATCATGATGCCACCTCCAAAGAAGGAAAAACATATCGACCCCATGTAGTCACATTAGTCACAACATATGAGTAGCCTGCGCGCCAAACTGCCAACACATATGGACAGGCTGTGGCGGGCCCGTCAAATTAATTAATACGTGACTTATAGGCGGGCCGGAGTTCCCTGAGTGACAATAACAAATGAGCGGGCCCGAGAGTAAGGATGCAACGAATATGTACAACATATATACTGGCCCGCCTATTTGAAAGAGCCAAGGGAATACCCTAACAAATGTACGGGCCCGTCCGAGAGAGCAGATAAGACCGCACCACTCATGGGCTGGCCCGGCCATGATGCCAAGGTAATACCGCGCAACTCATGGACTGGCCCGTCCAACGTGGCAGGTAGTAGTACATAACCCATGGACAGGCCAGGGGTTGATACAACGGCCATACTGCGCAACTCATGGACTGGCCCGTCCAAAGTGTCAGGTAGTAGTACATACATAACTCATGGACGGGCCAGGGGTTGGTACAACGGCCATACCGCGCAACTCATGGATGGGCCAGGGGTTGGTACAATGGCCATACCGCGCAACTCATGGACTGGCCCGTCCAAGGTGTCAGGTAGTAGTACATAACCCATGGACGGGCCAGACCTTGATTTGACGGTCATACTGCGCAACTCATGGACGGGCCCGTCCAAGGCATCAGGGAGTAGTACATAACCCATGGACGGGCCAGGGGTTGGTACAACGGCCATACCGCGCAACTCATGGACTGGCCCGTCCAAGGTATAGGTAGCAGCGCATAACCCATGGACGGGCCAGCCCTTGAGGTGACGGCCATACCGCACATCTCATGGACTGGCCCGTCCAAGGTGTCAGGTAGTAGTGCATAACTCATGGACGGGCCAGGCCTTGGTATGGCGGCCATATCGCGCAACTCATGGACTGGCCCGTCCAAGGCATCAGGTAGTAGTACCTAACCCATGGACGGGCCAGGGGTTGATACAACGGCCATACCGCGCAACTCATGGACTGGCCCGTCCAAGGTGTCAGGTAGTAGTAACCCATGGACGGGCCAGGGGTTGGTACAACGGCCATACCGCGCAACTCATGGACTGGCCCGTCCAAGGTGTCAGGTAGTAGCGCATAACTCATGGACAGGCCAGGCGTTGGTACAATGGCCATAACGTGCAACTCATGGACTGGCCTGTCCAAGGCATCAGGTAGTAGTGCATAACTCTTGGACAGGCCAGGCCTTGGTATGGTGGCCATACCGCGCAACTCATGGATGGGCCCGTCCAAGGCATCAGGTAGTAGTACATAACCCATGGACGGGCCAGGCGTTGGTACAATGGCCATACCGCGCAACTCATGGACTGGCCCGTCCAAGGTGTCAGGTGATATGACGATGCGCCGCACAAAGGATGCACTAGCCTTGGCCGTGATAGCAGGTGGGACGGCATAACTCACAATATTTGGGGTTAATGATGGCATTAGCAGTGCATAGGGGCAGGAGCTGGCAGTGCGGAAAGCTCTCTCAGGGGATACTGATTAGTGGCACTAGGTGATACATGTAGTGGTACCATGTATGTAACTACTAATTCCAGTTCCGCAATTAGGGCTCTTGTGCCGCACAAAGTGAATGCAGCCAGAGCTGGTATTGCGGCAAGCTCTCTCGGGGGCTCCCGATTAGTGGTGCTAGGGGCTATATGTAGGGGCAACATGTATGTAACTACTGATTTGGGTTCCGCAATTAGATTCCCATGGGGCCCATATGCTGCACAAAGTGAATGCAGCAGGGGCTGGCAGTGCGGCAAGCTCTCTCCGGGGACACTAATTAGCGGCACTAGTGCATACTTGTAGTGGTACCATTTATGTAACTACTAATTCAAGTTCCGCACTTAGGTTCCCACGGGGCTCTTGTGCCATGCAAAGTGAATGTGGCGGGAGCTGGTATCGCGGCAAGCTCTCTCGGGGGCTCCTGATTAGCGGTGCTAGGGGCTATATGTAGTGGCAACATTTATGTAACTACTGATCTGGGTTCCGCAATTAGATTCCCATGGGGCCCATGTGCTGCACAAAGTGAATGCAGCAGGGGCTGGCAGTGCGGCAAGCTCTCTCGGGGGATACTAATTAGCGGCACTAGTGCATACTTGTAGTGGTACCATTTATGTAACTACTAATTCAAGTTCCGCACTTAGGTTCCCACGGGGCTCTTGTGCCGCACAAAGTGAATGTGGCGGGAGCTGGTATCGCGGCAAGCTCTCTCAGGGGCTCCTGATTAGCGGTGCTAGGGGCTATATGTAGTGGCAACATGTATGTAACTACTGATCTGGGTTCTGCAATTAGATTCCCATGGGGCCCATATGCTGCACAAAGTGAGTGCGGCAGGAGCTGGTATCGTGGCAAGCTCTCTCGGGGGATCCAGATTAGTGGTGCTAGGGGTTATATGTAGTGGTACCATGTATGTAACTACTAATTCAAGTTCCGCACTTAGGTTCCCACGGGGCTCTTGTGCCGTGCAAAGTGAATGTGGCGGGAGCTGGTATCGCGGCAAGCTCTCTCAGTGGATATTTATTAGCGGTGCTAGAGGCTACATATAGTGGTACCATGTATGTAACTGCTAATTCAAGTTCTGCAATTAGATTCCCTTGGGGTCCATGTGCCACGCAAAGTGAATGCAGCAGGAGCAAGCAGTGCGGCAAGCTTTCTCAGGGGATCCGCATTAGCGGCACTAAGGGCTACATGTAATACTACCCTGTATGTTACTGCTAATCCATGTTCTGCAATTAATTTCCCACAGGACACATCTGCTGCCCAAAGTGGGTGTGCCAGGAGGTGGACTCTTGTGGAGCTCCCTCAGGGGCTGTTTGTCACTGGCCTTAGGGCCTATTCATATCTGCATTATGTATGTAACTTCTAATTCCAGCTCCGCAATTAATCTCCCTCGGAATCCATGTGCCGTGCAAAGTCAGCGCAGCTGGAGCTGGCAGCTTGATGCAGCTTGCACGGCAGAGCTGCCTCATGGGTTTGGATCAGCAGATTTAATGGCCATGGGTAGCCATAGACCGTACGCAATTGCTGGACCTCATTCTGCGATTTCATTCCTGCCAAAAATGTATTCTGTGCAAATTCGGTGTGGAAGCCCAGCTTCAGTGGGAGGGCATAAGTGCATATTGGTCTGCCAGAATGGTGACATAAGTAATTAAATGACCCATATGACGTACTTCCCCACACTGTGCCTGTCATTTGTTGTGGGGTTCATTATGACACCTGTGAATCTGCAATTATTTCGGTTGGGCATTACAAGTCACCTTCATGGATTTGCGTCCTGTAAGGGCCTGTTGTGGTTCCCACATGGTACCTCTATAGACATTCCAAGTTTCAGGCCCATCCAGTCATAGCTGAACACACTGGATGAAAAATGACATATGAGAGCCGTGGGAAAGTGTCCGAAGATTTTAGGAGACTCGGAAAACATATGAGAAACCCGTCATAGCATGCTACACAGTGACCCAGAGGACTGGATAATTTGGGGAGTGCCTGTGGGTACACTCATTGATACTTCAGCAACATTAACTGCAGGGCATGATTGCCAAAGTTGTCACAAGCACGAAAACTTGATCAAGTGCATTACATGTATTTGCTACTAGACTGAAGGAGTGTGATAGGGCATTGTTGCATGGCATGCATTGTGGGTAGGTATGATCATGTAGAAATGGGTATGGATGGTGAACAATGACAATGGCATTCTCCCCCTGCAGTCAGATTCATGGTCAACTCACTGTGCAGCATGCTATGATGGGTTTCTCATATGTTTTCAGAGTCTCCTAAAATCATCGGACACTTTCCCACGGCCTTCATATGTCATTTCCTTTGCGGCCCTTCCAATTCAAAGTAAATGGGTTTGAATGTTTGAATGGTGGTAGGTATGGTAGCCCAGAGTTAGCATATGGGATTTCGGGGCAGGTTACCCTGGGAGGACACGCATGACATGAAGCCCTAAAAAGGCGGGTAGGCAGCCAATCTGGCAATTAGACTACGTGATCCCTCCAATGGGAACATAAATTGCAGACCGAGTTACAGTGATTAGATACATATTACCGCTACTTATAGCCACTATGCCCGCCCATTCAAACAACCCGTGGCAGCTCTGCTGTGCTAGCCGCCCTTCCACCAGTTTTCGCGGCATCCAATCACTGTGGGAAATAAATTGTGGAAGGTGTTTCAGTAAACAGATGCATATTACAGCTACCCATAGCCACTACATCCACCTATCTGAACCCCCCGGGGTAGCTCTGCTGCACAAGCCGCACTTCCACCAGTTTGCGCGGCATTTGATCACCGCGGGAAATAAATTGCGGACCAAGTTACAGTAATTAGATACATATTACAGCTACCCATAGCCACTAAGCCCGCGCATCCAAACAACCCGCAGCAGCTCTGCCATGCAAGCCGCACTTCCGCCAGTTTGTGCGGCATGCCTCCACACCGAGTTTGGGTGGCATCCATTTTCCAAGGGCAATAAATTGCGGACTGAGTTCCAATTATTAGATACACATTACAGCTACCTGTAGCCACTATGCCCGCCCATTTAAACAACCTGCAGCAGCTCTGGCACACAAGCCGCACTTCCACCAGTTTACACAGCATTTGATCACCGTGGGAAACAAATTGCGGACCAAGTTACAGTAATTAGATACATATTACCACTACCCGTAGCCACTATGCCTGCCCATTCAAACAACCCGTTGTAAAGTTGGTAGAAGGAATGTCAGGGGAGATGCCAGTAGGTCTCCCGTTGGAAAAAGGTAGGTCAATTCGACCCAAGGGGGCTAGAGTGCCTGGTAGGGTGGGGGAACAATAGCGTGTTGCTGGACAACTGCTGGGCCGAGCGACACGAAACTGGGGGACGCCGTAGAGGGAGTCTGGGAGCGCTGGGAGATCGAAGAAACAAGAGGATTGGCGCACCCAATCCCGAGTTATGCCCAAAACCGTGCTACAGTGCCTTTCTCCACAAAATGTGCGATATCTCCGGAACCACTGAGGCTATAGCAACAGAAGATATACCTCCTGAGAGCCTTCGTCGAGTAGAATCAGATTCCAGAAAAGCGAGAGGGTGGACGCGTCGGTTCGCGAGAAATCGCGTGTGCAAGCTCGAAGGTAGGAGGGGAAGGGGGTTACCAAGCAACACAGCCCCCTCGCGGTGGGCTCCAGATGTAAAGTTGGGTAATGGGAGGCCTGGGGTTTTGCCTGAGGTCTCCCCGAGTGAAAGAAGTGGTCAGTTCGACCTGAGGGGGCTGGAGTGCCTGGTAGAGTCAAGAGAAAAGGGAAAAAAAGCCTAAAACGCGCCCTAAAACCCAAAGGATACCTGAGATAACGTCTGAAGACTGTCTGGTGATGGAGAAGTAATAATCCGAAGCCTCCGGGCTTGGATTTCCGTCTTTCGTCTCTGGTAATGCGGCTGTTATTATTCTGCTAAGTACAAAGTATCCTAAGTGCGAGTCTAGCTTATGTAAGCCAAAACTCGTCCAAACAGTAAGTAAAAGGGTAACATAAAAATATAAAAACAAAACAGTAAGTAGAAACAATGGAATAAAAGAAATCACCTAGTAGGGAGATTGCTCTCCCTACACCGTGGCAGCTCTGCCATGCAAGCCGCACTTCTGCCAGTTTGCATGGCATGCTTCCACACCAAGTTGGTACAGCAACCATTTTCTCTGGGAGACAAATCATGGAATGAGGTCCAGTAACTACATACATGTTATACGTACATATACCCACTACTTCCACCCATCTGAACCCCCCGAGGTAGCTCTGCCGCGCAAGCCGCACTTCCACCAGTTTGCATGGCATTCGATCACCGCGGGAAATAAATTGTGGAAGCAGTTTCAGTAAGTAGATAAATATTACAGCTACCCGTAGCCATTAAGCCTGCTCATCTGATCAACCTGCAGCAGCTCTGCCATGCAAGCCTCACTTCCACTAGTTTGCGCGGCATGCTTCCCCACTGAGTTTGGGCAGCATCCATTTTCCAAGTGCAATAAATTGTGGACCGAGTTTCAGTAAATAGATACATATTACAGCTACCCGCAGCCACTAAGCCCGCCCATCCAAACAACCCCGCAGCAGCTCTGGCGCCCAAGCCGCCCTTCCACCAGTTTGCACGGCATTCAATCACCATGGGAAAGAAATCGTGGAAGGAGTTTCAGTAAGTAGATACATTTTACAGGTACCCATAGCCACTAAGCTCGCCCATCCAAACAACCTGTGGCAGCTCTGCCATGCAAGCTGCTCTTCCGCCAGTTTTCATGGCATCCAATCACCACAGGAAATAAACTGCGGAAGGAGTTTCAGTAAACAGAAGCATATTACAGCTACCCATAGCCACCCATCTGAAACCCCCATGGCAGCTCTGCCATGCAAGCCACACTTCCGCCAGTTTGTGTGGCATGCTTCCCCTCCGAGTTTGGGTGGCATGCATTTTCCGAGGGAAACAAATTGCATACTGAGTTCCAGTAAGTAGATCCATATTACAGCTACCCGTAGCCACTATGCCCGCCCATCCAAACAACCCGCAGCAGCTCTGCCATGCAAGCTGCGCTTCCACCAGTTTGGGTGGCAAGGCCAGTCCATGAGTTGCGTGGTATGGCCACCATACCAACACCTGGCCTGTCCATGAGTTAAGTACTACTACCTGACACCTTGGACGGGCCAGTCCGTGAGTTGCGCGGTTTGACCTTCATACCCACCCCTGGCCCGTCCATGAGTTAAGTACTACTACCTGATGCCTTGGACGGGACAGTCCATGAGTTGCGCGGTACGACCGCCATACCAAGGCCTGGCCCATCCATGGGTTATGTACTACTACCTGACACCTTGGACGGGCCAGTCCATGAGTTGCGTAGCATGGCCGTCATACCAACCCCTGGCCCGTCCATGGGTTAGGTACTACTACCTGACACCTTGGACGGGCCAGTCCATGAGTTGCGCGGTATGGCCGTTGTACCAACCCCTGGCCCATCCATGAGTTAGGTACTACTTCCTGATGCCTTGGACGGGCCAGTCCATGAGTTGCGCGGTACAACCGCCATACCAACCCCTGGCCCGTCCATGGGTTAGGTACTACTACCTGACACCTTGGACGGGCCAGTCCATGAGTTGTGTGGTATGGCCATTGTACCAACCCCTGGCCCGTCCATGAGTTAGGTACTACTACCTGATGCCTTGGACGGGCCAGTCCATGAGTGCAGGGTATGACCGCCATACCAAGGCCTGGCCCGTCCATGGGTTAGGTACTACTACCTGACACCTTGGATGGGCCAGTCCATGAGTTGCGCGGTATGGCCATTGTACCAACCCCTGGCCCGTCCATGAGTTGCGCGGTATGGCCGTTGTACCAACCCCTGGCCCATCCATGAGTTAGGTACTACTACCTGATGCCTTGGACGGGCCAGTCCATGAGTTGCGCGGTATGGCCATTGTACCAACCCCTGGCCTGTCCATGAGTTGCGCAGTATGGCCGTTGTACCAACCCCTGGCCCGTCCATGAGTTAGGTACTACTACCTGATGCCTTGGACGGGCCAGTCCATGAGTGCAGGGTATGACCGCCATACCAAGGCCTGGCCCGTCCATGGGTTATGTACTACTACCTGACACCTTGGACGGGCCAGTCCATGAGATGTGCGGTATGGCTGTCACCTCAAGGGCTGGCCCGTCCATGGGTTATGCGCTGCTACCTATACCTTGGACGGGCCCGTCCGTGAATTGCGCGGTACTACCTTGGCATCATGGCCGGGCCAGCCCATGAGTGGTGCAGTCTTATCTGCTCTCTCGGACGGGCCCGTACATTTGTTAGGGTATTCCCTTGGCTCTTTCAAATAGGCGGGCCAGTATATATGTTGTACATATTCGTTGCATCCTTACTCTCGGGCCTGCTCATTTGTTATTGTCACTCAGGGAACTCCGGCCCGCCTATAAGTCACGTATTAATTAATTTGACGGGCCCGCCACAGCCTGTCCATATGTGTTGGCAGTTTGGCGTGCAGGCTACTCATATGTTGTGACTAACTGTGACTACTATATGTGACATATCATCACAGGTCAGGAGGTATGTCATGTGTGAGGCTTTGTGACCTATGGTATTCCATAAGGCATGATGTGCTCTATTGAAGCATGGGCAAACTGTGAGATAGTGTTCCACTGATTCTTGTGGGGCACCACATTTACAGCTTGGCAAGTCAGCTTTCTTGATGCAGGCCAGGTGTTTGTTGAGTCCCAAGTGTCTGTTGTGAAGTCTGATGTATGTGGTTGTATGTGGATTGCAGATTTTGAGGAGCACATTTGCATGTGTGTGGGAGGGGAGGCCTGCTTTGTATTTGGATGCAAGGGTGTGTCTGGGGGATTTCTTCCACATCTTTTCCCATCTTGCTTTTGAGGTGTCCCATTGCGCACAGATTACAGCTGAGATGCTCCATGGGAGGCCCTTCATTTGTAGGTACGCTGGGAGTCATCTTAGTGTGCTACTTTTCTGAGGGCCCCTTGCCACGATTCTGGTGTGCTTGTCAGCTAGTTCATTTCCCAGTATACCTTCATGTCTCAGGATCCATTGTAATGATAATTTCCACTGAGGGGTTGGGATCAAGTTTTTTATGACTGGGATACACTTCACTTCACTCTGGCTGTCTTTTCATATTAGTCTGCAAGAGTAGTCCACAGGACTGTTTATGAGTATTACAACAGAATCTTGTGGTAGGTTACATTAGTGGTAGTCTCTTCATCACTACAGCACAGTACACATGCCAATCAGTGAACAGGATTTTAGTCAGAACCAGTCACAAACTAGTCCTGACCAGTCGTGACCAATTGCTGGTTCCCTGATGTGTGTGGTTGTGAGAGAATAGGTGATTGGTCATGATGATGAAATGGTGCCAAAGAGGGGAGTATCTAATTGAGGCATTGATGACTTGAACAACAATACAGTAATACCAATTCTGCATGCTTTATCTCAGATGAAGGACAACAGTGGCTGGAATACATGCTCTCAGTTACAGTGACAACAAACAGACAGGTGTGGCTCTGTTACATGATCTTCTTATGGAGTGCATCAGGGAAATGACCAGTGCTACAAAGTGCTAACTGATGCTAACCGAGTGGTTCTGACTGGTTCTGAGTGGTTCTGATGACAGCCTGTCTCTCGTCAAGGGCCGAGCTCGGATTGAGGAGACTCCATCAGATGACGAGAGTGAGTCAGAGACGTATGGTTTCGCCGCTGTCAAGGAAGAGATGATGGAGGTGCAGGTGCCAATTATGGAGCTCGAGCCGAGGGAAGTCGAGAGTTACTGAGGCTCTTCGATGCCACTTTCCTTTGTCAAAGTGGAATTGGCAGGCCAAGTGACAATCAAAGGGATTCTAGACAGCAGGTCTCAGGTGGTTGCATTGAGGAAAGAGATAGCAGAAGTCTTACAGCTTCCCATTGAGAATGACGGCTGTATTATGATGGAGACTGCGAACCGAGGGAAGGAGGTGACAGAAGGAGTTGTCCATAACTGCCCCATAACCTTTGCTGGAGTGACCATACACTTACCCATCCAGATCGTTCAAAACACGGCCTTCGACATCATTCTCGGCCGGCCATTCACATGCGACTACTCAGGACCTTCCGAACAGTGCTCAGTCAGTCGAAATCGTCAAACCAGGATCGGGCAAGCACACCTTCATGACACCGAGGCAGCGGAGGGGACTTGTGCAATCCCCACAGTTCCGAGACTCACTATTGACTTTGGAATATTGTCGCAGGATAGAGGGCAAGTCGAGCTTCAGTCAGGTTAACGAGGGTTTTTAGATATCATCAAGGATTTGAATCACCAATGAGGGGACGTCACATTGGGAATGGCCACCCCTGTAACACTGGGGTATTTAGCCCAGCCTATAGTGGTGTATACAGAGCATTCAGGTACATATGGAGCTGATCGAAGCTCACCTTTACAGAATCGCATACATAGGGAGGTGCCAAAGCCAAGTTTAGAGGCTTCGAGCAAGATAGAGATGTGAGAGGAAAGCGAGGTGTTAACGTCGAGGATGTTATTTGAAGTTTCGAGGTCTGAAGAATGAGCTTCGAGTGAACAGCAAGCCATGACAGGAGATCGAGGCACAGGAACAGGGGATCCAAAGGTGAAGGGTGAGTTATGAGAGTGGGAGGATGGGCACGAGGAAGATCAAGTCAGAATCGACCAGCGAGGCACAAGTGAGAGTGAGAGGGAGGGCGCCAAGAGCCCCCCGAATATTTGTGAGGAGAATGCCAAGTCCTCAAGTTTGCTTATGTGCTTGTTCGTGGTTGAGTCACTGACTGATGATGTGCAGGAAGATGGTCCTATCACCCACGTCTTCGAGGACGAGCCAGCCACCGGGAGGGTTCATCTAACTACGAAAGGCATGCTAGGAGAATTTAGAGGAGAGAGAAGAATGGTAGGAAACCTGACAGCTGACCTTCTGTGATTGCCAGTGGAAGCAGGCGACTGGTCGACAAGGGGACAAAGGGATACCTTTGATTGGTCCATCCCAATCGAAGGTATCCCTTTGTCCCCTTGTGTGGACTTTAGCAACTGGAACGTTGATCGCCGATTGACGAAATGAAAAGGGAGGGGAAACCAGGTGAGAGTGTCTAAAACTTACTTCGTACATAAATGCGCTCGTACCTTCACTCGAGGAGGGGTGCTGAACCTCGATAGAAGGCAAAAAAAAAAATTCTGATTTGTTTTCACACTTCGTAACGTCATGAGGAGACTGGATCTATTGTACTGACGAGACAACTTTGTAGATACATGAAATGCGAAGCTGTTGAAGCTTCATGCGACGAGATATGGGTGTTAAGAAGATGACGATGATAGCAAAATTCTTCTATTCACAAGTGTGACACTTACCCCGGGCCTTTGAAGGCAGCTCCTGTCCTTTGAGGCTCCGAACGAAGTCATTGGTAGCTGCCACGACCACGTCTCGAAAGGCGGACATGACGGCATTGCAGGAGTGACAGCCTGAGGGGGCAGGAGAGTCGTTCAAGGCGAGGTAATCAGAAGACGAAGGGGAGGCATTGACGTCGCAGGGAGAGCAGCTACGCTCAATGCTCGAAGAGAAGACTGGAGAGGTTAGAAGAGAAGAAAATGACGGTTGAGAAGATACGAGCAAGAAGAAGAAAACCGGTGACGCACCTCAACACTGGCCAGCCTGACCAGCAACTCCTGGTTACCTGGGGTGTCTCCAACGGATGCCGTCAACTCCCGAAGGAGCGAGAGCGAGTGGTCAGCATTGGTAATGGGTGACGAAGGAGGCTGGGGCTGGGTGGTAGCTTCGGGGGACGACATCAGGTGGCATGTGGGAGAGCATGTAGAGAGGGAAGGGGGATGGGTACTTAAAGGCAAGCCTCGGAGGGTGTGAATTGAGGTGGCCATGAAGCCAATCAACAATGGACCCATATCAGGCAATGATCCCCAGTAAAAACTGTGTCGGATCAGGTGGGTTGTGAGCTGTTCAGGTCGGATTTCATCCGATTTGGTCTGTTGCAGTCAGACGTGATAGGATCCATGGGAAAGTCTTTCGTGAATCGCAATACATTACATTACCTATTGGAAAATGTAATGCACTATGCAATGCATGTTACATCGTAAATTGTAATACATCATATACACATCACATCGAATTGCATTCCATCGCACATCACACCAGTCTACATTACATCGTTTTCGTCGATGAGTTCATCCTGGCTACATTACATAATCCAAAGGTGCGTCCAAAATCTGCCAAGTCAATTTATTCCGGAAATTTTTCAGTGGCTGTACACACAGCCACATGGGTGAGACATCCTTATCGCCCGCTGCCCAGCACCTGTTCTTTGCTTCCCCCCACCTCCTTCCTCGACCCGCCGCTCGCAACAAGCACAGACTCGTCATTCTCTGGATCTCAAACCCACATCTGGACCGTTCTCAATGTATTTGACTCGCCGCAGAGTCCCATACCAACGGAAACAAGTCAGGATGTGAGTTTGTTGATCAAGCCCCTTTCTTGCCAGATAAGTTGCTCTCTCGGGCATCTCGTGTTCATCTGAAGGTCAGATCGTGCTGTCATTAGAAGGAGATAAACAATATTTCCATGTGGGGCCCCTATATGCGTCGCTCTGCCCTGAAGTTTGGTTCGTCAAAGGCAGGTACGAGTTAGAGACCATAAAGGTGAGTATGCCACTTGCTTTGTGTACCACCATTGACTGCCATACTCTGAGCCCCCTGCCTATGGGGCAGGCTGCGGATAACGGAAGAGAGTCATGAGTGGGGACCAGCCAGGTCGCACACTGATGGCAACGCGAAAATATTGCCACGAGATGAGTTTTCAATGTGCCCGTAAGTGATAACTGTTCCAGAAGTGCCCGACATTCCCTCATCCCTCTGCTGCGCGTATCGCCCGTTCGAGCCACTCGTTATTCCCACCTTCGACACTCTGCATTCCCGTGCCTCTCTGCTATGTCCTTCGTTACCCCACGCTCTTCATGCCCTGCATTTCCTGGTCCTACTGGTCCTATTTCACGTGCTACCCACCTGAACGAGAGGTATTCAAGTCGCACATTGTTCCTGCAATCGATGCCCCGCATTCCCCCTGCGTTATGCTACGTACAACTGCTACTCGCCCGAACGAGAGGTATTTCGACTGCCACGCCGTTCCTGCAATCGACGCCGCGCATTTCCTGGTTGTACCGCTTCCGTTTTGTCTACCAAGCCTGCTACTGCCCGCCGCCTGCGCCAGGAGCGTGCGTATCCCGCCGTATCCCATGTAGGATAGTAGGTCTTGTAAATACGACCATATCCGATTTGAACAGAAATCAATCCATTGTGAATGGTTTATTTCGGTCTGAATAAGGCGAGATTGGATTCAAGAAATGAAATCCTACAGAATCAGATGAGGACGGATGTCGCTATATTCTAGATACAGATGAAAGACCTGACGAGATCGGACGAGGTCTGATTACATTCACAAAAATCCGATGTCGTCCTCTGTAGACCTGCCTCCTCATGTAAAGAATCTGATGTGGCCGGGTCACATCTGCTCACATCGGAGATTCTCAGGCTATCCGATCTCGTCCGACTACAACCGCCCTGATCATAAAAGGACTTTCCGCGGTATGACGGTCCCACGGGATATATGCAGCGGAGAAACCTTGCAAGCAAGGTAATCTCCGTCAGACCCAAACTGAGGGCTATCAGTTGAGGGAGGCGACTGTAATTCCGTACAAAAACTAACATTCTAGTCTTCCTCGCTACCATGTGCACAGCAATCCTTGCCTTCTTTAGACCGCCACTTGAAAGAGACATCTGACATCTTCAATACCTAAAGTCGTGTTCAACATCGTTTTGCGACTGAGGGCGGCATCTGCTAGTTTTCGCTTCTTGTCCTGGAGCTTGTACATGTATCAGATGTGTATCCTGCTGACGTGATGCCATAGAGACTGACTGACCTCCAACATACGTTCCTCCACAGTGCCCTGTACCACCAGCTTGTAAATGTTCACCGGAAGAAGCTGGCCAATCCGATGCACGCGGTCAAAAGCCTGCTCCTACCCACGTGGTTTAGTGTCCAAATCATCTGAAGTAAAAATGTCGTGATTACATACTTTGACTGCTGGATTCCACCATGGTTCTAGCAAGATGACATTGTTACATGCAGTCAAGTTCAACCCTGGAGCAGCCCCAATCAGGTGAGCCAGTAACATGGTTCCTCGTTATGACTAACCAACACTGCCCGCTTTGATGGATATGAGAATACATTTCACGTCCTTGCTATTCCTAATATACTCCAAGTTCCGCTGACGTTCAGCACAACTCATAGATCCGTCATCTAAACAATACGTGAGTATATTTGAAGGTAACTGGAAGGCGTCACACTCACAACGAGCAAGGATAAAGCCCTTCGTACTGAGGAACTGTTGCACCAAATCCAGCATGGATGTGAAGTACGAGAATATGATCGTCTTTCCTCGGCCTGCTGAATCAGCATCAATCTTGAGGAGAAGCTCAACTAGTTTTGTCATCTTCGTCGATGGGGACAGAACGTCGCATATCCTAGATACAGATTTACGACCGGAAGATGTACGTGGCTTGGTGCACTGGAAAGCCTCACTGCAAATTTTGGTCAAGCCCATTGCTAATTCGTACGACAGATGGCTTACGTCTGATCATTCTCATCGTCAGCTTCCAGATAAAGTCTGGCCAAGAGACTATCGAGTTCCGCATTCAGATCTGCAATGTACTGACTTAGGCCACCGAGCGAATCAGAAGAGGATGATGAAGAGACATCTTCATCGACAACGCCTCTACAGCGAACAAGTGTGGAGTGATCACAAGCTGCCAAGCAATGAAAATCAACCCTTAATGGCATAGCAAGAAACCTGGACACACCTTGACGGAGGCGTAGAAGCATCTCCAAAACACAAGCAAAATGAGTCTTCACTAAGCCCTCCTTAACCCAATTCTCGACCTTGGACCTGAGGCGACCCTCAAGGGCATGGTACAGTTGTCGTTCACCTTCATCGAACTGACATTGAACCACGTGAACATGACGTCCAGGCAGCCGTAGTGCATCATTTTGATGTGCATCTTTCCTGCGGCGAAGCATAACGGCGCGTAGAACGACCTGCAAAACGCACCAGCACAAGCAATAGATCCGTGAAACTCGTCATCAACCAATCATTCTCACCTGCAAGCGCTCAATTGCCAATGTCCCCTGTCCACCTTTATTGGGCTTTATGATATAGTTTCTGAATTCCTGGAGGTCACCGAGGGGCTTAACGTTCATAAATCTGAACATGGAATATAAATCTTCGACCCCGTTTTGTCTACAGACGGGTAAACTTGTCTTGGTCCAGATTTATACATTAAAACACTTACATAGGAGTGCCCGTGAAACACCACCGATACTTCCCAACCATATTGAAGCACGCTTCCGCACTTTTTGCAGCCCAGTTTCTAATCAAATGGGCTTCATCTGCGGGCACGAAGTTCAATTCTCCATCTATTCCGTTTCAGAAGAAAATACCTAGTATGATTCTCCACCACTTGACGCCAAACAACGCGGACTTGCGACTACCAGAGTTCATGCGGACGGCAGTATACTCGGATGCTACCGTGGCATATGATGTGATGACCACATGAATGTCTCGTAAAGTACGAGGATCTACAACATCACAAGCGGATCAGCGGATCAGAGCCACAGTAATTCAAAACCCTGACCATTGCTGCGTGACGGGCCATGGTGCTTCACAACGTTGAGTCCAATAGCGAATCTTTCAACCTCGCTTTCCCATTGGCCAATCAACGAGACAGGGCACACGATCCTCCATATTATATAAGTTTAAGTTTTACAACGTGCGAGGACTTGCTCACAGAGTCGCCCGGGCCCATCCGTCCGCCCGATCAACGGACGTAGGGTGTCCATCGAGAATCCGCGCTATACCCAAGATAGTTTTTCCAAGGCTACATGCGAAAGAGTCAGGAGGAGCACGACGTGGGAAGCAGTAGTCCTACCCCATTTCATCTGCAACAATGCCACCCCTCTTCGCACCTTGTTCTCGTCGACGCATCCAAGCTACGCTGACCTTCTGGTGATCCCATAGCACTACAGTCTGTCGCAGACCACTGATCACGACACCTTGAGTATCTTCTACGACGCGTTCAGTATTGTCCATGTCCAAGAGACGGGTCACGGAGTCAGTATGACATGAGCTACAAGAGTGGTCTGTAGTCTGCAGCTGACTTGGTGCCCGAGGGAAGAAAAACACTTCTTCATCATCCGTGTCGCTGGCGAGACGTACTGGTTGATCTGTTTTCATGATGAACGAGTGGCACAACAGCACTACAGAGAAGAGAGAGTGAACTGACCTTGCACGGCTTGAAAGCGTGCACGAGAACAAAGGACGGCACGTGACGGACTGGAGTGTCCTGTATCAAAGGGGAATCGATAACAAAGCATCAGAGAGGGTTAACGGCCGGAATGCTATACCACGCCGATCGTCGTGCCGGCTTCAGATTTGTGAGTTGAAACCAGGCATCCAACCGTCCTTCTTGACACGGACGAGATTTCTGGAATCGTACCGTATTATCAGAATCCGCCTGAGCTGCTGTGCAAACGACTCAACTACGGATCGCGTAGGAACTTACCTCTAAATATCCACGCGTGGGCGGGTAGCATATTTCCGCATCCCCATGCAGCGGCAGTGGGTCCATCACGACCATATGCTGGCGGTAGCTCTAAGCCATTCCCTCCTTCAAGATCATCATCGCTTAGCATTCGGCCAATAAACGAGTTCTATCGCCCTAAAGCACCCACCAGTGACCTCACTAACGTTTGGCATGCGCAAATCGCAGCTCTCAGAACATGGACACAATCTTTCCTTCGCGTATGCCTCGACCTCAGAACGAACGATTCGTGGTTATGTTGAGAACTCCGGGAAGTGAGTTGTCCATGGTAATCGGATTTAAACGGGACATGTAGCCCCCTTCAACCTGGTGTGAGTTGAAGAACCGAAGGCAGAGAGAACGGAAGTCCATAGTTCAATCAAGATCTTCGGACGGCGCTTGGTCGTTGAGTCTTTCGTTCGGCCTATGCAAGATGGAACACGGCCACGTCAGCGTCAACGCTTCAACATCAACCCAGTATATTGGCAGGAAACGTACCATGCCAGAAGCACTTTCGCCGAGTCAATGGCAGACTGTGGCACGTTCCTTAGGACCTGAGAGTACGCTTACATAATAGTGCTTTCGTCTCGACTTCGATCGTGACCCGTCGATTACCGTCGACTGGTGCGATTCAATATTCACTCCTATCATCGGTTTAGACTGTCCTCACCCACGCGTCATGGTGGGTTCCCTTTCAATGTGGACTATTCGTCGCTAAATGTATGAGTGAACCTTTCGTAGTGCGGTGAATTCAATTGGCTCCCCCGTGCCATCTGTGCCGATAACCTTGTTTCTCCCGCTCAAGTGATAGGCGGTATGATGTAGTCTGACGCTGCCTTCGGTCACAACCGCGGTAGGTTTTCCCCCCATTTTTGATAACATCCGCCCGAAACTGATGGCATCCGTGGTGGCTGACGACGCCTCACAGTCGTTTTCGCAGTCGTTCCTGTCTATTCCAATCCGGTTCACCACATTACGACGGGTCCAATTATCAAGTATTTAGTCAAGAGCTAACCATGGGGTACGTTTCACGGTAGTATTGATGTACGGAGATGTCCATGACTGTGCTACACATAGGTCAAGGAGCTGCACGTCCCGACATACTGGAGGAACCTGTGAAAGTGTGTTTATCCAGGAACTCCAACGTATGTCCTCATGCGTAACCTACCTAGACATAGCTCATCCTATCGTGAAACATATCTTGCCAGATGTCCGGATCCGAGAGATGAGGATCGTCAACAGCACGGTCCTTTGGTTGGCCAAGTAGATCATTCGCCACCGCGAAGAATTCGCTAAGATGATCGATTTCCATAGGTTTCATCCGCACGGGCATCTGGCACAGAGGGCACTCATACGACACGGCTTGAAGATATCTTCCATCGCGCAGCTCTACTAGTGTCTTTGCAGTAATGGGACACCGTCTCAGGCGCTCGGGAATGTTTCTCCATTCTGCATTGAGCTGCTCCCTCAGGCAGGTATGGAACCAATCCCTCAAGCAACCGTAGCAAGATACGTGGCCACATTCGACGAGGCTATCCATGTTTGTAAGTTATGGACATGATTCTATCCTGAAGCGACAACTTACACAAATTGTCTGTCGACGCAGCCGTTACAAACACCGCATCTGGCGGCAGCATCGCGGGCCGCAGTTATCTGTTAGTGAGTCAAGTAACGCGAAGGCATGCGTCGACGAAGTGATCAAACCTGTTGAATAATCGCCTCAAGGTTTTCTTGTGTCGCCCGTGCCTTTTGGAGAGCCTTTTCCGCTCTTTGCTTGGCAATTCTGAGCTTGGTCAGTTCCTGCACCTACATCTGTCATTTGCTGCGACGTTAGAGAACCAGTAGCTCACTAAGCCTGATCGTTTCACTTCTTTCTTAAAGAAAGCCGCGATTTCTGATACTTCTTTCAGGATTCGGTTACTGTCCACCTTGGGCATCTGTGGGAGTCCAGAGGAGCACCTGGATGGGGAGCGCGAGCGGTGCAGAGCTGACCGCGAGCGTGTGGTGGCCATGGTACGGTGAAGGTATATCGGGTCACAACAAGATATGGGCTGGAATTCTTATCCGTCTTCCAGCACAAAGGTATCGATATCGCTCTATCCGTATCACAATCGCTCATACGCCCACCCTTCACATTTCACACCCTGGCATCTGATCGCAACCTCCGCTGCGTAGGCTGGTATCGTGTCGTTTACATACTCCGACTCAGTGTTGATGATGACAGTTTTCGCTCGAATACAAAGGCATCGATTTCGTCATCGCTGGTCTGCGCTTCCACACTTCACACTTCACAGCCCCATCCCGACTGCGATTCTAATTAGGTTCTTGTCACTTGTCACCACTTGTCATCGTTGCGGCCTGACGGGACTCGGTCCGGTGCCGATGTCATTATATGGCCTGCACGTTGTATCGCTCTTTATCGTTCAGCATAAACGTGTTGACTACAAGGCACAGCCATTCTCGCATCTGCACTTCACAGAACACACGCGGTGTGCATGTGCATGCGCTAGTTACGGGCAACGCTTTGTGACATTGTCCTTGTCTGGTATGTTCGGGCATTAATTGCTATCTTTGGTTTCTTGATCATATTGCTTCCGTCCATCTACTTTTCATAGAACCATGCCAAGAAGCCTATTCAATCACCAAATACTTCGGTCGAGTGCGGGGATGATATCGGCGTATTCACGAAAGTCAACCGTCGATTCGTCGGTCACCTCGTCTAGAGTTTGAACCGTAATGACAAGGTGAGGACCATTGACTTGCTCCGATTGGAGGGAAGGAGTTACTCGGTCTTCAGGGATCATATTGGACGTGACGTTCGCATGGACCCATGGCCAGGTTTGCTTGCGCTCACACTTGCTTTATCTTACCTGCCGGCTTCCTCCCGTTCTGCGTATTAAACCTGCCTACTCGACGTCAACTCCGACCGTGTGACATGATACGACAGCAAATGGGGTCTCAAATCTCGGCCCTGACTTATTTTAGATCGGGCGCAGCTAGTCACAAAACACCGTTCAGTCTGTGCATCTCCTTTGTCGTATGTAGCAAGCTCATCAAAGACTAAGGCTGCTGGTATTGGGAATGATATACTTCGTTTGCTTGGCCTTTGTATAGAACCTAATTGCCTCGTGCATTTTAGGCCTGCGACAATGACAACAGTGAAGGGCACGTTTCTGTAATCTGCTGGGCAACCCCCAGCGGGTCCAAAGTACGAGTTTATTGACTCCGTCAACATTGATCCTTAGTCGCCCCAGAATGTGGTGCCCGGACGTTCTTTGTCCTCTTGAGCATAAATGTATACCTCCACCCAGCATTACTTCCGACTGACCTTATCCTCTATCAGCTGGCTCATGCGCTTCACGTATCGTGCAATGCTTTTATTTGCATCCTTCCTATCGTTCTTTCCACTCAGATACCTAGCCTTAGGCATCGTCCTGTGGCCCATTGCTGCTCAATTCTGGCAAAAGGTCCAATCCGTGTCTAGCATGACCTGCGGGCTGGATTTACTACCTGACTTGCTCTGCCAGTTCATCAAGCCAGCCAGCGATTCCTCGGCCCTGTTCCCGTCTACCATTCAAACCCAGTTTTCGGCCTTGGAGGGGTTGCTGTATGACGCCTCTGGGGTTACTCCACTTGTCTCAGCACTGACGGAATCTCGTCTGTTGGTCAGTGACCTCGCTAGCGCCGTGAGAGCAAGTTCATTGAGCTCTTCCACGGTGCTTGCAGAGGAGCTGGTGGCCATATCAACGGACACAAAGGAAGCGTCTCGAAATCTTCAAAAGCTTCTGGCGCATGTGCATGGCACGGTGGACATGTATGTTTCTTCCCACCCACTTCTATCCAAGATTCACTCGCTGATGAGCATGAAAAGCATGTTGACTGTCAATGACCACCTGCTTAACTTGCTTCGGAACCGGATCTCTCCTTTTTCTGTCAAAGCAGCGTATTGTTATGTTATCGGCAATAGCTTACATTCCAACGAGTGCTCTTCCTCAAATTTCCACATCGCACAGGCATTCGATCGTGTCTTGTTCCAGTTTCAACATTCCTTGTCCGTGCTTATCTTGTGTGCAGTCGAAATCCAAGGCAATTTGGATAGTGTCGAGTCTCGCTTGGAGGTAGTTCGCGACCTAGTCACGATGGAAGCCAGTGGTTTGAAGGACCAGAAAACGGATGTACTGGCTGACATCCTCACAGTGGTGGGTCTGAACAGGCGGTACATTTTGAAGTTAGACGGCCAGATACAAGCACTCGAGAACATTTCCCGCTATCGCACAGCCGCCGCACGATACTTAGCTGGCACATTTTCTGGCCTCGAACAGCTTCAGGAAGTTATGGAGCTGCTCAGGTCGCTGGCGACAGGTGTTGGTCTGATAGAAGGCATGCCGCTGGAAGCTCTCATTGACGTGCTCACTGTTGGCATTCAGAGACTCCGCCACACTGGAAGGCTTGGTTCCACCCGGGAAGCTAGCTATAGTAGGGGGCGTCAGTCACTTGGTGGTCCCGTATGAGCACTCTTAGCATTACCCGCTATTTGGTTACCATACATATGTAAATCCCAGGATGCGCAAGTAGTCCTGCTCTGTCCTGACGTTCTGCTTGACGGGCGGTCTGTATGCAATTCTTCTAATATTTGGGGAAAGTGTCTTTTTTTTTTTTTTCCTTAGTCATTCCTTAGTCACATTCGTAGTTACATTCGAAATGGAGCGCAGATGACTTGAAAACATAATACACATAGCACAGTAGCTGTGCTCTTTTTGGTTCTTACGGTAGTGGCCATGGACAACGATGGGCGTCGAGCCCGTAAATATGAGCGAATCTGGTTCGGATCCCACGAATAGCGGTAATGCGTCTGTCCGGGTGGGAGGTCTTCTGAAGACACCGGTGTCGCACAACGTAACTTTGCAGTGGGAGGAGATTTGCGTCACCAACTTCCATGAGGGTCGCCTGCGAAGCGGACACAGTTTTGGGGCATCCAGGCGAGTTAGAATGCGTGAGCTGTAAAAATCGATTCAGCAATTTGTCGGACAAAGCCATGGAACGTTTTACGCAGAGGGGTGGTTGGGAAAGAACACCATTAGGTACGTTTGTCGGAACCCGCCTAGCAAGATAATACATTTGCCGCCAAGGAGAACGTCTCTTTGCATGATTTCCTGCAGATAATATCGACACAAACCAGGACGGCCCAGTTCGCCATCGATACTGCATCCCAGATCATGAGTGATGTGTATTTGATGAGCTCAGCATGGGGGGAAGAGAGCTTCATCAAGTTTCAATGAACGCATGGGTGTCACTTCCGACGACATATTCGAGGTGAAAGCTTCAGCTAATTATCTTAATGTGACGAAGGGAGCCACGCAAAGACGCTAGGGGAATGCTGGTGAAGGAACTAAACCAGGTTCAGTTACGCACAAGCAGGAAACCTGGATCTAACCCACCTTGCTTGTTCGCCCGATGTAGTCGACCCCACGATGGGAACCTTGAGGTCCGAGGTAGTTTAACCGTACAGCGCAGTGGACCAAATCGGATTCGCTCCGACGTGCCCACAGCTTATACATCCTTTCTTGGCATGTTCTAGCTAAATATGTGCATGGATGAACCAAATGGCTAGGTGGATTAGATGATGCGAACCTTATGTTCATCTTGCGGCGTCAAAAATGCGGTATCAGATTGTAGTCTCGTAGATGCAACGATACGTGATCGCCGCCGAACTCGCTTTGACAGATTTAACATGCTCTCTCCAGCGAGGGCAAAGAATCCGAAGACGACCATCGCAAACATATGAGTAAGTCACGGAGGATCTAAAGGAAAAACGCCCCACTTATATACAAACCAGACCACGGACATAAACTCAGAGGACATGGAAGGCGTCAAGGGATGATATACTTGTCGGTCATGGCGGTGCTGTTGCGGATGATAACTATTGAGAGCTGGGAACTGAAAGCCTGACCACCGGGTATGGATCAGCGGGCAACAATACGCACATAGATGATTCCAGGCCAGGCTAACTTCAAGGGATGAACGGATACTTGGTATCCGTGGCCAGGTCAGCGTGAGAAGCAGGCATACGTGGAATGTGCAGACTCACCACGAACGTCTCAAAATTGGGTCTCCATCACCGTGCAAGGCAAGTCTCTTATCGTTGTCTATGCCGTGCGACGCGCTGAATTGCTTGGATTCTGGAGGTGGTGCGAGTCGTTCGTCGAGTCTTTGTTTGACGCTTTCGACGTTGTCCTCACCTGGTTCGAGATAGGGCTATCTGGACACGTTGAATGAATGGAGAACTGACAGCTTGAAGGACGCGTTGGCAATCTGTAACACGCCCTCTACGGTACGAGTCGTACGACACATCCCAAAGTCCTCATAGTTTATTTTGCAGATGACGCAGACGCGCCGGGACAGATGAGTCTTCCTCGGGCTGGGCTTCCTTGGTGCTGGTAGTCACTCCACGGCGAGTTTAACTCCCGCAGATGACCCTGACTCGTTGCACACTAGTAGGACGTGAAGTTGGACGGTAGATAGCTCTGAGGTTCGCTGGCCATCAATCGGTGCAGTAAATATGGCTTGCACTCACATTAAATCTTAAAAGTAGTCTAACGTTCAGCTGAGCCGCATTCAAAGTAATATTCCAGGACGCGTCAGCAGTCCTGGTATAGGTGACGATCTACAGGACCGGACGTGACGCGCCGGCGGGCCGTGCTTTCCGTGTATCCAAAAAAAAAATTAGTCGTGCACCGTACACAGCAAAATTTGTAAAGGAAGTGACGTTGCGATTGCGCACGCTCGCATCGCCCACCTTACCGTTTGCAGTCCTCGCCTCCGTTAGTGTGCATCTTCCTCGGAGCCTTTGTCACTATCAAAGACATGATGTTCTCTGCATGGATGAATGTACGCGATCTTGTCCTTCTCCCGTTTTTTGGTTGCATATCTTGAAGAAACCCTGCATACATGTCGCTGGACCTCGTCGTTGTCTATCGCCTTTGAACGTTGACTCCTTACCCGATGCAAATACATTTGTCCCCCGTCGAAAATGGTGATGACAACGGAGAAGTGGACGATTTCAATGGGGGCGGTTTCCCTTCCTTACGCCCTTTCGATGAGAACCCCCTCGGTGTTCTTTGGCTGTCCGCGACACTCGCCATCCAAACTTCAGATTCGGAAGTCGTTTGGCCGCGCCGATACTCGCAATGTGTTCCTGTGTCTCTGGTTGACCAGTGGTGGACTCGTTGGACGGGTCACGTGTGCTTGAGCTGGAGTTGTAGCCAGACGATGAAGAATTGGAACCCACAGAGCAGGTTGTAGGATGATTCGACGCGGCGCCGACGCGAGACCGTGAAGCGCGAGAAACGTTGTCTGCGCACCCACGTGAGTGGCGCGCACGTTCCGATGCTTCCGCGCGTACTTCTTGCTTTTTGTTTCGTGTTACTTTTTCTTGTCGCTTTTGAACTCCTCCCGCTCTGCATACCTCCAATAGGCACTTCCAGGCGACGTCCACTTTGCTGTGGTTACGTGCCTCGTGCTTGCCCATACACTGGCGTTCATCTCCACATCCGCAACCTCCGACGACGTCTACCGCATCGCTCTCGCTTGGTGTCCAACGTTTATCTCGAGGACTGCGTGCGTCTTCTTTCACCCCTTCGTCACGAACTGAGCCTCTCATCTGCGCTCGCTTCACGACACGTTCCGCTCTCTTACCTTCTCCCTCCTCAGATCATTTCAGCGAGAGACACGCCCTGGCTTGTCCTTCCTTTTTCGCGCACTCACTGGGTGAATAACGGCTCACGAGTCGAGGGCATGACTGTGCGAATCGTAGACCACTCTACGATGAGGCAAAATCGTTCTTTTACTTCTCGTGCCGTGGTCGCTACTTCAGTGCGCTCGCCACTTCGATGATGTTTCGCCAGTCGAACGTGCGCCACGTGAACTATGTATAATCAACCCCTTCGTCGTCTTCAGCCAACCGCGATCCACCTTGGATGCACTCCCTCAAATATACTAAATACTAAATGGAATATTCAATATATTACGTGTCAACAATTGCACGACGACCACCAACGCTGGAAAGACCACTTCCGCAGTACTGACGATGAATCGAGCATGTGGGTTACCTCTCCGCAACGAAATCGCATTCCCGACCAAGAAACCCCAACCTCAGTAGTAAAATGGCGCCTGGGAGGATTTATTTGCGCCAAATTACCTCCTTATTCCTATCCTTGCATCGTCACTGAGCCTAGTAACCAGTAAGTTCCTGCAACATCTCCATACACAAAACTATATAACACACCCTCACAGCTGATTAAGTTCTGTTCCGTACGTCGTTTGTAGTAGTTCTGTATTTGTAGCCGTTTTTCATCTCCTCTCCAAATTAGCTCTCTCCAGTTGATTCTTAAGCCTATGTGTTCTACTTTCTTGGCCATGTATCCCACTACAAACCAACGCGTCCTGGGGTGCCCGGAGGGCCGGTGTACTCCAATTGGGCGTTGTCCGAAATTCAAACCTAGGACAACTTTACTTCCCACTCGCAGAGACGGCTGCCTGCCCGAAAACATTTGTAAACAATCTCAGCCACAGTAGCGCATACTATGTAACTAGTTGAGCTTGCTGATTAGTCCCATCCAGGTGATAAGAACCTTGCCTATAACCCTGTGTATACGTTGCTGAACCTGCATCCTCAACAACACTGATGACTAGAAAAGCGACAACCGGTGTGATATCTTCTGCTCTGCGAGGCTTAAGCACTTACGAGTTGCTACTTGTTGGAACAGTGTACCGGGGCTGGTTGGTCCAAGGTCAGTGTTGGGGAAGCATGATTCGGTCACAGCAGTTGCAACAGTGGAGGCAATCAGCCGCCGGAGTACTACATCCTACCTACATTTCAACCATTAACCCATACAACACCTGATAATACCCTGCTGCGGGCCGTGCTCGATATTTCCCAGTACATACGGCAAGTGAGTTAAGTAAATCATATACCGGTAAGCTTCGTAACTGTCAGGACTTCTTGCTTCCTCTTCGCCCTCCTCCTGTCGGTGACCATCGTCTTTCTGAGAACCCAGGACGGTTCACCATTGTCCAACAACTTCAGACGATAGTCTGACAATGTTGGATGATGGGTATCTACCGCGGCTTTGATCCACCTCGTTTCGGACCTGATCCAGAGCTGGAACATGTCCTCGGTTCGATTGTGGTGAACATACAAGTCTGCAATTCTCCAAGGATGCTCATAGGCTTCTGGGACGTCAGGGGGCGAGTTCAATGGTCCCGCAGAAAAGGACCTGTAGAAGGTTACGTATTCCTTCTGTTTCCTGATGGCTTTCTGCATGCGCTTCAAGGGCCAACTTGGTCGCTCTGAATAGCACATGGCTGCGGCGCTAGTGGCGGTGGCTAAAATTGGCGTCCTCGAATTAGGGTAGTTCGGAGGCAATTGAGGGGTTATTGGACAATCTGCAGCTGTATCGTCAGACCTGGTTTGGGTTTCGTCAGACGGCAACGGTGAGCTTTCCGGTTTACGAAGGGGGATGGACGGGGCGGGTGCGGGAATGTGTGGCTGCTGAGCTGGACGACTGGGAGTAGACAAAGGAGTTACTGCTGGATTAGACACAGTATCCGTCGCCGAAGGATCGACCCTAACGAGATCTCCCTCCCTTCCCGGCCACTGTATATGGTCCACACCACCGAGTGGAGCTGGTGGTAAAACCCGATTTGTTGGTTGGCTTGACTGAGAACGGGGGGGGTGAATTGCGGCACTTGAATCATCGACACCCATGGACCCTGAGGGCTTCTCTGGAGAAGTCACGGAAGGAGTGGGTGGGTCCTGGGTGAGCATGGTAGGGGCAACACGTTCGGCAGCAACGGCAGGAGTATGGGTGTAGGCGGGATGGCGCACACCCTGGGATCGGTTTGGCTTCGTTGAACTGGTCTCAGCAGGATCTGGCCGGCTGGACCGACGTTGCGGACCAACCGGAAGTTGAATTTGGAGTTCAGCGTGCATCGCACTGCGCTCGCGTGAGTAAATTAGGCCTGCAGCTGGGAAGGAAGACCCACCGGATAGGTGAACGTTTGTCAACTAGAGATTTAGACGAATTAGATGGACCAAAGCGACGGCGGGCAATAGAAGTGATATAGCTGTAGGGATGGGGGTTGGTATGGGAAGACTTGAACACGAAACTTGCTACTTGCCTTGCCACGCTTGGTGGGTTAAGGTGCGGCCTGGAACGCTGGCGACGAACCGGGAACAATTGGCGGGAGATTGGGACATCCTATGACGATGTTATAAACGAATTATGAACGGGCGACATCCAGCCTTACATCCCGCTCGAGAATGACGCCAGGGCAAGGAGGGATCTCTGCAAAGAATGTAGTGGGCTTCTCTGGCACTATCATGGCTTTACCAGAAAGTACGAAGGCCAAAGGGGTATCGAATAATCAAAACAACGAATGACGATAAGTAAGAGACTGACAAGGAGGGGGGCCCACTCGACTCGGAGGTATGGGCTTTTTGACTAAACCGCGAGTGGCGGATGAGCATGGTGCAGCCATACCGTCGAAATGGGTAGGACAAAGCATGATGGATTGGATTATGGATACTTGGTCCTTGTTTAACGCGGAAGATGATTGACCAGAGACTATGTAATTCGTTTTGGGAGGGAGAAGGCAGTGACCGTTTTCTTTCATGAGTCTTTCACCGGTTTCCCAGTTACTTTTGGTGCCGCGACAACACATGGCTGCACCTTTGTGATCATCGGGCCCGATCCGGATGGGGTTCCGATCATTAGTTCCGATCTGTGGCGCTAACGTCACGCCTGGGCGTTAGGTCCAATTGACGCACTTCAAGTTGTCTCCTCGTCCTTCTTACGTGTTCATCCGGAGATCCGTTCGCCGGGGTAATCTCGCCGGCTGCTCCATGCTGTGTTCTAGCTTGTAGCTCAGCAGAGGCGACAAAGGTGCTTTGTTGGATTTCGTATCAAGGTTGTCGTTTACCATTATGTCTCCCTTTGTCAGGTTGGTGATGGATTAAACGAAGCATCAGCAGTTCGACGACGATGCTTAAGGGGAGATTGCAACTTGCATGCAACCTCCCCACCTGCTCAGTCCTATATTCTGATTGTAAGAAACCCTTACGGTTGCGTAGCTAAAGCGTGGCCCATCCCCTGCGATGACAGAATGGAAGACGATGAAGGCTTCGTTGTCATCTCTCATCCCGCCTCTACGCCCGTCGAATCCCAAACAGAGACGATATCCATTATCGGACCACTGGTTTGTGTCTTCCCATTTTTTATATATGTAACTTACAAATCAGGTTCCCCCAAACATGCGAAATTCAGATGGATCGCAACGCGGCGTTGTGCAGGGAGCTTGCTACTACTAGAAACGAATTTTCGGAGACGATCCAGAAGGTGGTGGTTGCGTCCCGCAGCGAAGTATGAAGTCACTAATGGGTTGTTTCGAGGTATTTGCTATGGCTGAGCGTGACTTGTCCTGCGCCATATGCCTTGGTGTGCTTCGCCGACCACTCATGTGAGTCATTATCAGTCCATTGAACCCACTCCTGCTGACGCAATACTATGATTATAGACTACCTGACTGCGGACACACCTACTGTTGTTCATGCCTAGAGAGTTTCTTCGCGACGCGAGTGGAAAGTCGACCATCTGTGCAGCGTACTTGTCCCATGTGCCGCAACCATGCCACTGGTGCACCCGTACCAGCCTTTACTCTGCAAGGACTGTTGGATGGGATGAGCACTGTTGCGAGGGAAACACGAGAGGTGCTCCCAGCAGATTGGGTCCACTTGGTGCCTGCATTGGAGTCATTTATCGGTGACACTTGACAACGATATGAAAGGCCACCTTGCCGGGGTGCGTATTGTCAATCTTACATATTGCAGGTAACCAGTTAGTTGTCCATGTAATACTAGTCCGTCTGTCATACAATACTACGCACTGAATTTTGGTCCTTCCTCGGAGGTATGTACACGGCCCGTGCAGCGCAGCTTTGCTGATTCCTTACAATCCATACTCTATAGTACGAAGGCGCCACCAACACGGGGGACAGTGGACCTACTGGTATCCCTAGCATACGTTGCAGCAGCGGAGGATGCTCTTGAGGAACCATTCCCACATCCATGAGCTGAAGCAGGGTGAGGACCTGCTTGGGAACGTCGGTTAGTCAGTGCGTCCGCCAGTGTACGTGACTACGTGTTGGCTAATCAAGTAAAACTTATGTCCATGGGGCGACACTCATCGTCAGTTTCGCATTACGAAAGGCGCACCCGACAAAGAAGCCAAGTTCAAAACGGCACTTGAACTTGGCTTTTTAGGTTAAGTTACTTTTCTTGTACAGGCTTTCCGTGGTTCTTCATGTAAAGAATTGGTATTCGGTATGCGCCGGTGTTCCCTCTCTGAATTTCTCCTTGTTGATCATCTCTATTCTTGGTATAAGATCATTCGTCACGGACTATGATACCAATGTACTGTCGACGGTCGAAAGTACGGTGATGGTTGGTAAAGACTCTTCCTCCCTCTCCTCTCTTTGTCACACTAATGCTGCTATGTATTCAGGGGTCTACTTTGCGGCAGATGGCTCGGTATCCATGTCAACGTATGCTGCATTGCAGCGAAACTCCTGGAATCTGACCATTCCGGTACTTGCAATCTCCCGGACTTGCTTCAGGACAGGCATCGGGCGTAGCCACACGTACCGGGACGGTAGGTTGGTGCACTGGTACCTGTGACGGTGCGGGGGGGAGGATGTATTTGTAATGTCATTGATGCGTCCGGATGCAGCTTGCGGCACTCACAGCAGTGGTGGTAAAGATCTGCCTCCGCATTCCTAGGTTCCTGGTTAGAAGCAAGCAACGCACCACTCCCAAAAAAAAATGAGGAAGAGGTGGCCGAATCGGTGGAGGTTATTCCCTGTTTGCATACTAGCACGAGTCTCGACACGGTCAAATTTGTTGCATTACTTACACAAGCACCACTGTAAAAATTAAAAAAGAGTGCAGTTGTACAGGCTCTAGCTAGTAGCTAGTAGTTACACGCCGTAACTCGTAGCAAGTGCGAGGGAAAGAAAAAGAGAAGTGACCGCGTTGAAAATCTACGACAAACTGACAATTAATAAAAACGGGGGATTTGAAATTTGAGAGCGAAATCATTTTCGCCGTCTTCGGCCTTGCATAATCCAAGAGTGAAGTGACACAAAGGCATATCCACGCTTTGGGTGATTGGATTGGATTAGCTGATTTGTTCAGGGTAGCACGTATGTGCTTGCTTGGGATTTTGAAACTTGAAAGCGAAATCATTTTCGCCGTTTTCGGCCTAATTACATAATCGAAATCGCACGAAAACGACTAGGGCAGATACGACAAAGGCATATGTGCCCGCGCAAAGCCCAGACTGTGAAACTACGGAATGCGTGTCTTCCAAAGCTGCAGCAAGGATCACCCGGATCGTAAGTGCCGTTCTTGTACTCCTTGCGTGTTGACTGCTGTTGACGTCGACGATTTGTACAACGTTTTTCGGAGTGGCTCCCATATAGCTCACGACCAACGAGGTCCCGTAATGTCGCCGAGCAGCCCCACAACATGAGTTTCTTTGTTCACGCCTCTTCTTTGTGTCTTCCGTGCTTATAAGATGATTGAAGCCACGCCACTAAGAATTCGACCTGGCGCAGCAGCCTATGTCCCAAGTCGATTTATGGCATATCCGCGCTCGTATGCGGCATGAAACATCGCAAGCCGTTCCTGCAGACAATCCTGTATACAAACCCTTTCATCCCTATCCGAAGATTGCACCGGATGCCTTGTCCCGAGGTACCGTTTTTCGTTGTTGCACGCATTTTTTGTCGCTTACGATACAGTAGCCGAAACACGCAGAAAGGCAATCCGTCGCAAGGCAGAACGACGTCAAGGCCCATTGCCAACCCCGCCCCCTAGTCATCCTCGAACCTACGGTCATGACAAGGTTCGTCTCCTACCTCCTCTTGTAAATACTAGCCGGACGACATTCATTTTATCAGGATGCATCAGACACGACTGTTAAGCCTCTACTTTCCGTCGAGGATACTGCCAAAGAAGCCTCGGTGCCCCCAATGTCGCCGACGAAGCGGCTTCTGACTTCATCCGCAGGCGCGTTGGTGGGGTTTTTCAACAGGGTAACACGCGGTGCACTTGGTGAATATGTATGTTGTTGATCGTCATCTCTGGCGTCAGATTCTCCCCTCATTTTGCATACACCAGAAGGTTTCAGATCCAGCACTTACTAATATGACCCAGCGCGAACGTCCTGGAGAGGAGGCTTTCGAGGTTATCTTCCTTTTATCGTATATATCTAGCGTCTGCCAACTTACGGAGTGTTTCTATAGGTCACGGGAAGAAAAAGGGGTCGAGAAGAAAATGAGAAAGACAGCGAAGACGATAACGACAAGAAATCTGAAGACGTTCATACGTTACGTCCCAAACGCTCCCGAGCTAGAAAGTGCAGGAAAGAGGTCGACATCAAGCGAGAGCAACTCGCTCCCTTGGGAACCGAGACCGGGTCCACTGCTAACACGGACCGCGGTGATGTTACCATGGAGTGGGACGGTGAATACATTCAGAGAGTGTCAACGCCTTCTGAGATTGGTGCTAGCGGTGCTGATGAGGCCATGGTAGACATACAGGACTCCCCGAGAACTGACTCGGAGAAGGCTTCTATTCCTGATGCTGATGACCGGGCTTGCGGGGAAGGAGTGACGGCCGACGTCTCCGGTCAGGGCAGGAAGGACGGGAAGGGGGCTTCCCTCAGCGCCAGCATTCGTCCCACTGGTGATCAGGCCGCTGAGCACTTTGATATCGCTGTCGGCGACGACACCAGAGTTGGGCACGACGAAGGCGAGGGAAAGGGGGAAGGAGGGGACTTAGGCTCTAACCCTCACTCAGACATAGGCTTGGACTCGAACTCGGACTCGGACTCGGACTCGGACTCGGACTCGGACTCGGGCTCGGGCTCGGGCTCGGGCTCGGGCTCGGGCTCGGACTCAGACTCAGACTCGGACTCAGATTCAGACAACACTGACACAGATGATGGTGGTATGAGTGACGACGATATGCTTGGAAATACATTTCAGCTGACGGACACCGAGGTAAGCTTAGGTCTTGCAAAAGATCGGTGACATCTCACGCTGACCTTGGACTTTTCATAGATGTCAAACATGCCGGACCAGGCCGCAGAGCGCTATCAAGTGGGAAACTTGATTCCCGTGAAGGAGAAAAACAAGGTATGTACTGGGTTCAGTGTTTCTGGCGTTTCAGGGCGTGAATTACTCCCTAGGGCGTTGACGTCCACGATGAATTCTCTGAGTCCGTACTCGCGAGAGATGTCAACAATACAATGACGGTTTGTGCTGGTCTACGTCCACACAGTCGTAGCTAACGTGCCTAGTAGGTTGCCACTGTTGGACCAAAGTACGGTCGAGTTGAATGTGCTGCGAGTGCGAAGAAGGAAAAGAAGGTTTGCTTTTACCTGTGTGTCCCTCAATCCGCAGCTAACAATTTCACATAGGCTTCTGGCCCAGATCCTCTTACTTTCTCCAAGCCTCTCGGGCGCCATTTCTTCACGCCCTCTCCGTTGGTTCCCGGTCAAGCGCTCCCCGGACCTGCTAGAGGTTCTACTCCTGGCCAAGCGGCAGGCTATCAAGGAGGGCATACTGACACGACTAATCAGCGTCCCCGGCCACAGGTAATGATGTTTCTTTATTTCGTGTTTCTCTTTCTCTCACTCTCACACATCAATTCACGCATCAATAAATTTAGGACGGCAATGCTGCAAGGATACGCGAACTACAAGATCTCCAGGATAGCATCGAGAGTAAGATCCGAACGAACATTTGGCAGGAAGTTGGGAAGATCGTCGAGTCTTCTGTCGCTACCGCGTTAGAGAAGGCTCTACCGAATCTGTTAAACCAATCTACTAGGAGTAGCTCCAGGGCAAGTCCGTCCCGGGCGAGTAAGTCTAAATCCAAGAAGAAGAAGAAACTCCCGAAACCCCGAACACCGAGCCACAATGAATTCAAGGTAGACAAGCTAGGCACACATGTACCCCAGCGCTGCTAACAGTTTCCGGTTCAGAAATCTGTTCGGGAGCTCGGGCAAGAACTTTTGGGCCTAGAAGACCACAAGGATCTGCCGCGACCCGTTGGTCAGAGAGAAATCAGTGGATGGGATCCCAAGCGCAGACCATGCTGCACGATTAAGGACTTTCGCATAGACCTGGAAGGTCTGCCGCGCTCTGAGTGGAATAAATCTGCTGCGCTCGTCTTCGCAGCAGAGTATCTGAAGCGTCACCAAGGTCACCAGGGAGAGAACCTTACGCTCGAATATGTTTCAGAAGCGTGGTTAACTCATGTTCTGGCATTGAAAACGCGTTACAAGGTCAAGCAATTGGACGAACTGGATAGGAAAGAACGTAAAGCTCGAAATCGACGGCGTCAAAGGAAACACGAGGTACGCTACCGAACTACCTATGCATATTTTCGGAAATCTAAGAACGTTGAAGCTCTACAGCCGTCGTCTGCAGACCGCTCACGAATACAAGGATATCAAGGATCGTGCGGTTTTCATAGTGGAATCGCTTGGCCAAGATGGTATGAGCTCTGATGAATCTGACCACAAAGGCCATCGGGGCGAGGCGACGTACTATATCTTGGACAAGGATTGGCAGTTCTAAACAGATCACTGCTTGGCTATGAATGTTGGATTCGCTTCACCTGCGCCTCCGGTACAATGGTAAATGGCAGGCAACAGCTGGTGCTTGGCCACACTTCAGGACGGCTGGCCCGAATGAAAGCAAGGGAGCTCCAGTGAAAGAGCTACCCGTCGATTTCTACTGTCGTAACTGGTATGGAGCTCAGAACGAATTTGCCAGGGAGCAGGTGCAGGCAAAAGAACAGTCCGGCAACCTTGCAGTACCAGCCCAGCATGCGAAGTAAGTACAATCGCTTGTTTGAGCAGACCACCTGACGGGACCCATTGCCTCGATAGGATGGCAGAGAAGTACAACCTTTCTGACCGTCGAGTCGTCCATGGACGCATGCTCTCTTGACTTGCTCCGTTGAATGAACGGAACCTGATGGCATAGATGTTTAACTCCCGCTCACTGCCAAAATGTAAGTAACTTAGGGTATGAATACGATAAATACATTTGGAACCACTTGTGAAATTATCTCCGCCGAGCGTGACTGTGTGTGTCGCTTTCAGCCCATCAGGGTAAGTCAGATTTCATGATACACCACCCGTCCTACGAATGCTTCACGAGGGTGGCTGGGAAGATCATGATGGAACGGGCCAGGATCGCCCGCTAACGGCACAAGTCGGCGGGGAGCTGGAATGAAGAGGTGATGAGGAGAGGCAGACTGCCAAGGTAAACCACAGTTTCGCTGACAGTGTCATACAGGTCCACCGAACTTACTTAGTAGTAGCTTAGCGAATGAACGCGCATATGCGAAGAAGTCGAGGGAGGCAGGTCATAGCCAGCTCTTGTCGGCTGTGGGGAGAGACCGGAAGATGTGGTCAGGGTGCACAACGAACTCTCTAAGGGGTAGTCAGCGAGAAAAAAAAATCCGACACGCAGAAGGATGAAGGGGTAAGATCCAAATTACTGGATGACCAACGATAACTATGGCGTACATTGGCCTGGCTATTGTATTTTGGGAGGCATTCTCCGACCCCGTCACATGGTCGTAAAATCGGTACGATCGATTACGCGCTATTGCATTGGGTATGACAAGTGTGTATAATATTTCGTAGCAGATGCACGTGCGAGACGTGGAAGGGTGGTACAAGACTCGCCTTAGCTAGATCCCCGTCCGCTTGATCCATCCTTGACTCACACCACCCTTCCCGCGCTTGCTACTCTGGCCATGTCTGTTGGCCTTCATAACCTCGTATGGACCTATCGGTGGGTACGAAAAGAGCTGGTGGCCGCATCCTGGGGAAACGCATGTACTGACCCGGGCCAGCTTGCCAGCGCTATCAACAACCGCTTTGGATGGTAACCACGAGCGAATTGAGCTACAGCTGGGGCAGCTCATGGGGAGAGCCGTACCCCATGGACGGTGATGAGTGTGGAACCACGAATAGCTGATGCCAATGACAGAGGGAGTCGGAGATGAATAGGGGACTGTGGGTGCCACGTGTCCTCCCACGTGGAACAGAAACGTGTCACTGTGCATGCGCAGCTCGAGGGAGGCATCAAGCAGGTCGGTAAACACCTCATAAAGGTCGTGCCCTTGAATAAGGACACGGACACTGTATGCGATAATGAACGACTTTAGGACCGCACTAATAAATCGGTCTGCACCAAACGCAACCGTGTACATGGGTTTCAATCTATCAGTGTGAGTCAGATACAATTCGCCGCGACTACAAGAGAAAAAAGAATTACTGAACCATAGCCTCCTTGAGGCTGGCTATGGATTCACGGAAGGAGACCAGGGGCCCACACGACAACATAAAGATAGTGGAATCGTGGACAAGTTGTTGAAGATGTCCAGAAAATAAGTTCATCATGAACTAAGTGCATGAGATGGTATCGAACAAGAACACTTGAAGTCAGATACACACCTCGTTGGGCTTCAAAGCGACGTCTTCATTGTTCTCATCTTTCCCCGCAAACAAATCACCACGCGAGACCTCACTGTGTACCGACACGAAAACGACCTTGTGTTGGAAGATGTCTAGCCCAACTTCTGCGACCAACTGTTCGGCTTTTGACTCCCATTGACAAAGTTTATCCCATGTGCCGAAGTCGAAGAAAATTTCGTAGTAGCGCAACGTAGATTCCGTGTGGTACTCCTCGAGTGCAGTGTTGAGCACATGCGGGAGAGATCCTCTTGCATTCATGCCTGTATAGATAAAATGTAAAACGAGTATCGGCCCCCCACAAACCTGAGATTTTGAAGCTCGCTCGCAGGTCCCTCTAACAAACGCTGGCGTATCACATGCAGGAAGCAATTTTCCATTATCCATGCGTGTAAACGCCTTGGGGAACATTAGCTCCGGTCAGAGATACAGGGAAAAACTTACAAAGTACGGCATGGGTTTGGATTGTGCAACACGCTCGTCCTTCTCATGGCAAGCTGGACACCTGAAGGATATCTCGGGGGACCCATATATACCTTCAAGTTCCTGTGGTATCTCGATACAAACGTTGCAGACGACACGGGGGCAGGCAGGATTTGAACACGCGAGAGTGTTTCCGCCGTCATGGCAAAGGTAACAGAACTAAAAGTTCCCGTTAGAGTCTTGTACGATGAAAACTACATAAACGTACTCTATTTCGCTGCTCCGGATGCGTAATTGCTTGAAGTACGGGAGAAAGTGGAGGTGACGACAGAGGACTAGAAAGGGGCGTGGTGTTTTCAGACGATGAGAGACGAGGTCTCTTGGAACCCGCCAGTTGAAGGGGCTTAGCGACACCTGAGGCGCACTTTCTCGCAGTTTGCTTTGTCCGGGCCATGGGTATAAAATTGAGATTGGAGAGGAGAAATAGATATCGAACGCGACGAAAATGAATTAAGTCACGTTCTTTGTGAGTAGCGCGGTCACGAGACATGGATTTTGGGTCACGCGACCGCTGACAACTTAAGTCACACGCACCGCCACCTCCTTGTTTTCTGGAATGAACTTGTCTTCACGCGTTGTTTGCTTACTGTAACGTCTGTCATGTTGGTGAACTCCTGTCGCCCGTGCTGACGTTGGTCTTGTCCCTCGACGATTGTCCTCAGTCACGTTGGCGCACTCCTGTCGCTCGTGCTGACGTCTCTCTCGGGTCCAGTCTGTGGCTAATTTATCAGTCGCGTTGGCGCACTCCTGTCGCCCGTGCTGATGTTGGTTTCGCTGGTTCAGTCTATGGCCAAATTGTCAGTCAGACTGGCGTAGAGTTAACCTCCCTGGCCCAGCTTGTGGCCAAATCCTCAGTCATGTTGGCGCACCCCTGTCGCTCGTGCTGACGTCCCGCCAAATAGCACTTGAGGTCTACTCTGTCTCTCTGGCCCAGTCTATGGCTAACTTATCAGTTGCGTTGGCGCACTCCTGTTGCTCGTGCTGACGTTGGTTTCTCTGGTTCAGTCCATGGCCAACCTATCAGTCAGGTTGGCGGAGAGTTAATCGGCCTATGGCTAACACCTCAGTCATGTTGGCGCACTCCTGTTGCTCGTGCTGATGTTGGTCTCTCCGATCCAGTCCGTAGCCAATTTCATGCTGTTACTCGTGCTGAAGTAACGTAGCCGCCCAATCTCATCCTACCCCCCAATTCTCCGAAGGTAGAACGTGTCTTATCAGTACTTTACCATTTTTACCGATATGCACCCTGCTGATCCCATCTTGTTCACGTTCTCTGAAGGTAGAAAATGTCCCACTTGTAAGAACTTTACCACTTTCGCCGAAATGCACCCTGCCACAATACTCCGCACCCTGTGTCTTGGGAGCAAGACGACTGGTCCATCAACCATCGGGGTCGTTGACGACGAACGGGACAAACACAAGCTGGTGTGGTTGGTGGACGCGGGAGCATAGCTGAAGAAGAGGTGACATAAAATCTTACGAACATTCATGCTGACATTCATGCTCCCTTGTGCGAGCCTTACCGACAACGATGGTGATGCCACTGCAATGGTAGGGCGGTGGGCGTTACCATATTCTCACTTGGCATAATGTATGCTGCTCCCAACGAGGTTCGGTTCAATTAACACTCCCAGTGGCCACCCCACGCCTCGTCCTGTTATTTCGCCCACAATTTCCTGGCAGAAGACGGCCCGCCTTCTCAAAGTGCACGAACAGCAACCGTTTCTCCATAAGCCAGAATCAAAATCCGGGCTCGGTTGTTCATCCAGGATCTAGCAAGTCGTAAGTTGACTCACGATCCTCTTACGCCTTCCAGTGTATCTCTTCCCCATGCAAGCTCTCAGTTGCATGTTTGGATTCAAGATCATATTGCGAGATGTGGGTCGATACCCGAACTATGACCGGGGGGGGGGGGGGTATGTGGACACTGGATGGCGACATGCGTGGTTGGTTTGTATGCGTAGTCAAGGCAGCACCGGATCGGTGGGTATTGGCCGAGGTTTGGGCGTTTCATACGCGTCCGTCCCTGCGTTCTTACACACTTGAGGCAGTGGTACTAGGTGAAGCAGTCATGGGCGAGAGAATATATGGAGGAACAGGTATGAACTCAGTGTACCTAGTGGCAGAATGGTCATGACCAGACAAACGGCTGTAGGTCGAATCACCTCTAGTTCATCTGCAGAGATAGTGAATGTGTCTCGCCAGACGCAGGTCTAGCTAATGAATACAACGTCGGGTACGTGGCCATGGCACTTCAACCTTGAGTGTCGGTGTATTCCGTGGCAATGTCCGAGTTTTGAATTCAGCATAATTTTATTGTGGAACTACCGTTTTTGTAACTCCGATGGAAGTTCGATGTGGCCAGGGGAGCCGAATTCTTCCGGATTGATCGACGTTTGATCTTTGTCTTTTTTCCTTATCGTTGACCATGGGTGGTAGGACTCGCCAGCGCCCACGGCTATGCACCTGCAACGTTGTAGGCTGCAGGTCAAATACCACCTGGTGCCAATCTCAGTTGAAGTATGTTCCTGGCCGCCTGATCCCCAAAGCAATGTATGCACGCCACTGTAAACTCAACAAATCTGTCCGGTATCTTGAGGGCCCTACTCTGGAACTTCAGGGGGATACAGGCCCTGTCGAGCATAGTATCGCGGAGAGTTCCAGTGATTCGCAGGACGAGGAACCAAGAGGAAGAGACAAACAATCCACCGGAGACACTGACTTCGATGACCAGCCCCACCATGTCACATTGCCGCACGTTAGGGACGAAACTGCCGCCCTGGAAAATGTGTTGCACGACCTCATGCACCTCTGTTCTGCGGTCACCCAGCGGATCGCCTCTTTCTCCTGTGACTTGAATCTGGTTTTCGAAAGTGGGCCCATACAACCTGATTGTTTTCTTTACGAACGTTATTCTTCTATCCCACCTCACTCAAACATGGGTCATAGACAACTCTTAACGACCGCGCCCGAGAATGCAGCCATATTAGATCACGAGCGTGGGTTGTACGACGCCCTGGTCGGTCTACAACACCTTGGGCAATTCCCCTCTCTGGAGGCTTCTCGACTGCAACTTTTGGCGATGGTAGAAGACGAGCTGCATAGGGTTGATGCTATACGAGAGGCTGCTTGGAATGGCTTGCTAAGTAGAGGTCTTATTACGAACTCGGGACGGATCCAGGGTCTGGGATGGTGTGAGGCAGTCGCACAGAGTAATGATGATGAACACGTTGAGCAGAGTGCGTGTGGTACATCCAATGAGGAGTCTTATGTTGTTTTCAACACTGGTACGTAAGATCCCGCTTTTTTGGTATGTTTTCTGAGTATATCCGGTAGACGTCTATTTCCGAAGTATCGGAGTGTCCCATCCCGCTGCTGTGGCTGGTAGTTTTTTGATTCTCTGCCTGAATCTCCTCTGTGGAATATCCCAAACGCAAAGCAGGTTTGTCTCAGACAGCCTGAGCTTCATGTTGTCCCATGTCATCAACGACGTACAAGCTCCCGAAGACAGAAGATCCCTGCTGAAATTCCCAAGAGACTACCGCACTGTCTTGAACAATTTTGATCTTAACCCTCGCCTGCGACTCTATGTTTGCTGTCCGGCTTGTTATGCACTCTACGATGACACTGACTTCCCCGATTTCTGCACTTTTCGCGATTTCCCTTCAAGCCGACCCTGTTCTATGAAGCTGAAGCGAGAGAGGACGATATGCGGGAAAATGGTTGTCCGTCCGGTGCGCAAGTTTGCATACCAGGAGCTGAAAGGGTGGCTGGGAAGGATTCTATCTTATCCCGACATGGAATCAGCGCTGGAAGCTCCATTGTCCAACTTCTTACATTCCGATCCCAACAGCAGGCAATTCCGTGACATCTTTGATGGCGATTTCATCCGAAATATGAAGGGTCACGACGGGAAGCCCTTTTTGCGAGAAGATGATAAGCTTCGCCTTGTTTTTTCATTGGCTGTTGATGGATTCAATCCTTTTGGTAACAAGATCGCCAAAGGAACATCCTCTGTGACTGGAATCTATATGGCATGCTTGAACTTGCCTGCCGACATCCGATACAACACGGAGAATATGTATCTCTGTGGCGTCACTCCCGGCCCGAAAAAGCCATCCCTCGAACAAATCAACAACTTCCTTCGCCCGCTTGTAGATGAACTACTGGAGTTCTGGCAGCCCGGCGTCTTCTTTTCGCGCACAGCACGCTATGAGCGTGGAAGGGTCGTCTTACTTGCCTTGGTTCCTTTGGTATGTGACATCCTTGGTTCACGTCAAGTGGCGGGGTTCCTCAGCCATGCGGCTACGTTGTTCTGCTCCTTCTGCTATCTGCCTGCGGATATGATCGAGAATCTCGACATGGAGTCTTGGCCGATGCGCTCAGCAGAACAGCACCGTGTCCATGCAAAGGAGTGGCTTTCAGCGACTTCAAGTGAGCAGCGGGAGCGAACTGCCAGGACTTGCGGTGTGCGCTCTTCGGAGCTCCTTAGACTGCCATACTGGGATCCTATTTGGTTCACAGTACTGGATTCTATGCATGCATTCTTCCTTCGTGTTATTCAGCAGCATGTTCGATACATATGGGGCTTGAGTCCCACAGCCCCAACCGGTGATGGCACTAATTCCCCCACGGAAAAACCACCTCCGAAACCCCCCACGGCAGAACTTGTGAAGGGCCTTAAGACTATACTTCAGAAATATACAGGCGACACGTGCATAGAATCTCTCTCCAGAAAATGCCGTAGGCCTGTACTATGGCATTTGTGCCGCGTGTTTGACCTGAGAAGGGCCGGTACATCAGTGATGTTAACACGAGCGTTATTGGACTGGGTAAGCCACCAAACTTCGTCACATCTTCATATTTGGTATAAAGTACTTTATTAGCTTCAGGGGGGTCATGATAATCAACGAAGGGCGATGTCGTTCTTGCAGTCACTTCAGGTGAGTTGACGATATTGGGCGTAGCTAGGAATTCTTATACAGGGTTTTCCTATAATCATAGGCAGCAGAGGATTCCACGGATGACAGTTTTCCTACATCAGGGAAGACTGCACGACCACCCCGAACGCAAGGTGATCCGCCGACTGAAGCTGAACTAGAACATGCGCGATCCAGGTTAAAAACTGCCAAGACAATCAAGAGCATAGGTAATGGTGTGCGGGTTTTAACACTTCGAGCGCTCTGTTGCGAGTTGGGCATCTCAGTACCTGACCCGGAGGGACGCAGAAAACACCTCACGAAGATGGCGCTGGTTGACCTAATTGGCAAATGGGTAAGAGCTCTGTCTTCAACGTTCGAGCACGTTTAATAGTACTACCTCAAGCGCATTGAACACGGTCTTACGGATGCACAAGGAAACCTCCCGGACCATCCGACTGAACACACCACTGTTGATCACCGTGAAACGCCCGTCGTACTTGGTCGCGCTGTTCTGGAAGAAGTATGGAGGGATCAAGAACGGCTAGTTCTTCCGTCATCCACCTTTCCGGCTCCATCGTCACTTGGCTTTGAGAAGAGAAAACTTTCAGCTGACCAGTGGCGTTCAGTTGGTATGATCCATCTTGTCATCACATTGATTCGTATTTGGGGCCATTCCCAGGGAAGACAACGACAGATGCTCAATAATTACATGCATCTGGTCACCGCAGTTTACATCGCTAGTTGCCGGTCTACCTCGGAGGAACTAGCAAGCTGCTACACGTATCACTTCAAGAACTACTTATCAGGTATTTTAGAGTTGTATAAGGAAGCAAAGATACAACCCGTTCACCATGCTTGCCTCCATCTTGAGAGGCTGTTGGTCGGACTGGGGCCAGTGCATTCATGGAGAACCTGGGCTTTTGAGCGTTTCAACTATACGCTTCAGAGGACCAAGACAAATATGCACTTTGGTGAACGCTTATCTCGACGGGGTCCTCTGTCCTAAACTGACTATGTTTTATGCCCCATATATCTTTCAGGTGAATTGGAGCTGACATTCGTCAATGATGCATGCAGAGCGGCAAACCTGCAGCTGTTGTTGAATAGCCCGCGGCTTCCTGCAGAGATGAAGGACCTTTGCGGCCCATTTCAACAGGCCTTTAAGTCCAAACCTCGTGGCACTCGGCTGAATGATGGTCATGCTTCTGGGATGTCAGCGGAAATGAAGATCGTTCTTGCGAACCAACGAATGGAGGGTCGTATGGCTGGTGTCCACCAGACTTTCCTACCACTGGCAATGGAATACACGCGCGCTCGGTTACCAGAAGGTAAATCTATAGGAATTTCAGACACCAAGTCTGATGCTGTTGCTAGCGATCCACTGGTGTGAAACAGTGCAGTTAGAAGGAGTGATATTCCAGCCTGCGGCTCGGTCACAGCGGAACTCACATGCCATGGTTCAACTCCATGGGCCTCACGAAGACGTCCCGGTTGCTGCTCAAATACTCGCGCTATTCATTTTGAAGGGCGAAGACGACGTAGCCTTTGCAGTTATCTCGTGCTACGCATCTTTGAGTGGCACAGATGCAAAGCGCGACCCCTACCCCCAGTTTGGAATCCTCGCCGGTCGCTTGTACTATGACGAAGTCGAGGCACCTATTGTCACTCGTGCATCCAGCCTCCTTGCGCCTTTTGCAAAGACCCCATTCAAGCTTGACTATATCGCAAGACCTGTCGTCCACGTACTACCGCTTTACAAGGCGAGCAACCATCACACGTACACTGAGGGCACAAACTGACAGTCTAAATAGGACGTATACTCTCGTACCGATATTGCACATGATATTGAAACTGATGTACCTGATTGCACCGAGTAGACAATCGAACCAAGTCCGTATTCATGTTTCTACTGTGGCTGTCCTTTGTTAGGCATGAAGCTTGAGGGGCGGAGAAGGGGTACATGGTATAAGGCATTGCAATCTGTTGGTTGCATTCCGAAATATTGCACACCGCCCAAGACCACCATGCGACTGCTTTAATATTGTGGAGCAATTTCGTTAACAGAAAACAGAAATGCAGGTGGAAGTCCCCTCAGGCGTCAAACCGTGAAAATGCCTCGTGTAAGGACGGCGAGATAGAACGTGCTTCCGACTGGCAGCCAGACGGCCCCATGGTTTCAAGCAATCCCATGTATGGGCAAGTATGAGTGGCATTGTACGGTCTACGATAGAGGGGTAGGTAGATTGGCGAGATGAAAAATAACCTGACCCATAGCATTAATCCTGCAATGCACGTTCTGCTATTCGTATCACATTCCCTAAAGTGTCCAACATACGATTGTAAGCCTGCGCGAAGGGCCGCATTTCCTGTGGTCAAGGAGGCTTGAGCCTGGAACATCACAACAAAGACGGTGGGGGCTTACCTCCGATACAGCACCTAAGATGATCTTGCCCGTCGTGGGATCGGTCAAGTGATTCTGGGACTTTGGGGTTAGTGGCCCAGTAGTGGTTCGACCTTCATTTGGACCTACAAGCGGAATGGGAATAGGAACAGTAGAGCGAGTAGAACTCGAGGGAATGGACGAATTCGGTGAATGCTGAGGGGATAGTGGAGATTGGTCGTGCTCGTGCTTCTGGCGAAAACCAGTTACTCAGTAGCATGAACGTATCTCAGGTCAACCTACTGCAGTGGGTTGACTTGGTGCCCGAGGGAAGAAAAACACTTCTTCATCATCCGTGTCGCTGGCGAGACGTACTGGTTGATCTGTTTTCATGATGAACGAGTGGCACAACAGCACTACAGAGAAGAGAGAGTGAACTGACCTTGCGCGGCTTGAAAGCGTGCACGAGAACAAAGGACGGCACTGTGACGGACTGGAGTGTCCTGTATCAAAGGGGAATCGATAACAAAGCATCGGAGAGGGTTAACGGCCGGAATGCTATACCACGCCGATCGTCGTGCCGGCTTCAGATTTGTGAGTTGAAACCAGGCATCCAACCGTCCTTCTTGACACGGACGAGATTTCTGGAATCGTACCGTATTATCAGAATCCGCCTGAGCTGCTGTGCAAACGACTCAACTACGGATCGCGTAGGAACTTACCTCTAAATATCCACGCGTGGGCAGGGTAGCATATTTCCGCATCCCCATGCAGCGGCAGTGGGTCCATCGCGACCATATGCTGGCGGTAGCTCTAAGCCATTCCCTCCTTCAAGATCATCATCGCTTAGCATTCGGCCAATAAACGAGTTCTATCGCCCTAAAGCACCCACCAGTGACCTCACTAACATTTGGCATGCGCAAATCGCGGCTCTCAGAACATGGACACAATCTTTCCTTCGCGTATGCCTCGACCTCAGAACGAACGATTCGTGGTTATGTTGAGAACTCCGGGAAGCGAGTTGTCCATGGTAATCGGATTTAAACGGGACATGTAGCCCCCTTCAACCTGGTGTGAGTTGAAGAACCGAAGGCAGAGAGAACGGAAGTCCATAGTTCAATCAAGATCTTCGGACGGTGCTTGGTTGTTGAGTCTTTCGTTCGGCCTATGCAAGATGGAACACGGCCACGTCAGCGTCAACGCTTCAACATCAACCCAGTATATTGGCAGGAAACGTACCATGCCAGAAGCACTTTCGCCGAGTCGATGGCAGACTGTGGCACGTTCCTTAGGACCTGAGAGTACGCTTACATAATAGCGCTTTCGTCTCGACTTCGATCGTGACCCGTCGATTACCGTCGACTGGTGCGATTCAATATTCACTCCTATCATCGGTTTAGACTGTCCTCACCCACGCGTCATGGTGGGTTCCCTTTCAATGTGGACTATTCGTCGCTAAATGTATGAGTGAACCTTTCGTAGTGCGGTGAATTCAATTGGCTCCCCCGTGCCATCTGTGCCGATAACCTTGTTTCTCCCGCTCAAGTGATAGGCGGTATGATGTAGTCTGACGCTGCCTTCGGTCACAACCGCGGTAGGTTTTCCCCCCATTTTTGATAACATCTGCCCGAAACTGATGGCATCCGTGGTGGCTGACGACGCCTCACAGTCGTTTTCGCAGTCGTTCCTGTCTATTCCAATCCGGTTCACCACATTACGACGGGTCCAATTATCAAGTATTTAGTCAAGAGCTAACCATGGGGTACGTTTCACGGTAGTATTGATGTACGGAGATGTCCATGACTGTGCTACACATAGGTCAAGGAGCTGCACGTCCCGACATACTGGAGGAACCTGTGAAAGTGTGTTTATCCGGGAACTCCAACGTATGTCCTCATGCGTAACCTACCTAGACATAGCTCATCCTATCGTGAAACATGTCTTGCCAGATGTCCGGATCCGAGAGATGAGGATCGTCAACAGCACGGTCCTTTGGTTGGCCAAGTAGATCGTTCGCCACCGCGAAGAATTCGCTAAGATGATCGATTTCCATAGGTTTCATCCGCACGGGCATCTGGCACAGAGGGCACTCATACGACACGGCTTGAAGATATCTTCCATCGCGCAGCTCTACTAGTGTCTTTGCAGTAATGGGACACCGTCTCAGGCGCTCGGGAATGTTTCTCCATTCTGCATTGAGCTGCTCCCTCAGGCAGGTATGGAACCAATCCCTCAAGCAACCGTAGCAAGATACGTGGCCACATTCGACGAGGCTATCCATGTTTGTAAGTTATGGACATGATTCTATCCTGAAGCGACAACTTACACAAATTGTCTGTCGACGCAGCCGTTACAAACACCGCATCTGGCGGCAGCATTGCGGGCCGCAGTTATCTGTTAGTGAGTCAAGTAACGCGAAGGCATGCGTCGACGAAGTGATCAAACCTGTTGAATAATCGCCTCAAGGTTTTCTTGTGTCGCCCGTGCCTTTTGGAGAGCCTTTTCCGCTCTTTGCTTGGCAATTCTGAGCTTGGTCAGTTCCTGCACCTACATCTGTCATTTGCTGCGACGTTAGAGAACCAGTAGCTCACTAAGCCTGATCGTTTCACTTCTTTCTTAAAGAAAGCCGCGATTTCTGATACTTCTTTCAGGATTCGGTTACTGTCCACCTTGGGCATCTGTGGGAGTCCGAGGAGCACCTGGATGGGGAGCGCGAGCGGTGCAGAGCTGACCGCGAGCGTGTGGTGGCCATGGTACGGTGAAGGTATATCGGGTCACAACAAGATATGGGCTGGAATTCTTATCCGTCTTCCAGCACAAAGGTATCGATATCGCTCTATCCGTATCACAATCGCTCATATGCCCACCCTTCACATTTCACACCCTGGCATCTGATCGCAACCTCCGCTGCGTAGGCTGGTATCGTGTCGTTTACATACTCTGACTCAGTGTTGATGATGACAGTTTTCGCTCGAATACAAAGGCATCGATTTCGTCATCGCTGGTCTGCGCTTCCACACTTCACACTTCACAGCCCCATCCCGACTGCGATTCTAATTAGGTTCTTGTCACTTGTCACCACTTGTCATCGTTGCGGCCTGACGGGACTCGGTCCGGTGCCGATGTCATTATATGGCCTGCACGTTGTATCGCTCTTTATCCTTCAACATAAACGTGTTGACTACAAGGCACAGCCATTCTCGCATCTGCACTTCACAGAACACACGCGGTGTGCATGTGCATGCGCTAGTTACGGGCAACGCTTTGTGACATTGTCCTTGTCTGGTATGTTCGGGCATTAATTGCTATCTTTGGTTTCTTGATCATATTGCTTCCGTCCATCTACTTTTCATAGAACCATGCCAAGAAGCCTATTCAATCACCGAATACTTCGGTCGAGTGCGGGGATGATATCGGCGTATTCACGAAAGTCAACCATCGATTCGTCGGTCACCTCGTCTAGAGTTTGAACCGTAATGACAAGGTGAGGACCATTGACTTGCTCCGATTGGAGGGAAGGAGTTACTCGGTCTTCAGGGATCATATTGGACGTGACGTTCGCATGGACCCGTGGCCAGGTTTGCTTGCGCTCACACTTGCTTTATCTTACCTGCCGGCTTCCTCCCGTTCTGCGTATTAAACCTGCCTACTCGACGTCAACTCCGACCGTGTGACATGATACGACAGCAAATGGGGTCTCAAATCTCGGCCCTGACTTATTTTAGATCGGGCTGCAGCTAGTCACAAAACACCGTTCAGTCTGTGCATCTCCTTTGTCGTATGTAGCAAGCTCATCAAAGACTAAGGCTGCTGGTATTGGGAATGATATACTTCGTTTGCTTGGCCTTTGTATAGAACCTAATTGCCTCGTGCATTTTAGGCCTGCGACAATGACTCGGGTAAGTGCTGCAGTCAAGTCCAGCACACGTGATAAGATAGTCCACGTTCACTACAGACCAAGTACTGTCCAAGTACTAACCAGCGACCACAGGTGGGCATCACAAGTTATCATATATCATAGTTGTTTGTGTCCAATGGGAAAGTTTTTCTTGCAGGCGGTATGCGTGTTCCACGTATTACCTTGCTTGGCAACCCCATATTTGCCGTGGGAACCGTCGGACGACTGAAACTTTTCCCTTTTCTGGTTCAGTTTTTCCCGTGCAACTAACACTACAACGTTACAGTATTCCAGGTCACCCTTTCCGTGTGCAATGGTAAAAAACATGTAACTGCATGTCACCCTTTCTGTGTGTCCGTGCGCTGCCGTAACGAATGAGGTATCCATGCTACTCGATCGTGGCATACAGCGTGTGTTGGTTACTCTGCTGCGTGTGACACCATTCCATTCCACCCCATGCCGCTGTCTCCGCCTCATCGATAAGCACTTCCACGTCATCGGTTTGATCTTCCTCTCAAGATGGCTATTTTGTTTAGAGGTGGAACCGGGAAGGACAGCTACGGGCCCCACTAATACCTTCCGCAGACTCCGGTCAAGTGTCGTGAGTACGGATTGCATGACAAGGACATCCAAGGTTGGTGTTCAAAAGCGATTGAAACATCCGGGTGGTCCTAGCCACACCTGAGAACCGCTTGAAAGGCTGGCAGATGCACGCTTAGGTAAAACGACAGGCACGAGTCCCAGTGCATCGGCTTTACGATCACCTGCTCGCATGACACCTCCTTGAGTGTCCCCATATGCACTGTTTATGACCGTGACCCCCGGTCTAGGAGGGGGGATGAACTCGACGACGACAATTGGGCTGGTGCGATAATTCATGCCGAGCATATGCAACTTCCCTCCGTGACTCAAAATTGGATTCTACTTGCTCTGAGCTGCTGTTTTCGTCGGCAGTCGATCCTGGAGTGGGTTCGGCACCAGACTACCCGAACGTACGATTGTACAGTTCGGTCGGTAAACCGAGCATTTCCGTGATCACGGGAGTCGTTCGGCGGTGTAGGTATCCAGAAGGGACACTGCGGACAAGCCCTTGTACACCAGTGCAATTTTCTGGGCAATATTAAACCATCAAGGGTATGTTAGCCTGGGTATTGTGAATTAGAGTGCGCGAAGTCTTACTGCGCATGTAGCGCTCAAATGCTAATTGGTCTTGTCGCCTTCTCCAGCTCCTTCTCCCGGCATATGCCATGTGTTATAGCTAGTGCCGAGTGTGCAATCGTTCACAGCCTGAGGCCTGAGGTCTCGCAGGTAGGTAGACCCATACGGTGTCCCTTCTCCTCTCAACGTTATACAGTGGCTGCAAGTCCTGGATTGTAGGCGAGGGATACGAAGGTCTCGTTCGAGGTAACCATGATACACAGATACCCTCCACCATTGATGAGTCCTTCGCCGATCCTTCCGCTAGGCAACGCATGTGCAGCAGAAAAGCTACCAATCTTGTCGAAAACCTTCGATTCGGTGATGGTGATCTGCTTCGCGATGGTACGGGTGACCATGCAAGGGGACGGACGCTCAAGGGCAGATACATCATCCGTGCAGGTTTGGACGGGGGCTGGTTCGCCGATGTGCGTCCAACGAGCATCATTCAACCATCGCTCATCCTAGTCGCCGCTGATCGCACAGCCACACGCTCATCGGTACAGCGCGTTCAAAAACATTTCGCAGCCCGGCAGGTCGACTTGCAGTGGCCTACAACCTTATCAAGGAAGGCAGCGATGCTCTGGTCGTACGTGGAGGCGATGGATTTCTCACTGGAGCAGACCTCTTCCGCCTGGAATGGCCCTCTCTCATTTTCTACTCTCCACTCTGAGGAAAAACTCACGGATGAAAACAGTTGTCAAAGCATGGGCACCTGCGTATCGTTGGACTCATTGGCTCCGAATCAGGAAATTTAAACCTAACTACATAGACCTATGCAGATTCATTTCCCTGAAAGTGTGTCACTACTGTATGCTATGTAGGCTACCCAGGCTATATATTTACACTTGGGCACCCCACAGGTTTGATAGTGGTGTGCTACTGCTAATACATAGCTGGCCATAGCTCACTGAGCTGCTATCCAGCACCACATATCTCACCACAAAATAGATATTACCATTTCATATGCTATCTGCTTTGTAGTTTGATATGAAGCATGTGGTATTGTTACAGTCCCACAAGCCTGTCACCCGACATCCCCGAGAAATGCAAATCGTGTTCTCCGAACACCATCTCCAATACAAACATCCCCCAGAGGGTCGTCTCGTCACGGACCCGTTGGGAACATATTTGCGATCGCACTTAGCCATCTCAATGCCACGCACTTTGATTACATAAGTCGAGTCTCCAGGACAGATTCAAAGCCGTCACACCTCTCCAAGCCTTCACTACTTTCAAGAGATGAGTGTGTGTTGACAGATGAGGGTATGCGTCTGGTGGAATCACATCTGCAACATGTAAGGTTGATGTGGAGCTGATGATAGTAGAGGTGAGACAATCTCGACATCCAAAAGGAAACAAGATGCACGGGTGAAGTGATGGCATGTTTGGCCAAAAGCTTCTCAGTCCTGTATCTTTCGTATGAACCTTCCTGAGTGTGAACTTGAAGTACCTGCACCAAATCAGTTCCATGTGAGAGCGACGCAAAAAGAGAGAATGTAAATAAAAGGCAAACCTTCATGCACATCAATAGCATGGCAGCTCGCAGGGCAGCGAAGTCACAGTGGTCAGGGTTGAGTACGTCAACGGTTCAAGATTCCCCAGCTTCTTTGAGTCCTTCCACTGCTTCAAAAGTTCCACAGAGTTTTGGAGGCATTCCCACTGATTTCCAGAGTCTAAACCACTGCCCTTCAAGTCCCAGCCCTTACCAGCCTTTGTAGACCTTCAGAGCCACCATATTTGCCTGCCTAGTCGCAGTAATTCGAGTTCTTCATTGTGGACTACTCCCAGACCTTAGGGGATCTTTTCCCATAGCCTTTCTGACACCCCCTTCTGACTCATATCAAGCCCTAGGCCACAGCTTTGGTGGCTGTGCTTACCTGATGTGGACACTGACATGGCTGTTCAGTACCATTGAACAGCCACATCTTCTATCCAACTGCTGCTTGCTGCTACCACCTCTGGTGGTCTGCTGGCCCCTCAGTGCCCATGGAGGACCCCTCAGCCAGGATTTTAGTTACCTTCCAGTACCAGGTATGCCCCTCATCCTCTCATAGAGACTGTGATTCATTAATGACAACTGATTTGCAGGTCTGCTGCTCATTGCCAACATTGGCACTGTTCCTCCTCTTGGGTACATGACATAGCATACACTCATGGAACATTGTGTATTCACCAGATCTAATATGACTGAGAATGTATCGTTCTCTGTCACATGTCAATGTCAGGATCAACCACATCATGATGCCACCTCCAAAGAAGGAAAAACATATCATCACAGGTCAGGAGGTATGTCATGTGTGAGGCTTTGTGACCTATGGTATTCCATAAGGCATGATGTGCTCTATTGAAGCATGGGCAAACTGTGAGATAGTGTTCCACTGATTCTTGTGGGGCACCACATTTACAGCTTGGCAAGTCAGCTTTCTTGATGCAGGCCAGGTGTTTGTTGAGTCCCAAGTGTCTGTTGTGAAGTCTGATGTATGTGGTTGTATGTGGATTGCAGATTTTGAGGAGCACATTTGCATGTGTGTGGGAGGGGAGGCCTGCTTTGTATTTGGATGCAAGGGTGTGTCTGGGGGATTTCTTCCACATCTTTTCCCATCTTGCTTTTGAGGTGTCCCATTGCGCACAGATTACAGCTGAGATGCTCCATGGGAGGCCCTTCATTTGTAGGTACGCTGGGAGTCATCTTAGTGTGCTACTTTTCTGAGGGCCCCTTGCCACGATTCTGGTGTGCTTGTCAGCTAGTTCATTTCCCAGTATACCTTCATGTCTCAGGATCCATTGTAATGATAATTTCCACTGAGGGGTTGGGATCAAGTTTTTTATGACTGGGATACACTTCACTTCACTCTGGCTGTCTTTTCATATTAGTCTGCAAGAGTAGTCCACAGGACTGTTTATGAGTATTACAACAGAATCTTGTGGTAGGTTACATTAGTGGTAGTCTCTTCATCACTACAGCACAGTACACATGCCAATCAGTGAACAGGATTTTAGTCAGAACCAGTCACAAACTAGTCCTGACCAGTCGTGACCAATTGCTGGTTCCCTGATGTGTGTGGTTGTGAGAGAATAGGTGATTGGTCATGATGATGAAATGGTGCCAAAGAGGGGAGTATCTAATTGAGGCATTGATGACTTGAACAACAATACAGTAATACCGATTCTGCATGCTTTATCTCAGATGAAGGACAACAGTGGCTGGAATACATGCTCTCAGTTACAGTGACAACAAACAGACAGGTGTGGCTCTGTTACATGATCTTCTTATGGAGTGCATCAGGGAAATGACCAGTGCTACAAAGTGCTAACCGATGCTAACCGAGTGGTTCTGACTGGTTCTGATGACAGCCTGTCTCTCTGATGTGCTCATATATGGTTTACAGTCCCTGAGTCATGCATATTGTGCATGCATGGGGTTTGTTGCACTTGGTGCATGTGGTGGCTCCCTTACATTCTCTTCTGGTGATTATGGTGTTGGGGACAGTGACCCCAACCCAGAAAGTCAGCTATGCTTCAGAAATAGTGTTGTACATGGCCTGGCCTCAGGCACTGAGCCAAGCCAAGCCATCATGGCAGCCTGTGTCAGCCTGAGGTTTTGTCAAGCCCTAGGAGGTATGTCATGTGTGAGGCTTTGTGACCTAGGGTATTTGGAAGCAGAGCCCAGCAAATATACTGAATGTTTCACTCAGAAAAAAGTTTCAATGGTTTTAATAGATTATTTTGGTGGGAAAATACTCAATACGTCATTTGATATTTTGTCTGAATATATTTTTCTGAATATCACATGTTCAAGCATAAAAAAGACAGAATATTTTTCACCTGAACTTTGACATGCAACTCATCATTTCAAATACAGTGATTTGGCCACATAAATACTGCTTATTTTGTGGACTTTCTTCTAAGAAAAAATTAGATTATTAAACCCCCAAACATGTGAAGATATATTTACAATGTTTAATGCATATTTCATTCCAAATCATACTAGAAAACAGTCATAATTATTTTGCCTGCAATGATTTCACATAATTCCACACCAGTTTTTGAGGTGAAATGGTCAATAAAAATCCAGTATTTTTTTTCAATCATTTTTCCAAAGACATCCCAAATTAAAGAGTATCAGTTTCCTCTCTTTTTTTTGAATGTTTTTGGCAAAAAAACTGAGGAATGCTTGCAGTGTGTATCCCGGATCCCCAGTGCCTAACTCCGACTCAACTCCCTTTCAAACTCCGATGTAACCCCCCTCCGGACCTTCGGACTTTGACCCCCTGAACTCAGGAACCGTGTTATGATAGTACTACCAGACTGCTACTTGGGCAAGTTATTCCAGCATGGCCATCTTAGTCACCCTGCATCCTCACAGGTGCCTATATACCACCAGACTTCGGACGTATCCGTGTTCCATGGCCTAATTTGTCTCAGGACCAAAATGCTAAGGCTCTGGTAGCTGCAGCACAAACTCCAGGCCCCCCATTCCCAAAGCTGCAGCAGAAAACTCCGGACTATACTCCGGAATTACTTATTAAGCTTGGGAACATAAGCCTGAAAACCATTCCTTCCTTGACAATCCGACATCATCACTCTCTACTCTAAATGACCCTGGCACCAAGTGCCCTCGGTTCTAACTCCGACCCATGCTGGCTTAGCCCCAGCCTTTCCCTAAACTCCGGAGCCTATACATCCTCGGGCTTTGAAGCATCCCTCTGGTTTTCTGACTGGCAGTGTCACTCTGGCAAGCTTTTGCAACTCCGTTGGGTTCTAAGGTATAGCTGGTACCTGGATACAACTAACTCTCCCATTGCGATCCGTTGATCAGTCGGGAATTGAGTAGTACCATTTCCGGCTTGCTATACACAGAATGCCAACCCCCTGATATCACCCCTGGACCGGACCAACCCCGGACTGTGACTCCCCGCTCCTCCGAGTATCCGATTCCATTACTCCGACCTGCTAGCCAACTCCGTCCCACTGGAAATGTTTCATCACCTCGCCCAGCCCCTAAAGCCACTGTTCTAGCTCGGACTTCATAGCTGAAGTTCTTGGGCTCTACCAGTATTCAACTCCGGACCCTCACCAGGCTTATTGCTGTCTTTTCTCCTCATTACCAACTTCTCCATTTGCTTTTGGACATTCCATCCAGTCCCCAACCTTGGTCTCGTCCCTCTGGCAACATCACCACTTACTCCGACACATCATACTACTCTGTGATGCCTAGCTTCACCCTTAGTCATCATGAGTCATTTTTTGGCTCTAAGCTTCGGGTGTTACCAATCAAACTCCGACATCTCCTTTTGGAATTACCCTTTTTTGGAAGGGGTAAAAGCGTCTTTTTCATAAGTCATCTTCTCTCCACGTTTCCTCTAAAGAAAAGTTCCTTTCAAAGAAACGTTTCATCAAAACATATCACCACGTTTCTCACTCTTATACTATGCCCCTGTTCAACACTCGTTTTACTCCTCGTCTTCCTGCTTGTCCTGCTCTGGCCAGGATTCGTCAGCACCGTCTCCCACCACCACCCCTTCCCACAACCACCAGACAACTCCACTCTTGGGAAGCCCCAAGATCAACATGGTGGCAGGAGATCGTTTTTGCTTTTCAGACAGAACCCTGGACTGCGTCCAAAGTTGCCCTTCTGGTATTGATAGTGCTGACAGTTGTCATTTTGGGTGCATATGCGAGTACCCATGGTAACTTCCCTGTACTACTTCCCCATTACCAGTAGTACCAAGCCTTCGCAAAACTCCGAAGCCACCGGAACCCGGACTCCGCCCATGTTCCCCTATACCCCTACCTTTGTGCCATACTTCGCACCTCCAACATTTGTGCATACCCATGACCCATGACTGGCCCTTCCCAGTACTCACACTAACTGGTTTTCACAACTCTGGGCTGCTGCCCCCTTCCAATATCTGCTCCTACTGGCCTTACTCCGGCACAGCAGTCCTCGAGGGCTCGGACTTAAGAGGGGGATAGGCCTAGCCTACCCTCTACCTCCGATTCCACTTCGCAATTTTTCCAGTAGTCACCCTTGGTTTTTCGGTATTGTATATGTTAACTCCGGACCAGTATTCAACTCCGATACCAGTAAAGTCCTGTCCTTTTTTGATTTTCCTTAGTCCCACCTATGTTTTTGGTTCTTTCTGCCTATGACTCACAGTTCTTCGTCTATGTGTTTAGTTCCAGCTTCTGTTTTAGTGTTACACCGGTATTTCCGGACTTCCGGAGTACCATTTGTCTTTCTGTTCTGGACTTTACCTTACCCTTCCCATGACCAAGGAACTTGTTGGACATACTGTTCTGGGACTCGCCCCTAAACACAATGCTCCACTCACCCTTGGCATTCACGTCCGTTCCTCCCAAGTCCCATTGCCACTAGTTACCTCCGGAAACTTCGGAGCCCAGTACTGCACTCCCTGCAGTAGTCCTGCCATGTCAGGTAGTCAAGTGGCACTGACCCCTCACCTCGGACTTTTACCTCTGGACTGCCAACCCCCGCCCACACCTTCTCTCTGGCCTTCGGAGATGCAGCCTCCCCAGACCACACTTCGGACTTTCATCACAGAGCACCAGTCACATGGCTTCTCCTGTGCATTTGCTTTTGTCAGCTTCGGCTGTCTTGGACCCCATTCTGGACTCTTCTCGCACTGTCCTCTCTTGCTCCGCCCTTTGCTGCCTCCATGCTCTCTATGAATTCTCCTTCACTGCTGTCTGTCAGCATGCTCAGCACCTGCTATTCCTTCGCTGTCATCACTGTTCTGACAGGATTGCTGAATCTGGGACAGATGCCCAGCCTCTGGCAACAGTGAGTGGGAGTACATCATTTTGGGGTGGATGTGACATGTTGGGAAGGAAGAGTCGATGGCAGACTGTGAAACCCGACTTGCTCTTAAGTCCAGACCTCCTGTTCCAGCTAAGCCCTAGCTGGCCTCATGCCATGGTTCTTGATGGTCCTCACTTGGTCCTCGTGGGCTCGGACCTAAGAGGGGGATACTGTCATATCCATGCATACTAGGCCGTTGATAATACCAAAACTCCGGTAGTCATTGACCTACAGAAGACAGAAGTACAAACTCCGGTAGTCAATGAACTCCGAAGGTAGTAGTATAAACTCCGGTCCGACACTCTGACTCCGGAACATCGGCCCGTGCCTTTGTTCTCCTTTTAGTTAGCACGTGGACTCACTCCCTTGCTCCGGTACTGCCTCAGATTTGTCAGGCCTGTGTCTGCCACCGGTAGACCGGTCTCCTGAACTCCGCTTCGCTTAGTCATTCCCTTACCAATAGTCGTACAGCCTACAGTATGGTTACCAAGACTTCCGGAACTCCGGTAGTCTTCATTCCGGACTTCTAGTATAAATACCTACCCTGTTCTGTGCTGTAGTCTCCAGTCTGGTAGTCGACGATATAACACCCGAGTCCCCTCGTCTCTCCTCTCCTAATCCTGAATCTCCTAACTCCGAGTTGCCAACTCAGCACTCCGAGTCTCAGGACTTTGACCCCCTAGGCATACCCAGACTTGTCCAAGGGCACAGCACATAAGCTGAGGCCAATGGGTAGTGTCTCCCCATCGTATGACCACCCCCCTCAGATAACATGTGTATCCCGGATCCCCAGTGCCTAACTCCGACTCAACTCCCTTTCAAACTCCGATGTAACCCCCCTCCGGACCTTCGGACTTTGACTGTAACGCTTATAATCACGAGGACTATACTCGGTTACTCCTGACTGATAGAGAGTAGAGGACTGGGAAAGAGTTAATGCACAAGAGCACAAATGAACTCGATTGGAGTGTCTACGACAAGAGAGACGGTATTTATACTAACTAGAGTGTTTGTACCGTGGAACGTCGTAGAACAAACCAAACAAAGAGAGATAAACGCCATTGGCTGCAGCAGTACACGCTGAGTCAAGGCGGCAACGCTGACCAAGCAGCTGACTAAGTAAAGCGTCTATGGGCGCGTCTAAAGTAACCCTAACCAGAGAGTGGATAAATAAGGAGAAGTACGCTAAGACTACGCTACAACTAGTAGTGAAAAAGTACGGGCCGTTACATTGACCCCCTGAACTCAGGAACCGTGTTATGATAATAGAGAAGTACAAAGCTCGTCTTGTTGCGAAGGGATTCACCCAGGTGCACAGGGTGGATTATACTGATACTTTTGCCCCTGTGGCAAAATTTACTACCATTCGAATCTTGCTAGCACTCGCTGCCAAGTATGATCTCGAGTTACATCAAATGGATGTCAAGTCTGCTTTTCTCAATGGCAGGCTCGACGAGGAGATCTATCTACGACCACCCCCTGGCTTCCGGGACTCGCCAGACATTGTCTGGAGGCTGCACCGAGCTCTCTATGGACTGAAGCAAGCCCCGAAGGCTTGGTACACTCGTCTTAGAGAGGTTTTTGAATCTCTCGGGTTCACTCGGAGTGAGGCTGACCACAGCCTGTTCTACAAGGTAGAGGACGGTGTCCTAATTATTGTGGCCATCTATGTAGATGACAAGTTGATCTTGTCGAGGAGTCGAGAGGCTATCGAGCGACTCAAAGCTCAGCTCTCAGCAGAGTATGAACTCTCAGATCTCGGAGAGGCTCACTGGGTTCTGGGGATGGAGATTATCCGGGACCGTGATAAGGGCTTTATCGAGCTCTCGCAGAAATGGTACATCGAGACCATTCTGCAATGCTTTGGCATGCAGGATGGGCGTTCAGTGGGTACTCCGATCGAGCAGAGTCTTAAGCTCGAGAAACTAGATAAACCAGAGTCTGATCTCGAACAGTATCAGAGTGCTCTTGGGGCGCTGATGTATGCTATGCTAGCTACTCGTCCCGACATTGCCTTCGCAGTGGGTGCCTTGAGTAGACATGCTGCTGCTCCGGGCGAAAAACATATGATAGCCCTTAAATGGGTCTATCGATACCTTCGTGGTACTGTAGACTTTCGTCTCAGGTATACCACTGCATCTGAGACTACCCATATTGGGTATGTAGATGCGGACTGGGCAGCCGACATTAATGATCGCCGCTCTATTACTGGCTACGTATTCACTCTTTGTGGTGGTGCAGTAAGTTGGTCTTCGAAGAAGCAATCTTCAGTAGCTCTTTCGAGTACTGAAGCTGAGTATATGGCCATCTCTGCCGCTGCAAAAGAGGCTGTTTGGATCCGCACTTTGCTCGGAGAAATTGACTCGGTCACACGAAAGGATCCTATCTCTCTTCGTGTGGATAATCAATCTGCAATCTCCCTTGCAAGTAATGCTATGTTTCATGATCGTACGAAACATATTTCGTTCGTCATCACTTCATTCGAGAGAAGATCGAGTCGGGTGATGTTTCTGTGACCTACTTGTCTACCAATGAGCAAGTAGCAGATATCCTTACTAAGGGACTCTCTAGGGAGAAACATATTCGTTTTTCTATGGGTATGGGTATTTTTTTCTAGTTGAGATATTCACCGTTGAGGGGGCGTGTTGTGACATGGTCCCCTGACCTGTCTTTGTTTGCACCGGTAATATCTTACATAATATTTTCCATATGGTTCAACTGTTCATACCTAACTCCGTACTTGTTCCTACCATCACCTTCTATCAAATAGAAGCTTCCTTACTCGTTCATCTCTCAACATCATCATCTTTATTCTTGCAGTATCTGAGGCTCCATTAAGGGTCTATTTACTGTTATTCTTCATCATCTTACGTCGCTTCTAGGCTCTGAGTAGCCTATATTACTTCGCTTTTCTCAGTCTCCCCCTGCTCCCCTCTCGTCAGGAGCACCTTCCCTTCTGCCCTAGTCGTCTAGGTGTGCAGAACCCCTCCCCATTTCGCTATAACCGATCCCTCGAGCCAAAGTCCGCACAGGTAAACCACCAACTCAGCATTTGTCTTTGTGTTGGTTTTGTGGTGTTTTCACCATAGATCCACACGTCGACTCACAACGTACATCTGAATGAAGCAGGGAAATGACAGGGAAATGACAATCACCCCTAGCGACAGGATTGAATGGACCGAGATGAAATAGAGCCGAAAAGAAAACGAATGCAAGAGCGTTGTAGGGAGTGAGTACCCCCTACCAGGGTATTTCTTTTATTTTATAGTTTTTGTTTTCCTTTTTTTTTGTTTCTGCTCATTTACATTACTGTTTACTTAGTTTCGAGTTCGGACACGTGAGTAGCTTATATAAGCACACACGTACTTAGACTTTACTGTAGCTACTTACTGTTGAACACGCGCCTACTCAGTGCAGCGTGGGAAGTAGTTACTACATAGGTAGAACAACACTTAGTCCAGATACGGTAGACAATAGCTACGACTATTTAGGTAGTTGTCACACGTCACGTCACACTCACCCTGTAGTATATAAAGGCAGCCTATGGCGCCCCAAAATACAATCGCTTTTGCCTCCCTTAACTTGTCTCAACTCATTACCACTCAAACCTAAGGTGAGTCCAGTGGAGCTGGCCTCTGTGCCATGCACCGTTGCTCAACAGGTTATGAGCCCCGATGAGCAGCCCTCTCCAGCGCCATTCTTGGCAGCGTTGAGGAGCACTCTGGCTCGCCTTAGTGGCGCCTTCATTGGCTGCCTCGTTGAGAACGTTGAGTGCCTTCATGGCTGCTCATAGGCAATGGCCTACAGCTGAACGTCTTGTTCGCTGGGCCAAGCTTTTCATCCTTTGTCGTCGCACCACACAGTGCTGACTTCGTCTTTGCTTGCAGATACTATGTCTAGCGCATTGACCAACCTCGTCCCCGTCTTCACCGGCGCCAACTGGCAGGAATGGTCTCCAGCAATGGAGGCCTTCTTAATGTCTCAAGGCCAGTGGTGGGTTCTTAACAAGACCCGCCCTGCCAGCGATGACGATGCTGGTGACTGGGACGACAGCAACTCCCAGGCTCTTGGGAACATCCGTCTTCGCCTTGCGCCCCCTGTGCGCATTCAGGTGTCGACCCATTCGACTGCCAAGGCTACTTGGGACGCCCTCCAGTCTGAGTATGGCAAGCCCGGCATCGCCGCGGCCTATGCCGACTTCAAGACCTTAATCGAGACCAACGTCCCTGGTGACCAGCACCCCGCTCCTGCCCTGACGAAAATTATGGCGCACTTCGCCAAGCTCGCCGACGCCGGCTTTGAGCTCTCCGCCCCCGTCCAGGCTATGATCGTTCTGGCCAAGCTCCCTCCAACTATGGAGGTTGTAGCTCAGCTACTTAACCAAGCCGGCAGTGATGCCGAGAACATCAAAACGCTAAAACCGGATGGGGTGGTGCGTGCCGCCACTCTAAGTTGGGAGCAGAGGAACTCCCGTCGCAAACCACATGCGTCCGCCAACAAGCTCAGCGCTGTTAAGCGCAAGCAGGGCGACCCCCACTTCTCGCAGCAGCAACAGCAGCAGCAGAAGCCCTCCGGTTCTGGCGGCAACAATGCGCCGAACCAGGAGAAGGGGAAGAAAAAGAACAAGCGTGGTAAGCGTGGTGGGAAGAAGCGTCAGCACGACGACGAGGAGGCCCACATGGCCTCCATGGTTGTGACCACTGGCCCTGAGCCAGTTCCTGATCCTAGGAAACTTGCGCACACCATCGGTGCAGCGCAGTACGGTCCTCCCGGCTTCCCCCAGACGGTTAAGGCCTTCGAGCTGGCCCATCGTATCGGCATCGAACCGACCCCTCAGCGGGTCAAAATACTAGATTCCTGTATCCCGTCGCCGTTCGTCCAGTCTGCCCCAGAGGCAGGTCCTTCCAAGCGCCCTCGTCTTGAGGTGCGCAACCCGTCCCCCGATGTTGAAGACACAGTCTCCATCGGTACCATCTACGACGGGGATATCGATGCCGATATAGCTGAAGCAGCTGGCATCGACATGACCATGGATAGGTTCGTCACTATCTCTGGTTCACTTCAGCAGGATACTAACTCTGCTTACGCTTGCACTTCTGCGCGGTATATAGCGAGTAGTAGTAGCAGCATGTATCCTTTTTCGAAAAATGCTACTTGTATCCATGCGCTCTCGTTTGCGATGTGTGTGAACTGCAAGGGAAAATGTAAACACGACGACCCCGAATGGGTGCTCGACTCTGGTGCTTCCAACCATTTCACGAATGACTTAGATGACTTCGTCGATTATGAGCCACTCAAAGGGGATCAACAACTCCCTATCCAGACTGCGAATGGAGCCTCCGTTGCGACTGGGAGAGGAACTGTCCTCGTTTATTCAGGACTACCAAATGAGCGCCAAGGAGATCTTGTGCGGCTCTATCCCGTTTATTATATGCCGGATTTACGGGGCCGGCTAATCTCACTAGGTGTGCTCCTCAAACAAGGTGCTGTCGTGCGCGGTAACTCGTCGCATCTGACGATATATAGCCCTGATGGAAATGCATACCTGACCTGCGTCCCCAGGGAGAATAAGGACACCATTTTCGTGCTAAAGTCGCCTGCTGTGCTGACTGAAGCAACCCTCTGCATGGTAACCTATGATACTATGCATCGACGTCTGGGACACCCCTCTAAAGACGTCCTGCGCCAAGCGCAGAAACATACCAGGGATTTCCCTGAGATCGAGTTACCCACCAAGGACGAGATATGTCCTGGTTGTGCTCTGGGCAAGATGCCTAACAGAGCCTTCCCACCGAATGAGCGCAGAGCTTCGCAGCCGTTCGAGTTGATTCACTCCGATCTGAAGTCCTTCCCCATTGCGTCTTATCGCAAATTTAAATATGTGATTGTCTTCTTAGACGACTATTCATCACATGCATGGACAGTAAATCTGCGCACTAAAGATGCTGCGATTTCCGCGACCAAAAATTTTCTGCAGATGGTCCGCGTTCAATATAATGCCTACGTCAAAGGCTGGATGTCCGATGCAGGGGGAGAGTACAAATCTGAAGCCTTCGATCGAGTTTTACAGGAGAAGGGAATTCGTATATTCCAAAGTGCGCCTCGCACCCCTATGCAAAATGGTCGCGCAGAGAGAATCATGCGCACCCTCATGGACAAGGCCGAGTCTATGAGAATCGAGGCTTGCCTCCCTGACTCCTGGTGGGAGTTCTCTTTCTCACATGCGACCCATGTATACAACAGGTCACCGATGCGCCGTGTTAACTGGCGCACCCCTTATCAGTTGATTAATGGGGAGGAACCATCCATCGACCACCTTCGGGTTTTTGGATGTGGCGCATATGTATATTTGCCTGCCGAGGCTCGCGCCAACAAAATGGCTGCGAAGTCTGAACTAATGACCTACATTGGTGTTGCTCCAGGGAATGAGCGCAATTATTTATTCATGCGCCCCTCCAATGCCGTATTCACTGCGGCACATGCAACTTTCAATGAGAGCGCGTTCCCCCGCTGCTCCTCGACTAGATCTCGCGTCAGACAACCAGTCCGCGATGATCATGAGCCCACTCATGAGGCCCCTGCACCACCTGAGGATGACCCTCCTCGTCCTTCGCGCCCCACTCAGGGTAGACAGCGCGCTGAGACTCCAGTGGAGCAGGAACCTGTTCCTCCGCCGCCGAGAACACCTTCTCCGGCTCGAAACCCACCACCACCCCAGGAACCTCGCCGCCCTCGTAAGGAGCGCAGGCCCCCTGTACCTCCAGCACCAGTGCGCCCCCAAAGGGAGCGCAGACCTCCAGTTCGCCCAGGAAATATCTATGGCGAACGGCGCCACCCTGTCGAACAGTTCAGGGATATTGAAAATGAGCGCCGATGGAAAGAAACAGTTGGCGAATCGTCAGGATCTCGCCCTGTGCCAGGAGGATTCCCGGAACCACCCCCTGCTCCGTCCCCCAGTAGTGAGGATGACGTCGAGCGGATATGCCGGGAAGGGGGAGTAGACCTGGCAAATTTCCTCCTCGCCAAAGCGGTCCCCTCCAGTGAGCCTCCCAAACTTAATGTGCGGGAATGGTCTTACCGCGACATCGCTCGCCTACCCAAGGCTGAGCAGCAGCAGTGGGAAACTGCATGTCGTGAGGAGCTTGACATGCTCCAAAAGCGGAAGGTCTTTGACCTCGTAAGCCGCCCAAGGGGGAGAAAGGTGATAAAAAACCGTTGGGTATTCGATGTAAAGTCCGATGGCCGGAAGAAAGCTAGGCTTGTCGCCAAAGGGTACTCCCAGGTCGAAGGTTTAGACTTTGACCAAATCTTCTCACCAGTAGTGCGCTACGAAACTGTGCGCCTTATGTTCGCGCTTGCTGCGCTTGAAAACTGGTACATCTCAGCTCTCGATGTCAGGAGCGCCTATCTATATGGCGAACTTGAAGAAGAAATCTATATGGAGCAACCTGAAGGCTTCGCAGTGCCTGGGCAAGAGCAGAAAGTGCTCCGCTTAAAGCGTGCCCTCTATGGCCTGAAGCAGGCTGGCCTGGCCTGGTGGCGAACACTAGATAAGTCCTTAAAGGAACTAGGTTTTGAGCGCCTCAAGTCCGATGCTGGACTCTTCCTCTATAAGAGGAAAAACACTGTCGTCGCCATTATATATGTGGATGACGCCCTCTTCTGTGGCCCTAACAAGGCTGTAGTCGATGAGGTTAAAGCGCTGTTCATGCGCAAGTGGGAATGTAGAGATCTTGGAGAACCTACAGAGTTCCTCCGGATGTCCATCAAGCGCCAAGGCCGCAAGATCTATCTCGATCAATGCACCTACCTCGACAAAATCGTTGAGCGCTGTGGACTCCAAAATGCCAAACCGGCAAAGACTCCACTACCCACTGGGTACTATGCCCTACCAAACGACGAGCCTGCCGACCCAGAGCTCAGAACTCGTTTCCAGACAGTGATTGGGTCACTGCTCTACATCATGTTAGGCACCCGTCCTGACATTGCATATGCCGTGACGGCTCTATCGCGACACTCCGCGAATCCGTCCAAAGAACACCTAGACAAAGCGCTGTATATCTGTCGCTATCTACTTGGGACAAGAAATTATTCCCTCGTTTTCAATGGTGATTCTGGCCTAGGCATCACTGCATGTACAGATTCAGACTGGGCCTCTGACCCTTCCACTCGCCGATCGCAGACAGGATTCTTCCTGAAACTTGCTGATGGCATCTTCAGTTGGACATCACATGCCCAAAAGACAGTAGCCCTGTCGTCCACTGAAGCAGAATACATGGCGCTCAGTGACTGTAGCCGCCAAGTAATCTGGATTCGAAACCTGCTTGAGGAATTGGGATATAAGTTGAAACCCATTCCGATTTGCGGTGACAACCAGGGAGCCTTGTTTATGGCTTCAAACCCTGTGACCGAGAAAAGGTCCAAGCACATCGACATTCGCTACCACTATGTACGCAAAGCTGTGGCTGACAGTAAAGTCGCCCTATTCTTCATCGATGGTGCAGAGAACCCTGCGGATATGTTCACCAAGAACTTGGGTCGAGACAAGTTTGAAAAGTTCAGGGCACAACTCGGGCTTGAAATCTATCAGGCTGACGACTAAATCTGGCTGCACTTAATTGTAGCGCCATCCTATGCTTGCGCACTTTAACCAGCGACTTAGCAAGGGGGAGTGTTGAACACGCGCCTACTCAGTGCAGCGTGGGAAGTAGTTACTACATAGGTAGAACAACACTTAGTCCAGATACGGTAGACAATAGCTACGACTATTTAGGTAGTTGTCACACGTCACGTCACACTCACCCTGTAGTATATAAAGGCAGCCTATGGCGCCCCAAAATACAATCGCTTTTGCCTCCCTTAACTTGTCTCAACTCATTACCACTCAAACCTAAGGTGAGTCCAGTGGAGCTGGCCTCTGTGCCATGCACCGTTGCTCAACACTTACAAGGAAGTAACAAGTCGAGTTTCGAGAGTCTAAGTTCCGAGTTCGAGATCAAGAAGGCCTCGAGTGCCTCTCTCAGTGTCTAGACAGCCACAGACAGCATCAGACGTCCCTAGACAGCCTTCCTCCAGGCTAGAGAAGCCCCTTGGGAAGAACTCCCCCCCCCTCAGACTTCTCTTATCCCATCCTCAGCATCTCATATTCAGTCTCTTCAGCGTTGCGCATCGTATTCGCCACAACCATAGTCTCCTCGAGGGCAGAATCTGCGGATATCGCGGTACTAGAATTTACTAGTTGGCCACTAGGCTCAATTCAAACCCCGACATGGCAAATACCGGTAAGACAGGGGGTGTACATTCCCACGAATTACGGGGGTGCCAGAAACCTCGTCAAGCAAGGTAATAGTAAACTCTCTTTCATTGCGTTTTTATGGAAGACCTGCTGTGTTCGACGCAGAACATGCGATCCTAGCTGCGGTACAACAGTTAGCTGTATTTTTCTCCCTGTCATAGTCAGTGCATCTGATCATGTATCCCCACTCTATCTAGCTCATGATACGATCCAGTCAGTGTACAGTTAACTGTCCGCGTCTGCGCTCGGCTCAAGTATGACTGTATGACATCAGCAAAACCGTCTTTTTCGGACAGCTGCCACAGCCACTACAGTAAATTACAGCATGATTACAGCATCACAGTACAACAGCTCGACAGTAGCACAGTCACCCAGTGTCACACACTTCCGCACAGTCCATCACAGTCCGTCACAGACTCACAGCAGCACATTACCTCATTGGCTACATGAGTTTACAGCCCAGCACATCGCCACAGAGCCGCAGAGATACCCCCTCCCACTACACACATATGATGACATACAATATACACCGGCCCTCTGGGCACCCCAGGACGCATTGTATTCTTTATGGTACAAGTACAAAAACTACTGCTTGCTACAAGAGTGCTAAGTAGGCGTTGTGGTGACGGAAGGGAGACGGTATCCACCAGGTTAACATCCAGCAAAGGAGAACCCATCGTCTCTGGGCAGACGTCTCCTTGATAATCTCAGTGGTCTCGCCCTCCATGGTCTCCCCGGGCAGCGTCTCCTTCACCATCAATCCCTCCTTGTCCACGTTTTGGAACATATTGCGAGAGGGGGAGTATGACTCAGTGCCATAGTTCAAATTTGAATCGTCCCGATCGCTTGTCAGTCGACTCCTGCCGTCGTACTCGTCACTCCGTACCATCTTGGCTTCGTCGTACTCTTCGTCGTATTCTCTATGGAAGGACAAGCCCTGGTCAACGAGTCGGGCCTGATCACTGTACGTATTCGCGTACGTGGATTCGTCGACTCCAGCTGCGGAGGGAGTCAAATAAGGGGCGTAGGGATCACCGACGGGTCGAACATCGAGACCGGCTTCGACCTCAGCCTCACGCATCCGGTTACGTTTCCGTTCTTCAACGTCAGCGGCACGCAAGTAGTCTTCCATCGCACGGAAGGCAGCTCGCAAAAGGAAGACCTGCGCAAGCACAATGAGGTTGCCTCCAGCAGGAGAGTAGGAGGTTCTTACCCTGTGCTGCCCCAAAACAACATCTGTCTCACCGAGGCCCAAAGCCACCCTCATTTCTTTCAATTTGTTCTGCCGGAGTCCCATCTCCGCCACCAAGAAGAACCGTGCTCATCGGATCCCTGTACCGCTGACAGAATTCCTCTGGAGTCATGCCAACCTCAAACACACACGCGTTCCGCTTTGCAACCTCAACCAGCCCCGCACCGTGCACTTGCCCCTTGACCGACCGTCCCTCGAGCTGGTTCGGGAGTTGGGAGTCATTCGGGTTGATACAGAAAACGAACAAATTCTGTGTGTCTCCCAATGTATCAAAGAGCGTATCGAGGGCGGCACAGAATTCGTCCGCAACGCAGGGTGTAACTGAGTTTTGGGGCACAGCGATGTCCTCGTCCTCGCGCTCTTCTTCAATGATGGTGGGAGTGGTGCCTGTGGTGGTGATGTCGCGCGGCATATGATGAACGGTGTTTTTTCGTCTTGTAGAAGGCGCCCGCATAGGTTTTACGGGTTGTTGTGCGGCAACGATCATGTCCTCACTCTTTGGGTGAGCCTGTGTAGCGATGGCTTTTCCAGAAAAGAGACCTTTGACGAATGGATTGATGGACCCCGCTCCTTCTCCTCCATCCGCAATGCCAGCACCAACTGCCGTACCACGAAGAAGAGCCACGAAATCAGGGTTCAGAGCATCGAGGTTGCATTCCAAAAAAGCCTCAGGGGAATACGTCACTGGTCCGTTGAAATGGCAGATTGTGAACGTCGGAAAACCCGACCTATCCAAGCCACCTCCTGACTTGAAGGAAGAATGGTTGCCCCACCATTTGGCGAAAGCTTCCACCATCATGTGGTCTGTCTTCTTATGGGACCAGCGAGCTTGATCATCCATGATATGAATGAGACCAGCAGGTCTGTTCTGAAAGTCGGACGCATTCTGAGTTATCAAAGTAAGAAATGGGGGGTGGGGGGGGACATACCCTCGGATTGGTATTCACCAACGTGCGATTCAAAGAGACGTCACTGAACGAAATGGTGTAATTGCATTCCACTGCGCCCGCAGGATCGTCGATGATAACTGACTGAACAAAATTCGCTGATACGCCTCAGCAAGACAAGGTCTCACATGTAACAAGCGAGCTTCAACTGTCTAGATCCCTCTCGATGCTCCACACTGCAGAGAAGCGCATTACTTATTGGATTAAATGTCAGTGGGGTAGAGAAAATTGAATGAATGGCTTGCCTAATCCCCACACATAAGTACGTGGGCTACCCGCTGTTATCACATGGGTACAGGTCATTTTGAGACCTGTCTAACGTATGTATAGCCCCGACAGGTGTGGCGAGCAAACGTCTTCTTCTTTGTGCTTGAAGTTTCAAGGTTGGTAAAATCACGAACGCAATCTTTCCACAATATCTCATAGTGCAATTAGACGGTTACCGGCATGATGCACTTCATGACTGGCCACTTGGACCTATAATAATTCCAAATGAGTGCAACGCACACGGGGATACATCACAAGCAGGTACTCAACAAGGAAGAACTGGGCTAGAGGGATAGCCTTGTGGGCAGTTGGACGTAGCAGCCCACATGATACTCACACGTTATTCAGGTGATAGTAGCCACAATTCCACTCAATACGATGAGTTTGTTGCAGCCTGTGCAGCATCGAGTGCAGAAGGTTGGACGCCCAGAGACTCTGCTGCGAGGACAAAGGCACCGACGTTGCGCACGACTGCGGCGTCGACATCTCTCGAACGGTCAATTGTGAGTTCGAGGGTGCCGACGTGGAGGATGGCAGCGACGAGTTGACATGCCTGTATGATACGTCGTTTGGAGAGACCGACAGTTTTCAATGCCACTTTCAGTTGTTCGAATCGGTGTGCATCGTCCGCCCTGACGGCATTGGGACAAGCGCCTGTGCTACGCTGTCCGAGATACCTACAGTGAACCTTGTCTTGCAGATGAGGACGCTGTCTTACCTCAGGGGATGTGCCCGCGATAAGATAGTAAAAGATATGGAAGTTGCGTTTGCCCGACGGAACAGCAGCGCCGTTTCTTTCAAGACTTGTCAAACCGAGAAGTGTTCAGATTAAAGAGGGTGCGTGGATTTCCAAACGTTTCGATGATGAACTCTGTGGTAGGAAGAGTTTTGCAGAATTCGAGACGGAGAGTTCAAGGAAGGTTTTGATGGCAAGACGTCTGTTCTCAGACGTTCCGCTTGTTGTTTCGCCACCGAAAAGAATGGACTCAGTCACTGGTCCTGTACTGTGCGCCGCATGTGGCCCTAATAAGCATTGCTGGCAAGTTGGAATATGTGGGGGTGCAGACGAGATTGTCCAGGAGAGGTGTCCCGATACTCTGCAGCATACGTGTGGAGGACGGAGTCAGCGTTTGAAGAGACGTACTTGTGTGGGTCAACAACGTTGAGGCCTTGAGGATCCGCTGAGTAGCACAGGTCACCCAGCATCACAATTCAGCACAATCGCCCAGTGTCACAGTTCAGCACAGTCACAATTCAGCACAGTCACTGGCCAGCGTCACAGTTCAGCAGTCATAATTCAGCACGGTCGCCGGTGAACCATACAATCTTTTGCAGACACTAACTACTGAGGCTTGTCTGGCAGTAGTACCAGTACGTTACAATGCCAGAGTATAATAAAAGTCCTTGTCAAAGTAGCTATTTAGCCAAAACGACTGCGTGGAATGAAAGCTATTCATACTTGTCAGTCGAACATCAGCAGCCTCGCCGAAACGAGGGACAAGGTGAGCATAAGATTTGATTTGATCCAGAGGAAACACATCACCCAAAAACTCCCCCGACACATGCGTTGCCCGCTTCAGGATGTGTAATCCCGTTGCCCGGTCCACACTGGTTTGTTGCTGGGGGACTATATCAAACCGCCGAACATAGACAAGGAAGCGATCACCCCAAATAAGTCGGACTCCCTTTGGAGAGAGAGGGCACATGATGAGACGAACATCAACTATAGCGTGACCTTTAGCAACAATCATTAGTGTAGTGCCACATGGTGTCAATATAATCACATACCTGTAAGGCTGCTAGAAGGCCATTCATGGCGTGCATCCACCTGCAAAATTGCTGCATCATGGCGGCCATATTGCCACGTGCGATCGGGGGGATGAGCATTGACTGTGAACACAGGCCCAAGAGAACTGGAATCGTGGTAGGACTTTTGCTGCAAACGGACTTTGTACCAGATCTGAAGGTCCTTGAATGGGAGATGAGCATCTGGAGGTGAGCGCCGCTGTCGGCCAAAAGAGTGAAAATTCTGGGCATATGCCCCTTCGCGACCCAAGTAATCTGCGAGGGCTCCTTGGAGATCCGGAAGGTTGAATAGGTTAGCAGCCTCACTGATAGAAATGCGTCGGAGGGAGGGTTTATAGTTGATGCGGATGGCAGTCGCCCCAGAAATGAATGTGCGAGCTGGGTGTGGGGTAGAACCGGGTGGGGCTGTTCTAAGCTGCTCTGCAATGGCGAAGAAGTTGGGAACACGGCGCCTAGGGGACCAGATATCGTTCAGGATCGCCATGGCATTTTCTTCACCGTCTTCCACGTTTTCCTCATCATCCCTAGCAGTAGCATCCTCGATAGCTAAATCCGAGATGTCATGACCATCGGTACTGTTCAGAGTAGCGCCAAGACGAGTCGCTGTCTCGAACAGCCGGCACCTCTCGACACGGTCTAGGTAACGACAAATCTGGGCATCATAGTTGTGATTATTCGTTGTTGATGCGGGCTCCTTGATTACTTCGATATGGGCGTGTTCCGTCGTGTCCGCCGACCATTGCACAGGCACGCCAAGCTCGCTGATGCTCGGTGCGACGCTTTGCATCAATTCCAACTTGGGGATCAACCAATGGTCAAGAGCCTGCCGGCTCTCTGTCCCTCTTCGCAAGCCTTCGTCAGTAATAGCATCCTTATGGTTGTGAAACTCCGAAAGGGCTTCGTTAATCTTGTCCTGCACAATTGAGGTGATCCTAGGTGCTTGAGCCAAGTACCGGAAGTCCATGAGTGCACGGACTGCAATCACTACGTCCTGAGATGCAGCCCCACCAATAACAGCAATCATATAACGCTGCATGTCTCTTTGAGCTCGACCAGTGACCTGTTTCAATGTTGTGATACCATCCTTGAAATGGCACATGCCGACAATTGGGTGTAAGACTGAGTAGCGGAAGTCAAGCCCCTGTGTGCCGAGGGCGTTTTTGCACCATTGGACATCATGGTCCCAAAACTTCCGGTACCAGTGATGTAGTGGCTCTGGTGGAAGGAAATTCGCAGGATCCGATAAGGGCCAATTTCGCCAGAATGGCTTTGCGACCCCACTCAACCTGAATTGCTTGCACAGGAGAAAATACCTCTCGACATCGTTTGGGTCGCACTGTATGCGAGAGAGGTGGGTAAGGGTCCTCGCTCCAGTACGACGTTGATGCCGAAACGCATCGCCGAAGTTCTTGTAACTAGCCATCGTCACCGGAGACGTCTTTCCACGGACACATGCCACCATACATGCTTCTGGGGTGTCGACGATATAGGCAGCAAGTGGGGTGAAACAGTGACGAAGATTTCCAACGGGGTCAGACATCATCCGCCCAACTTGAGCAGCAATCTTGAGGGGATGAAGAATGATATCAAGACACTCATGAAAGAGGCGTGCCTCAAGCACAGAACGCATCCTGGCCACGGGGTGAATAAATTCGACGACAGGTATAAGGGCATTGAGTAGGAAGGCATGCGAAGACGCCTTGTTCCACACAGCCATCTTGATATTTGCAAGGCTGATCAGAAGCGGGTGAGCGACTTTCCCACCGCACATATTTGTTATGTGAGTCTTGTCAGACGAAAGGATTACGCCGCACAATGTAGCTCCTGGTGGAAGCTTGGACTGCGGGAGATCAGTGTAAGTAGATTGGGGACCACAACGACCTACCTGCATCCGCCACGCTACATTTCCACTCATCCACTCACCAAACTCCCTGATGACCCTCTCTGCACTTGTAAATACTTGGAACGGGGTATAGATCATATGATCAGCAAAATATGGATGGTTGAACAGTGCTTCAATGCATTCGAGAGGATCGCGAAAGTACAAAATAGCAGGACTCTTCGTGGGATGATGCGTAGCAACAATCCGGTAATTCCAGCATGGTCCGGTTGGAAGTAATTCGGTTCGGCTTCGCAGTTCCTTGGCAGTCCAGAATGAGAGTGGCAAAGTGCGCACCTGAGAAGCAATTGATTAATGGAATGTAACGAGCGTATGATATGGTCAAAAGGTTGACTCGAACGCACCAGGCGCAATGATAAAAATTCATCAATCTTCGCCATACTCAGTTTGGATCGCAAAAGGAAGTTGGCCATTTCCCAATCGTTCAAGTTGGCAAAGGGATAGTATAGATTTGCATGTCGGAACGAAGCGTACGGGTCCATTTCGAAACGCCTAAGAAATGTTTCACCGAGGTCGAAAACCACACCTGCACCGGGAAAGCACTGGATTTGGTGGCCTTGCCCTAGGCCAGCAAGGAGGGCGGTGGATTCAACCATGGATGGCTCCTGGAATCTTTCCTCCCCGCCTACATCATCGTGGTCAAAGGTAGCGATCGCATCGAAGACATCGGGGTCGAATTGAACGGCATCAAGATCATCGTCGGCAGGGAGATCGTGAAGGTCTGACAATGATGGAGAGGAGCTGGTTGAACTATCGCTAGTAGATAATGAAGAGACCTGGAAAAGCTCAAGCCGTTCCCGTTGCCAAGCATGGCACTTGGACTTAGGCTGTGCAAGGTGAGCGGTGACCCTCTGAGCTGTTGAGAAACTCTTGAGACACTGCGGACAGTCTGGCATATTGATCCGGGAGAGACGACAGACGGTAGACGACAATTTGAAGGTGACTTGGAACGAATGAAACGAGATCTTATACATATCCACTGGCATTCTAATGATACACGTCAAATTCTGCGTGTCTACACAGTGCTGCCTGCCACATGGACAGTTAAAAACTTGGATGAAGGAAGAATAGGTAAAACTCGCCTAGATTCCCTCGATGACAACGCGAGTTGATCCTAAACTAGCATCGGTCCTCTCGGTACCTCGGAAAATTTTGGCAATTTCATCAGAAATTGATAAGCAGGGCGCATTCTGCCTATCCCTTCGAATGTTCCATACATATGTAGTTCAAATGAGGAATTGACACGAGGCGAATGGCTGTCACTTGTGTCGAAAAATTCTGCAACGAAGTCAGTTTGTTTATACCTGTATGACAGTGACTTAGCGTAATCAATTTGCACACCGACTTTTATGCGTTTGATTCTACTAACATTCCACCTCTGATTCATCCCCACATCTCGTCGCCGTTATTCTTGCAACTGTTACCTTCTCCAATCTTATGTCACACTCATCTGTCCTGACCGATCCTCCGGTAGAAGAAGACTCCAAAGTCGAACGGGCCACAAGTCCTAGTGAACCTGGAATATCAGTTCGGTCTGGTGCCTCCGGTACGCGAGTCGTTCCAAACAGCTCCTTTGCAAATGTCCCCGAAACTCCAAGCATCGATTCTACTTCGAATGGAATGCCTTCAGTGCAGCGAAGTCATGGCGATGCAGTCCTCCCTAAAGGGACACCCTCAGCTATTGGCGCGCTAAGATTGCGCAGGTCTGCTGTGTACCAGCTTCACAGTTCTCCATTCCCAACTCATAGCTTCAATTCTGCCTCCCCAAAAATAACTTATGTGCCCGCAGAAGTGGTAAGTAATAAAACGCGTTAACGGTACGAGAAACTCATTCAAATGTATTTACAGGTCGATCAGGAGAGCGACGATATTGAACGTGAACGAGAGGAAGCTAATTTTGTCCTTGAAGCTGCACGTGCCCAACGCAACGTGTGTATCCTTGAACAGCAGCTCGCTGCTGCGAAAGTTGAGGAGACGGTTGCGCTAGGTAACCTGTACAGATTTAGAGCGCAGGAGGCTGAGCATAGGCTTGAGGATGCTAATGTTGACGTTGGACGCATTCGCCACGACATACGCAAGAATGGCGTTGCACTGCAGAACCCACGCAAGCGTCGCCGAGCTTCTTTCGCTGAAAGCACAGTTGCATGTACGTGTCCTCAATCTATCAGTTCATTTTACTTCTCTGACGTTCATATGAAAAGTTCGCTCCTCTTCTCCCAACATTTAACATCCATTCATCACCTTTGGCATACTTACGCTCCCACTATCTTATGATTTCTGGGAGCGATGTATTTTTTGTTTTTGTTTTTGCATAATGTGACATTACTTGCGGGGTAGTAGAGTGCTTTCTTGTTGTGTCTGTGTCATCGATCTCGCCCCATACGCAATTCACGCCGACCCTAGTTACATTGCAACTTGTTGACCCTGTCAACTGCATCAGGGATGCCTACCACAACTGTGTCTGGGCCATGTTGAGGAGCGTGGGAAACAGTGTCCCACTAGCGGGACACAGCAAACAGCCTCTATGAATTCAGCTGACTACGCTACAAAAGGTAGCTCAGGTATAAGAAAAACCCACAGGACGCCCGACATAAGCCGCCACATTCCGGCGGGGTTCGAACTGATGGAGCAGTGGCCGAGATGCCGTGGTGAAGGCGGGGTCAGGATCAACCCCGCGCTTTGGTGAGCCACGCACCTTTTTTCTCTCTCTCCATCGTCAGCATGGTCCGCAAAAAGTCGTCGCAATCGCCCACCAAGAGTGCCCCCACTCGCCAAGCAGCTGCGCAGCCGGCATCGTGGACGGATGCAGACGTCGATATCCTCTTGGACCTGGCGATCACTCACAAGGCGTCGGCAGGCGAAGGGATGAACTTCAGGGCAAGCTTCTGGAATGCGGTTTCTGATGCTCTCTCCAACCCTTCCAAAGGAGGTCCCAAGACCCCCAAAGCATGTAAGGAGAAATGGAAAAGGGTACACATATCTTTTCGTCTAGATAACGAAATGATAAGCTGATATCGCCTATAGCTGAGAAAGACCTGCGAGGTCATCGAACGCATCAAAGAGACATCTGGGCTTTCATATTCACGTGAGTTAGGGGCTAATGTTGGCCTTGAAAACGAGTCTGTATGGAATGGTTTCATCAAGGTATGTGCTTACATTAAGAACGCTAATTTATGCTAATGCTAATGGTAACATTGACAGATACACAAGGACGCCAACTCTTTCCGAAATAGGGGCTGGCTTCACTATGACAAAATGATGCAGCTCGTGCCCTCCAAGGGCAAGGGCTTGAATCGCTTCTCCGCGTTAACCCTCGGTGGAACAAGCTTGACTGACAGCACTGAGTTAAGCTCCTCGAGTGATTCCGGGAGCCGTAGTGAAAGCAACAACACTGTGGAGGACCCTCCGGCACTCGGGGAATCTACTATATGCGTTGCTGCTGACGTCGAGATGTCTGGGCCGTCGGCTTCATCTACGGTTGAGTCTACTAATACGCAAGTACAAACGCACTTCCCTTCTACTCCCGCTCTTCCCTTTGCTGGGTTACCCACCCATCCACCGTCCGTCAATCCATCCACCATTCAAGCGACTTTCGACTGGCATTCGGACCAATCCACCCACCCTCCTATGACACCATCTTTTTTCGCGCGCCCCGCTACCCCACCCTCGTGTAATACATCGGCTATTAGCTCTATCAAACCGTCATCAAGTATCTCACAGAAATGGAGAGCGGAGGATGATGAGAATTCGATGGTATCAGGCTTTACTAGTTCCTCAGCGGCTCGAAAGCGACGAGCAAAGACCAATCCGAAGTTGGAGATGATAGAAGACTTGGGGCAGTGTAACGGCCCGTACTTTTTCACTACTAGTTGTAGCGTACTCTTAGCGTAGTTCTCCTTATTTATCCACTCTCTGGTTAGGGTTACTTAGATGTGCTCATAGACGCTTTACTTAGTCAGCTGCTTCGTCAGCGTAGCCGCATTGACTCAGCGTGGAGCGCTGCAGCCAATAGCATTTATCTCTCTTTGTTTGGCTTGTTCTACGAGGTTCCACGGTACAAACACTCTAGTCAGTATAAATACCGTCTCTCTTGTCGTAGACACGCCAATCGAGTTCATTTGTGCACTGTCGCATTAACTCTTTCCAAGTCCTCTACTCTCTATCAGTCAAGGAGTAACCGAGTATAGTCCTTGTGATTATAAGCGTTACACTTGAACTCGATTCCCAATACTCCCTTACTCCGCTTGCGCCCAGGCATATAGGGCAACGTATACCCGGACTCCAGGGTTAAGGAGCTTTGCATTCTTCTTTTCACTTCGTTTACAAGACGATGCCTTTAGTCTCGTCCCCTTTACAGCAAGGGGTTGTGCTTGAAGAAGACCCGTAGTTAGTAGTCCCGCTGTCCGTCAAGGATAGTGCGAAGGCGTAACCCACATTAGGGGGTGGAAACGCATAGTTTAAAGTAGTTCCCCTACGTCACGGGAGGTAGAAAGCATACTACCGTATCCCTACTAGTCCTACGATAGCTGAGACAGAGTACCGCCACTGAGGGCAGGGAAAATCTCTTCAAGATTCCTCGTGTTAAGAAGTCGGAGTCTTTGGCTCCTCGTGTTAGGTTTTCTCCTTACCTGAAAAAGGAAGAGTCACCCGCTCCCCTGCTCCTGTTCGCTTGGGAAGTAACGCCCCTCGAGCAACAAATTTTCGGCACCCCTGAACCTCTTCTCCCTCGCCTCTCGCCACTCCCTCTTCGCTCTCCCTCCCCCGACCCCAACTTACTGGGCTTCGTTCTGCACGTACCGTACAACTTACGGAACAGACGAACTGTCATCCCGCCTCCCCGCCTTCCTGTGGTCTTAACCGATTTCCGTCGAGATGGACCAGTTCACCCAAGACCAGCTGCAGTTCATGCAGCAAATGACTACTTTAATCACGGCGCAGGTCGCCAACCAGGTGGCGCAGCACGTCGCCAACGCCGTAGCAGGCATGCAGCAGCAGCAGCCAGCGGGCGGAGGCACCGCCGCTAACCCAAACCAGAACGTTGACCCCACGAAACGGGGCGTCGCTGACCCAGGCATGTTTGATGGGTCTATTAGCAAGTTTGAAGAGTGGTGGGCCAAGATGAAGGCCTTCATTATTACGGCTCAGTCGACTAGCCCTCGGGCCAGGACCCTGATGGTCTGGTCCAGAATGACAGGCCCGATTGCTGGGGCATACGCGCGGGCGCGTATCGATCAATGCCTTCCGACGGGCACATGGCCGACGTACGACGAGTTGGTAGCAGAAGTGGAGGCGCGCTTTAGGCCGCTTCATAATAAAGACTGGGCGAAGGAGCAGCTCAGCAAAGTCCGTCAAGGATCGGCTAGGACGGAGGAGTTCCTGGCCAAGTTTAACGCTCTAAGGACCGCATCCGGGGTATCCGATGATTACGCGATCTTTATGTTGGAAAGGGCACTTCGCCCGGAGATCGTTCAACAAATCTTTGTTCAGGGACGTCGCAAGGACACCTGGGCAGAGTACGACATGGAGGCCAGGTGCCTCGGTGCTGCCCTGGAGGCAGTCAGAATCAAGACTGGCAGTGCATCCTCTCGATGGGGACAAAGTTTCTCACGACCCTCGCCCAGGGTGATGTCAGGGCAGGGCGCCCCCATGGACATAGGGGCTGCGCAGGGTGGTTCTGGAAGCCGCCCCAAAAAGGACTTTTCTAACTACCAGTGCTATGCATGCGGCCAGAAGGGCCACATCCGACCGCACTGCCCGCAGGCCGGGAATAAAGGCAAAGGGCGCCAGGTGCGCTCAGAAGGTGTTGACCCGCGGCTTGCCGCGATGGATGGGATGACGTTCGAGCAGATTGTCACCCATATCGGTAAATTAAAAGAATCGGAGCTGCAGTGAAGTCGGGTCCTGCAGTCTCGGACAATGTTCGTACTGGACTTGTTTCTTTTTCTCCTTTTACTTTCTCATCTCGCTGTGTCTCGGTTTCTTCTTCTAAAAATAGTACAAAAGAAAACACAAAAATAGAAAAAACAAAAGCACAAAAAAGGGTTTCATTCTCGGACATAGTTACTATAAATAGGTTTTCTCCTCTCTCTGTAGATAGCATGGACGATGATTCGGACTTTGTACCTACACCGTCTGTTGGAGGGTCCCGAAAGGGCTCGGGACTGGACGTTAAACTGGCACCACTTAATTCTCCAAGCAATAAAATCCCCAAAAATAGTGTTTCGGATGGATCCCAGTCGGTTAGCGATGCTCAGGCGACAGTACCACCGAAATCCCGAGTCCGCATGCTCAACCTAAAGGATCACGTTGCTGTACCTATTATTATTCGCACTAGGAAGGGTGACACACACGCTGTGCAGGCCTTGTTGGATTCCGGTGCTACAGGTGTTTTCGTGGATGCCAAATTCGTCGATCGAAAGAAGCTTCCCAAGTTGTCTCTCCCACGAGCTGTGGACGTATTTAATGTCGATGGTACTCTTAACTCCGCTGGAAGGATTACGCATCAAGTACCGCTTAGAGTTCAGTTCGGAGATCACTTCAAAGAGTTAGTAGCCGATGTCACGGATCTGGGATCCCATGACATGATTTTGGGTCACACGTGGCTTGCCACTCACAACCCGGAGGTCAATTGGAAAACCGGTGAAATCTCAATGAAAAGATGTCCTCGTAGTTGCAGGCAACTCGCGCCGAAGCCGGCCTTCGTTAGACGTATCGAAAAGGAGGAGGTCCAGGCCCTCGAAGACTGGCATAATATATTCAGAGCCGACAAGCAGGAGGCTCCTAAAAAAGATAAAACCCCTGAGGAACTGGTTCCGAAGGAATACCACGAATATTTAAACGTCTTCTCTGTCCAGGAATCCGAACGCATGCTGCTTAGGAAACCTTGGGACCACGCGATAGAACTAAAGGAGTCGTTTGTTCCGAAAAAGGGAAGGTTGATCCCTCTCAGCCCTGATGAGCAGACCGAAGTTAGCAACTTCGTTGATGGACAGCTTAAAAAGGGTTATATTCGGCCTAGTAAATCGCCGCAGACCTCTCCTGTGTTCTTCGTCCCTAAAAAGGATGGAAAGAAGCGTATGGTACAGGACTACCGCTATTTAAACGAGCATACAGTCAAGAACTCGTATCCGCTCCCGCTCATCTCGCAGCTTGTTGACAAGTTGAAAGGCTGTAAATTATTTACAAAAATGGACCTTAGGTGGGGATACAACAACATCCGGATCAAGGAGGGTGACGAGTGGAAGGCCGCTTTCGTCTGTCACCGTGGAGCCTTCGAGCCGCTGGTTATGTTCTTTGGTTTATGTAATTCCCCTGCCACGTTTCAAAATATGATGAACGACATCTTCGGCGACATGGAGGACGTTCTAGTGGTGTATATAGACGATCTTATGATATTCACAAAAACGGACGATGAAAAGGAGCATGACAGGATCGTGCTAGAGGTGCTCAGAAGGTTGAAGGAGAACGACTTGTTCGTCAAACCGGAGAAATGTTTATTTAAGCAAAAAGAGGTCGACTTTCTGGGTATGATAGTTGGCACGAATGGAGTTAAAATGGATCCTGCTAAAGTCGCCGCTGTGCGCGATTGGCCGGTCCCCACTTCTGTTCGTGGAGTTCGAGGCTTCCTTGGCCTTGCGAACTTCTACCGACGATTCATAAAGGATTTCGCGCAGGTCGCGCGCCCCCTTAATGATCTCACTAAAAAAGACACTCCGTTTCTCTGGTCCAACAAGTGCCAAGTAGCGTTTGATACGTTAAAGGAAGCCTTCACGACCGCGCCTATACTTATGTTCCCCGATCAGGATCGGAAGTTCCGTTTAGAAACCGATGCCTCGGATTACGCGACCGGAGCCGTGCTCTCGGTGGAATGCGATGACGGTCTCTGGAGACCTGTTGCCTATTCGAGTCACTCGCTTAGTGGAGCAGAGCTTAACTATACAGTTCACGACAAAGAGATGCTAGCCATCATCCGCGCTCTAGAGCAATGGCGTCACTACCTTGAGGCTACCCCGTACCAGTTTGAGATTTGGACGGATCACCACAACCTTAAATGGTTTATGACGTCGCAAAAGCTTCAACCACGCCAGGCGCGTTGGGCGCAGTATTTTAGTCGTTTCAACTGTGTTATCGTCCACAAACCAGGAGTTTCCATGGGACGACCAGATGCTCTCTCTCGCCGCGAAGACTTAGTAGAAAATCGCAAGAACGCTAAATCTGAGGAGTCGCTATTTATTAAACCCGAACAAGTGCGCGCTGTGTGCTTAGAAAATCCCTTCATAGAAGAACTGCGCAGTGTAACGGCTGAGGTTGACGCTGGAACGCTCGACCGACGCGACGGTTTACTGTATGACGGAGACAAAGTTTTCGTGCCTGAGGCACTTAGACAGAAGGTTCTCGCTGCTCTTCACGATTCGCCCCTAGCAGGTCATCGAGGCGTAAAAGGAACTCAGGAGTTGATCACACGCTGGTTCACGTGGTCTACCTTGAAGCCCGATGTCGAGGAGTACGTTAAGCACTGTCAGACGTGTCAAGCTAGCAAGCCTAGTAACAAGCCGCCGGCAGGCGAACTCAAATCTTTACCCGTCCCCGATGGGCCTTGGAAAGATCTAACGACCGACTTCATGGATATAGGAGTCAGGAGCTCCTCTGGAAGGTCTTACGTCTTAGTCGTCGTTGATCGGTTCTCTAAAGAAGCAGAGTTCATCCCCTGCACTGAAAAGGAAACTGCTGCTAGTACGGCTCGGCTTTATTTAACTCACGTCTGGAAGCATCACGGCCTTCCCCAGTCTCTCGTCTCGGATCGCGGACCGCAGTTCGCGTCTCAGTTCTCGAAGGAGTTATTTAAAATGTTGGGTGTCGAGCAGAAGCTCTCGACGGCGTTTCATCCACAAACGGATGGTCAAACAGAGCGGTTGAACCGCGAAATTCAGCAGTATCTACGGATGTATGCAAACCATCAGCAGGAACGATGGGAGGATTGGCTTCCCCTAGCTCAATTCACGTACAACAACTCCAAGTCTTCTTCTACTGGCAAGTGCCCCTTTGAAGTTACCCGTTCATACACACCACGAATGGGCATCGAGCTGACGACTTCTAAGGTAGAAGCAGCGGAGGAGACCGCTAAAGACTGGTTCCAGGTGTTCCAGGAAGTACGCGAAAGTTTGGGAAAAGCTAGGACTCGTCAAAAGACTCAGGCAGATAAACGACCATCCCCTTCCCCTGCTTACTCCGTAGGCTCACAGGTTTGGCTGGCTACCGACCATTTATCGCTGAAGGATTGGCAGAGCCGAAAGTTGACCGAAAAGTGGATAGGCCCGTATGAGGTCTCGGACGTTTTACCCAACGCTGTTAAATTAAAGTTGCCGCGCTCGATGCGCATACACCCGGTAGTGAACGTTTCGTGGGTGAAACCTTATCTCGGTGCTCTCGATGGGCAACCGGTTACTCGGCCCGGCCCACAACGGGTTACGGATGAAGGAGATGTCGAGTACGAAGTCGAAAAGGTTGTTGATTCCCGCTTGAAGCGTGGTAATCTTCAATTCCTCGTGCATTGGAGGGGATACCCGGAGGAAGAGGGCACTTGGGAGCCTAGGTCTGCTCTTAAGAATGCCCAGGAGGCAATAGACGATTTTTACAAACTCCACCCTGGTGCCCCCCGGAAACTTCGTTTGCTCTCGACCGAGGGTCTCTTTTTCTCCGCTGTACCCGACCCTTTGACTGCTGTGCAGCCTATCTGGTCTCGCCTGGAAGTCGAGCCATAGGAGGGGATAGTGTAACGGCCCATACTTTTTCACTACTAGTTGTAGCGTACTCTTAGCGTAGTTCTCCTTATTTATCCACTCTCTGGTTAGGGTTACTTAGACGCGCTCATAGACGCTTTACTTAGTCAGCTGCTTCGTCAGCGTAGCTGCATTGACTCAGCGTGGAGCGCTGCAGCCAATAGCGTTTATCTCTCTTTGTTTGGCTTGTTCTACGAGGTTCCACGGTACAAACACTCTAGTCAGTATAAATACCGTCTCTCTTGTCGTAGACACGCCAATCGAGTTCATTTGTGCACTGTCGCATTAACTCTTTCCAAGTCCTCTACTCTCTATCAGTCAAGGAGTAACCGAGTATAGTCCTTGTGATTATAAGCGTTACAGGCAGAAGTTGGAGAATTTTAAAGGCAATTTCGAGAAGAGTTACGAGAGCAGGGGGGGGGGTTCTTCTAGTAGCACTCCAGCAAGGCCGTCCATCCCAATCCATCCAACCTGCCGAAGGGCAAGGGATAGGTTCTTGGAGGTTGATGGGGCCGCTCTGGCACCCTCTGAGTTCACCTGTTTCCTGGACCTTCTCATACGAGACGCAGGTATTTCTGACACATATCTCTCGCTTGCAAAGGATCCCAACCACCTCACTGCTAACCGAATAGGATGGATGAAGGCGCACCTCGAGGGATCGAGGAAAGCTTAGTTTAAATTTGTATCTTTTACATGGGTCGGTAGCTTCTGTATTTCTTTTTTGCGAGCCCGAATAAAGATCAAACGAGTGTCCAAGCCAGACTGATGGTATACGTGCGAACATGACATACATGCAAAGTACAACTTGGTTATCATCTAGCTAACCCCTGCGTGCCCATTCCGCAATGTAGCTAGCCCACATACGTGCCGCAATTTCATCCCGCTTCGCTGACATCCATGCACGTTCTGCATTAGTAGGAACACCATCGGCGATGGAACCAACCATACCCACATCCTGTGCTTCTTGCATGACTTCTGGGTCGTCTATATCCACCGGGTCCCAGGTGCGAATGAAATTGTGGATACAAGCGAGAGCGGGTGGGAGACGAGCCTGAATACGCATACTGTATTCAGGCGGGACCACGAGGATACGGAAACGACGCTTGAGTATACCGATGATGCGTTCAACGACATTGCGAGCCTCCGCGTGGCGGAGGTTAAACAGTTCCTGGGGGGTTTGGGGACTGGGCACGGATGGGTCACGAAGGGTTAAAAGAGACCAATAGAAACTCACTTACCATGTTTGTGCGCGTCCCCACTCTGCGAGATGATATCTTTGTCCACGGTAAGGGACTAATAACTGCGGGCAACTTGGAAACCCTGCGTCAGCGAGGTAGTATTTACCGTCGGGGATCTTCAAATCATTCAACCGCGCGTCGTGATAGATAGACGCGTCCGCCATCGATCCTTCCCAGCCGCTAAATACGTACGTGAAGAACAAATCGAAATCGCAGCACACGAGGCAATTCTGCGACGTAAAGCCTTTTCGGTTTAGCGATGCATCCCTTTCGTCCGCAGGTGGGTTGCATGCGATATGCGTGCCGTCTATCGCGCCGATCGCGTCTTCAAAGAATGGAAAGAATTTGTTGTTCTCGCTGATGAATGGGGGGGTGGGTGCGCCACTGCGTGGTAGTCGTACATATTTTGTGTAGAACACGGGCGAGGTGAATGCTGCGAGCATTCGTCTGAAGTACCTATTGATTGTGATTAGTAAAATAAGAGCGCCAATGCTCTGAACCACTTACTTTGAGATCGTGCCGTTCGACCGCTGAAAACGCTCTCCGACGTGCCTGGTAGTCAGGCCAGTGACGGCCATATAGAGAAAGATTCCGAGCTGTTCTTGCAGAGTAACGTGCTTTGAGTGGGTATAACCGACTTGTTGTAGTTCTTCTACTAGTATTCTGAATACGTGCTTGTGGACGCCGAGTTCTGTGCGAATCCTTTCTGGATGACCATTCAATAACTCGAGGATCCATCCCCCGCCGGAGAGGATGGACGTGTGATACGCAACGGGCTCAGCCCTCTCGGTCGCCAGCGTTATCGCTTCGATGACGGCGGCCCATACAGTACATATTATGTCGAATTGTTGTCGGAGGAGAGTTCGTCGATGTAAGGTTGTGTTGCCTTAGTTCACACCCGCGAACTGTACCGTATGGTATTCGCAGTGTAAAATTTAAGACAATTATGTCCTTAAGTCACTACGACGATTTTTATATACTAGACATGCAGGCATGTGATACCGGAGTATCACATGCCTGCGGATGATTACAGACCTCTAAATTAGGGCACGGCCCCTAACACCCTCCCCCTGTAGAGCCGACTTAGGCTCGTAAGACAAGAAGAAAAGAAAAAGAAAAGAAAAAGGAAAAGGAAAAAAGAAAAAGATAGGGAAGACCCTATGTACATTCACGCGAGATGTTGAATCTCGCAGCACTACCAATCCGAGGGTTACGCCTCATTTCAGTAATGCAGAGCAAGGTACGGAAGGTGTTGAACCCTTCGTACCACAACTCGAACTGAGGGGTTACGCCCTCGAGAAGACGATCCAGCACTCGATGTAGCGTCCCTTCTACATCGGAGCCGGCTCGTCCCTCATCTCGCCCTCCTCGGGCTCATCATTTTGTTCGGGAGTCCTCTCCCGCGAGATTCGACCTTCCACCCCCAAGTAGTTGGGCAGGTCATAGATAACTACAGCGGAGCAGAAGTCCCTAACGATAGGGAGCTCTGCGTCGCTGATTGTGCGGGCCTCGTAGGCCGCAATGCGCTCGGTAGCGATCCCGAGGGCCCTAGCCTGGCGCTCGACCCACTCCTTCGAGCGGTTCTCCTTCAATACTGGAGGGTCGTTGATTGCCGCCCTCAGAAGATCGAGCGCGGCTCGCACGTTGGGGTCTCGTTCCCCCCCATTATCGACAGCGCGGGTAATGTACTCTCTACCCGCCCTCCTGGCCCAAACGAGGGCATCGTCGGCATCGTGAGGAGTGATGCCATTAGCCGCGAGGTATGCGGCGATATCAGCCATACCGGCTGAGCGAGTGAACTCCCCTTCCCAGGGGACACGGGTACCATCACGAGGGGCCACCTCGGCACATTCCAGAAGGGCTCTGTAGCGACCCTTCGCTGCAAGGAGACGAACTAGCTCCCGGAACCAGACCATCCGGTCATAGCTCCCTCTGGGGACTGGAGCCAGTCGTTCGTAGAGGAGGAATCCTCGTACTAATTATGCTGTGGGAGGGCTGATTTCCCACTCGTCGTCGTCGGGGCGCTCACTGACACCTAGCGCCCCAGGGAACATTCTCGAGAGCTCGGAGCTCTCGTCTGAACCGTTGTACCCATTCTGGTACTCGTGGATAAATTTAACCCAGTCAGCGACTGGGGCTTCGAGGCTCGGAGCCTCTCGTGGTAGCTCGGGGATCCCCCCTTTTCCCTTCTTTCCGGAGGTTCGACCTCCTCCTCTAGGATTAAACGCTCGACCCCTTGGAGGGGGTCGTTCTTGATGAGCAGGGGCTTGGGGGACCCCAGGGTTTTCGACCATCAGGCGGTCGCGGAGAGGCACGATGGGTCTCTGACCCATCTCTGGCAAAGGAGCGGCGGGTTGGCCCCCTATCCGCTGTTGTAAGGCCGGCTGTCCACCGGCGGGTTGTAATGCGAGGGCTTCTCCCTCCCTCCTTGCCCTTTCCTTGTCTCGTAGCGCCTCTCTCCTCTGGCGCGCTTTCTGGGAGGCCCAAACAGGCGGCCTCCATTCTTTAAGTGCGAGGTTCATGACCTCGTTCGTGACCAACCTGCACTTCTTCCACAGGTTGATGTAGGTGATCAGCTCCTGCGCCCTACGGACGCAAGGAGCGTTCTCCTCAGGTTCTTCGTACGCTTCGGCATACAGTTTGCGGATTTCCTCCGCGGTGTTAATGAGTCTAATGGGACCCATTATCCCCCTGTCCCATCTGGTAACTGATGCGACGAGATTTCCTCGTCTGAGGGGAACAGGAGGGGGGGTCCCCTGGCGAATGTTGGCGAGGGCGGTGCCAAGCCTCTCATCATCGTAGGCGTAGAGGTTGTCGTTGATCCTCACAAAGAGGATCGACCTCACGCCATCCCTGCCTTGCCCAAGGATGCGTACTCTGTACGGGTTCTCTTCTCCCGTAAATTCAGGGAAGAGTGTTCCCTGAGAGGCGGTATCGACGACCATAGGAGTGTCGTCATCGTAACATTGTTGAGCGGAGGTATCTTCCTCCATGGCGGTAAATTCGTAATCAGGCGCTGCTTGATGGGTATCCTCGAGCTGCTTCTCTTTGCCCTTTCTTGACACTACAGGTTCAACCTGCGACGCAGGTTTAGCCTGTACCCTCCCCCTCGAAGAAGAAGAAGGCTGTGGTGCCGGTGGAGGCGGCAGCCTGGAGGAACTAGCCTCCGCGTTTGATGAATAAGTACGCCCCCCCAAGGAGGCGACACGAGCGCGTTCGAAGTCACGCGCAGCTTGCTCAACCGTAGCGGGAGCGGGGATGGTGGGGGTGGGTTCGCGTTGAAGATCATCGATCTTCCGGAGGGCACGACGGAGGTCGTAGGAGGTGTCCTCGAGATCACGCTCGAGACGGCTGATACGACGACGTAGGTCGTCGTAAGGGGTACGTTTGATGAGACGCGCGGTCTCATCAGCCAAAGTAACGATAGCAGGCATGATACCTGCGTCGGACAAGGCCATGCCTTGGGAGAGATGAAGCACGTAAGACGCGCACTGGTCACAAGCGCCGTGATGACGCAATAAAGGAAACTGGGGGTGGCATTCCCAGTACGGGCAGGAACGTTTGTCCCGGCGGGGCTCATACTCGAGGGACGACGAGCGTGAGGGTGATCGTGGCCGCTTCTGGCCACTGCTGACCGTACGCAGACTGCGTCGGTCGACGGGGGACGGGGAGTACGAACGTGATGGCGAACCATCGTGAGGCGCGTCGGAACGCGCGGGGGATCTGCCTCGCCGGGGCGAGGGAGATCGGGACGGGGTGGGGCTAATAGAGCCTTGTGGGCTCGGGGGTTCTCTGCGACGGTGATCGCGGTGGGACATTGTATCTACTAGAACGTTATGAGCGTTAAAGAAAAAGAAAAAGAAGAAGAAGAAGACGGAGTATTGTAAAAAGAAAATCACGTGATCAGTAAAGTTAATGCACGTGAAACGGTGAAAATGTGATCGGAGGAAAGTATATACTCTAATTAAATTTGGTAACTATGCTGTGCTCGAGGCCGACGGTATTATTGATGGTATTATTTTTATTTTTATCTTTTGTTTGTTTTTATTTTTGTTTTTTTTCTGACTTGTCCGTTTGCTTCCGGTAGTAGTTTCCCGACTATGTTTAACCACTTAGTGGTTACCGTACGCCTACGCGTACTATTTCGCCCTTCGGGGCAACTGGCGTATGCTTTGTACGCCCTGGAGCTCGAGGTACCTGTCGAGGGCCTCAAGCTCCTTACAATTAGACACCGGCTCCCATGTCGTGTCTCCGAGGTTCCATCTCACAAGGAACTCTACCTTGTTATTCGTCCACCGGTGAGCCGTTATCTCATCTACTAACCACTCCTCTTCGTCGGTCATACCGACATCGTAGAACGCGTGCGCGTCACGCCTCGGGAACAGAACATCATCGTTCTGTTCGTATCTGCGCAGTAACCCGACGTGGAACGTTGGGTGTATGCGCCGCTGGCGCAATTGTTCTGGCAGGTCCAGAGTGTAGGTGTCGTTCGCGCTGTCACAGCGCAACACTTTCATCGGGCCGATGAATTTTGGCACGAGCTTTCGTGCACGTCCCTTCGGAACGCTCAGGTTCTGAGTAGAGAGATATACGAGGTCCCCCTCTCGAAGGCTGAAGCCTTCCTTTCGTTTCTTATTCGCATGGTACGTCTGTATTACCCTGCTTTCAATGATGGCGTCATGGGCCATCTCAAGATTTTCTAACGCTTGTTTCACGAAGGTCTTTACTCCCGGTGCCGTTGAGGGCGTCCCCCCTCTGACTCGTTGCATTACTTCGGGCATGTACCCGTAATTTAACTCGAAGGGTGCGAACCCTGTCGAGCTACTTATGCTCGAGTTGATCGCGAACTCGACCATTGGCATCTTCGATGTCCAATCCGTCTGGTCTGGTCGGACCATGGCTCGTAGCATCTGCGCTACATTTCTTATCGCTCGTTCAGACGCTCCGTCTGTTTGTGGATGGAATGCCGTCGACATTAGGAGTTTCGCTCCCAACATTCTGTGCGTTTCGCGCCAGAAAGTCGACGTGAACTTCGCGTCTCGATCGGAGACTATCGTCTCTGGTAGTCCGTGTAGTCGGACGACTTCCCGTATGAACATCCCCGCGAGCTCTGACGCTCGAATCGTCGTAGTCACCGGTACTAGGTGTACCATCGACGTTAGACGGCACAGGACCACCCACAGGTAGTCGTGCCCGTCGCTTGGTGGGAAAGGTCCCACAAAGTCCATTGCTATCGACCCCCAGGGTCTCCTCGGCACAGGCAGACTGTGCAATAGACCCTTCGGTCGCTGATTGTCGTTCTTTGTCGTCTGACATATCGGACATGTTCGACAAAACTTGTCCACCTCCCGGCCGAGCTTCGGCCACCAATACCATCTGCGGATATAATCCGCTGTCCTCTGGGATCCAAAATGTCCCAGCGTCCTGTGCGCTTGATCGATTACCCTGGCGATAGTATCATCGCCGTCGTACTTTGCATGGGGAAGGCATAGCACCTTCTCTCCTCCATGATTTCTCGTGTATAGAAGGCCGTCTTCCCCTTCGAATTGAGGATAGTGTGACGGCTGTGCCATCACTTTCGCGAGTACAGGATCGCTTCTATATCCTGCGCGGATAGCATTCAGGAAGCCTGGTGCTTCTCCAAATGTTATAGGGGAGGCTTTAGAGGCCTCGGCAGATTCGAGTATCATAGGGTCTTCCTGCGCACTTGCGCTAGGGGATTCCTTGTTACTCTGATCTGCGGCTGAGGCCATCTCTTTAGCCTCTTCATATCTTTTCTCGACCTTTTCCTTCAACCGGCTACTCTTCCGAGGGGTACTTCCCTCTCTCATCGCTGATAACTTCAGCTCTCGCCACCTGTCTTGAGGGAGGTCGTCCCCCTCTGGGTCCAAACGTATATCTGCGTCGGCCCATTCGACTTCATCATCGGAGGCTACGTCCCCTCCTTCTTGCTCGTAGTAACGAGAAAGGCAATCCGCTACGCGGTTCTCCGTGCCTTTTGCATAGACGATGTTTGCGTCGAATCGTGACATGTAGTCCAACCAGCGGACTTGTCGACTCGACAGTTTTCGTTGGGTTTTGAGGTACCCCAACGCCTCATGATCGGTGACGATCGTAAACTTGAAGCCGAGGAGTTTATCCTCCCATTTCAAGAGCGCTTCGATTATTGCGAGAGTTTCTCGCTCGAATGTTCGATAATTCTGTTGAGCATCGCTCAACTTTTTCGACATAAATCCTGCTGGCCGGCAGGTTTTCCAGTCGGGCCCCTGCCCGTATAATGCACCCACTCCATAGAGTGATGCATCACACACGAGCCATATTGGCTCTTCTTTTCGCGGATCAATAGGCCGCAGGATCGGATACTTGCACGCAAGATCCTTGATCACTTGGAAGCACCTGTCGTGGATTTCCCTCCACTGAAACGGATGTTCGTTCCGTTGTATACCAGTCAGGGGCGTAGTATACACCGATATGTCTGGCATAAACTGTGCTAGATACTCCACTAGTCCTACGAACCTTTGGACTTCGTTTAGGTTCTTCGGAGTCCTCCAGCTCCTGATTCGAGACATTTTGTCTCTGTCGGCGTGGACGCCCTTAGCGTCTATGATGTGCCCTAGGCAGTCCAATTTTTCTGCATAAAGGTCGCACTTCTCCTTCTCAAGGTAGAACTCGGCCTTTTCTAGTGTTTCAAACACTATCCTGAGGTGTCGTTCGTGATCCTCAATTGTGTCGCTAAAGATGAATATATCATCGAGATAGACGTATACAAAACGTCCTATGTGATCTCTGAAGATCACTGTCATCAGGCGTTGAAACGTCGCAGGGGCGTTACAATCTCCCTGCTGCATTACTTGACTTAAGAAAGTCCCATATATCGTCGAGAAGGCCGTCTTCCAGACGTCTTCGGGTTCTATACGAACTCGTTCGTATGCGTTTGATAAATCAATCTTTGAGCGATACTTCGCTCGTGCTACGTCCATTCGTATCTGGTCCTGATCCGGGAAGGGGGTGACGTCCTTCACAGTATTTTCGTTTCTCTTGCGGCAGTCAATGACTGTCCGCAGCTTTCCATTTTTCTTCGGGATGCATAGCATCGGAGCAGCCTGTGGGACACTTTTCAGCACCCACCATTCTGCGTCCGTATATAGTCGGATTTTATCCGACAACTGTTGTTTAAGCGCGTCAGCGCACCGTGGCAGGTGGTACGCGTACTGCTTTCTTTCGTCTATCAGGGGGATCCTGTGGTTTACCTCCCGTAGTGGAGGCAATTTCGGGATCACCCCGCTAAGCCTGTGCTTATACCGTTCGAACCATTGGTTCCGTAACTGAGGTATATCCTCATTGCTCAACATTTTTGGCTTTATTATTGCGAGATGTTCCTCGCTTTTCATTGAGCCCCTTGGCTCTTTTACTCTATCGGATCCCCTCCCCCCTTTAGAGCCCTCGCGAGACTGAGGCCTCGCAGGGCGCTGTAGGGAGTGTGCACTCCCTAGGGCTGAAACCCGCCGCTTTTCGGCATTCCTTCGCCGCCACAATGCTCCGACAGTCCTCAGGGCCTCAGACCGCCATAATGCGGCGATTCCCGACTGCTACGACTTCCATAATCATCCCCACTGTCGTCTATGGGATTCCGCTGCCTTTCGGCCGCCAATACAGCCGGAATGACCGCCTCCGCCATCTAAAAATAGCTCCGCCCACCCTTGTGCCTTCTGACCGCCTCACATGCCCCTATCACCGCCACAAAAGTGCCGTTTCGCTTCCAGGTTCCATTCTGAGGGCCTAGCCATGTCTTTTCCGACCGCCTCAGCCCCTGGACATGTGAAACCTGTCCATCGGTGGTCGGAAACCCTTTCTGAAGTGTCAGCTGTCAATCCTGTGACCCACCGCCCACTCCGACGCACATTCCACCGCCATTCCGCTTCCAGACCCCATGTTTCATCTCCCAAAGTTTCCGCAGCTTTCCCTGCACTTCCTTGCTGTCCAGGCATGTCGTCCATACCCTCTCTCTTTACTTACATATTTTTCTGGTCAGTTTTACTTCGCTTTCCTTTCCCTTAGTGCGATGCATGTGATTTACCATACGTCGGCCCTTTTCTGTCACTTTTTTTCGACATTTGACAGCTCCGAAAACCGCCGATTTTCACATAGCTACCGCCGCCTCTACGTTACAAGTATCACCGCTTCACTTAGAAAAAAAAAACCCACCTTTTTGCGGTCACCATCTGTGTTTTCTGAGCGTCCCAGAGTCCCCAGAGTCGAGTCCCTTGAGTATTTTCGAGTTCTATGAGTCCTTGCTGAGTCCACAGAGTTCTTCGAGTCCACAGAGTCTTCTACGAGTCCCCAGAGAGTCCGCTTCGAGTTCCAGAGTCTACATCGAGTCCCCAGAGCCACCCCCTTCGAGAAACCGCCGCCTTTCGAGTCCTTCCACCGCTTCAAAAGTTCCGCAGTGTTTCAGAGTCATTCCCACCGATTTCCAGAGTCTAAACCACTGCCCTTTGAGTCCTTCTGCCGCTTCCAAAGTTCCGCAGTGTTTTGGAGTCATTCCTGCCGATTTACAGAGTCTAAGCCGCCGCCATTCGAGTCCCAGCTCTTACTAGCCTTCGTAGCCCTTCAGAGCCGCCATATTTGCCTGCCTGGTGGCGGTAATTCAAGTTCTTCATCGCCAACTACCCCCAGACCCCAGGGGATCTTTTCCCTTGTCTCCCATAGCCTTTCCGACACCCCCTTCCGACTCACGACCCCTTGGGACGAGCCTAGGCTTAGCCTACAGCTTTCCCCCCCTTTCCCCTTGCGCTCTCACAAGAAGAGTTGCCCACATCGTTTTGGAGCCCACCGCGAGGGGTCTGTAGATCTGGAAGGGTGATCCCATTGCCCTACCTTCCAAAATCCAAATTTCCGCCACCTTTCACTCTTGTCTTGATATATTTGCGCCTTCGGCTGATCCCAGAGTTGTTTCAGAGATCCTTTCATCGAGATCAGAGAGTTTTTGACAGAGAACACCGCCATATCCCATATCCGACCCCTCTCCCACCTTCGAGTTCCATAAGCCGCCGATTCCCCTGCCCGACCGCCGAGATCTGTTGCTGATAATCAGTTCCCTGCCCCCCATCGATCTGACTGCCGCTGTAAGCGCCGCCCAAGAGCTTCCTGTACCCCCAGAGTCCCCCGACACTGTCCAGAGCCTTATCCCGCCGCCAGAGACCCCTCTCCGACCTACTTCCTATCCTGCTATTCCCCCCCCGACTCTTAATTGCGCCGCCATGGCTCTCCGAGATATGCCGCTTAGAGGGTCGAACAAAGCCCCAAAATTTTCAGGCAAAACCGAAGATATTTCGGCCTACTTTGAAGATATGGACCAGATCTGCTCCGATACTGGAGTTTCCGATGACAAGAGCAAGATCAAGTGGGCTATTCGTTATGCTGACCGCCCTGAAGCAGAATTATGGTCCTCTTTAGATTCCGCAGCTGGAGATGACTGGGAGGCATTTGCCGACGAGGTAATCAGCTTCTATCCAGGTGCCGACACCAAAGGCCGCCAGTATACCAAATCCGACCTTGAAACCTTGCTCTACTGCCAAACCCGACAGCCTATGTCATCCCTTGATGATCTTGGGAAGTATGTTCGAGAGTTCCGACGCATTGTAGCCCTCATCGGCAAGAAGAAGAGACTCCCTAGCGACTTCATTGATGAGAAGTTCCTTGCAGGGTTTCCACCCAGTTTCCGAGACCGCCTTGCCACCCGACTGCAGCTCACTGATCTAGACCATGATGCCGACGACCCCTGGCCATTTGACGATGTATACAAGCATGCCACCTTTCTCCTGAGTGGTTCTCGTCAGAATTTCGCCCAAGTTGACCGCTCCGCCCTGTTCCCTGCCTCCTATCCCCATCCGACTCCTCTGCCAACTGTTCCGAAGAGAGAATATGTCCAAGCCGCCACTTCCACACCCATGCCGCCGCCGCAGTGGTCGGAACCGATGTTCCGACACCCCTCTGGCTTCCGCTGCTTCTTCTGTGGCGGAACTGATGGCCATAGGGCCGCCGATTGCACCCTCTGCCAGGAATATGTCCGCCAGGGCAAATGTGTACTTGTTGGCGGTAAGGTCTTCATGAAGGATGGCTCTGACATTCCCAGGACCGCTGCAGGGCGGAATTTTAAAGAGAAGATTGACAACTTCTTAGCCCTTCGAGATTCTATCATGGCTTCGACCAACTCCACATCTACCCAGTCACCGACTGCCCGCCAGTTTTCTCCGCAGGCTGATGCCGCCACTCCCCATCTTGTCAGCACCATGTACTTCGACTCCCCCGAAATCTCAGAGTCCCCTGTGGAGGCTTCGCCGCCCCCATACTTCCTTGACAAAGACCTTGAAGAGAAGGCAGACGAAGAAGAAAAGCGTGCTCTTGCCAAAGCCTATGCTCAGATCGAGGAGTTGAAGGCCACCATCCGGAGGAAGAAAGCGGCCTGTTTCAATGCTGTACCGACCGCCCATTCACCGCTTGACCACCCTGCCATTGGTTATCGATATGCCGCCATGCCGCAGTCCCAGTCTAGAGCTATTTCTGCCGCTTCGAGACCTCCCATAGCCTCCAGATGGATCGCCGATTTGCCTCTTGACCGCTCCACCGCTGGTTACAGGTACACCGCCACGCCGCAGTTCCAGTCTAGTGCTGTTTCCGCCGCTTCGAGACCTCATGTAGCCCCTAGACCGACCGCCGATTCGAGTTTTTGCCACCCCGACACTGGATATCTACATGCCGCCACTCCTCAGCCGCAGTCTAGAGCAGTTTCCGCCGCCATCACCGATTCGAAAACCCCAGCTACCCCTATGTGTCCATATCACCCCCAGATCAGTTTTGATGAGGCCGCCACTGCCCAGTATCTTGCACCGCAGCCCTTAGGTGCCAAGGCCGAAATCACCGCCAGTGACCTTCTTGTTGCGAGCCCAAAACAGCCCCTTGAAGTTCGAGACACCAATTCTGGCCGCCCACTTTTGTTCCCAACCCATCCTTGCGACCGACATCACCGCCAACCTCGAGTAACTGATTCCGACGATGAAGCGGCGACTTCTTGCCACTGTGAATGCCGCCATCACTGTACATGCACAGGATCAGTGTGTTCTCTTTACATTTCAGACCTTCCTTCCCTGCCTTCAGACTACGTTTCACCTTCGTCCACAGACACTAAAGAAAATTCTGCTCCGACTTCTCCTTATGATTATACTGCGAAAAGTGCGCCCCATGATACCCCTTTCCATGCCGCTTTCATGTCACCAGAAGCTCCGCTTCGAAGTTCCTCTGCTAGTAGTACTTCCGCATCTTCACTGACACTTTCTGGCCTTCAGACTACCCTTCTATTTGATTCTGATTGCCTCAATTTACCATACCCGCCTGTAGTGCAGAAGGGCCGACCCATTCCGATGGAAATGCCTGTGGAATCTCGGGTAGACCATTCGGAGGGCGGTGACCTTCTCGCAGAACCCCCTGTGTTACCATACCTTTTCCCCCTTCTTGTTCCAGAACCCCAGCTGATGCTGCAGCGAGCAGAAGAGCTCAGAACCATGCCGCCTAGGCCGCTGCAGCCAGAGATACCTCACCACATTCAATGGCTTTCGAATATCTGCGACTCCGCCTTCGCTTTAGGTGCCTCAGACCGAAATCCTGATGAATCGACACCAGAAACCCTGGAGACCGAAGTTCCGCAGAGAGAGCAAGGAGAGGAGAGTGCTGAGAGGATAGAAGAGGTTCCAAAAATGAAGAAGCTGCCTGGAGTGATAGGAGAGTGCGAGATGGAGAGTTTGCCGGAGAGCGGAGCCATTTTCCAAGCTTGCGATGACTTGGGATGCAAGGGTACTTTCGCCGCCCATATGCGCTTGCTGACCGCCTTTGCACCGCCCATATTTGAGCAGGGTATCCCCCCACATGCTAGCCCAACTCCCGACCGCCATAATCGCCGCCTCAGCTGTACCCGTAGCCCCCCAGTTGCCGCAACTGCTGATCCCCTATCCGATGGACCGCCTCTCGATGCCTCTGTAATGCTGCAGTCGACTGGATTCTTTCGCCGCCTTCGAGCCCAATGGCCGCCCACAAGCCCCCTGAAGTGTGGCGGCGACTGCTCCCATCGTTTCCCTTGTGTTTCTGCCTCCGATTACCGCTATGCTGCCCCTCAGATACCCCCCAGCGACCTATCGGTTAGGTTCCGCTTCAAGGATCCCTGCCAAGTTGGCTTCAGAAATTTCAACCCTAACCAACTCAATGACGAATCCCCCCCTGATCCCGAGCTCACCGGTGTCCTGTGGGACGAGTCAGATGAGTAACACCTACCTTACATCTCGTTTCTTTTTTCATTTCCTGCCTTCTTTCACCGCCATCTTTTACCTTCGCCATTCTTACTATACTCAGACAAAAAAGATTCCGAAACCAAGCTAAAGACAAAACCATAAAACATACACCTAAACCGACAAATATATCCCGCTTTTTCTTTCCTGGTCTTCCTCCGCTTCAGTTTTCATACTTACTGCTCAGTTATCAAAAGAAAACCGTTGTTTCCACCACCAAAAATGTTTCTGCCCACCCATTCCTACTCTCTGTTGCGTCCTCTTACTCTTTACTTCCTTCCCTTACCACAGAAAATTTCGAAAACATACTGAAGTTTCTTTGTCTTCTCTTACTTTACATGACCCTGATACAGTTTTGGATGCTGCAGGAGATTGCGCTGTGGACTGGAGAGATGTCGGAAGTAGTTGGAGAGTCAGAGGTGAATGAGGAGGATTGTATGGCGGAGGTTTCGGCGACTTTTGGCGATTTTTGGCGATTTGGAGCCTCATCGGATGGCACTAGATGGTTTACCAGGCGAAGACACACTCGGAGTCTCAAGAAAATTTTTGCGCACACCGTAGCCCCTCCCCCAACCCCACAGCGGCGCTATCATACCCTTCCGACCGCCCCTTACCCATTCCCGCAGTCCTTGCGAGTTCGGTCGGCAATTCCGCTATGAGTTGTGGCATTTCCATGGTGTGTGCGGTGACCTTTCATTTCCACACGAGTTTTGTTTCCGCAGTGTGCACCCAAGTCCTCAGTGCTGTAGCCCGACCCAAGCACAGCCACACCGCCCCCCCTGGCGGCATACTGTCGGCATCTGTCTCTTTTGTCGGCGCTGCGTATCCCTGACCGAGGACGGTCAGCATTTGAAGACCCCGGGAGCGCAAGAGTCAATGCTTAGGACGGGATTTACCCGTCCACAGAGCCTCAGGCTCTGTGAGAAGAGGCACACATTCCGCTGCTATCTGTATCGTCTTCTCTGCGAAGTTTAAGATCGCTTTAGTTTGTCTTAGGAAGGGGATTCCTATTATACAATCGTAGCGGTCAATATTCGCTACATCGAAGTATATCTCTACTTCATAGTTTCCAATGCGCATTGTGGATATTCCGCCATGAGTAATCTTCGACCGGCTGCCTATGCAGCCTAATTGCAGCGTCAGTTGCTGTTCGAGGGGAAAAACCCTCATTTTCGTGACCTTGGCGAATGCCGGGCTCACGAAATTACCCGTACTCCCGGTGTCTATCATCGTATACGCGGTACATCCGTTAATTATGCTTTGCAACGTTGCGCACGTTCGCAACTCAGGATTTATTTTGGGACGAGATCCCACTACATTATTCGTATGCATAGCATACCGAAACGATCGTGTCAGTGACTTTGTCACCGGCTCGATCTTTGCAGCGAGATCCATTGCTGCCAACCGTGCGGTATGACGATATTGTCCTTCGTCGTTCGTGATAATCACATCACCGTGGGGGGTCACCACTATCATATCGTCGGGATATATTCCGACACGGCGATTAGTTTCAGTGGTTCGTTGGAGGCGAACCTCCATTGCCTCCAGTGCTCTTCGCACTTCTGGGGCCACGCCACTGCATTCCCCCAGTATTTCTAATATATCTGCGATCGTCTGAAGCCTGTCGGCTTCCAAGGACCGTATCCGGTCTGCCATGGTTCGCATCGCATGACGCGTGCAATCCATGTTCATTCCGTGTCCCTCCATCTGCGCTCGGTCGCAATCTTCCCAGCCGTGGTCGTACTCCCTACGAGCTAATTGCTCTGGGTATCGCAACGCCACGTTCAGCGTAGTGTCTCCATCGATTGCCGACTCGGATACGTGCTCTATTCTCTGAGCACATTCTCGGCATGAAGGTTCTTCATGGATTGCACCGTAGATGGGAGACCAGATCCATCGATTTCTCGTAGACATAGTATCTACCGCGCTATTAAATTCTATGGCATCCTCCATTTGGGAGTCCATATCTTCGTCTGCTATCCTCAGAGACGCACTCCACAGAGGTCCCCCTGTACCTCCCATTACCGATGGTTGATATTCCATCGTATTGTCTCGGTTGATCCATACCTTACCCCACAGGGTATTGACTATCACTACGTCGGGGTAAATCCCGACGTCACTCTCTGCCATACTTTGGCGGCGTATGTCAAATATGGCATTGTCCAGGTGCTCTTGTAGCTCCTGACTGCGTCCTGGCAGATGTCGCACGTCCTCTCGTGCCAATACCATTTGTCGCAGGGCATTCCTACGATAGCCCTCGCAGACTCTGAGATGGAATGCCATCGTCTGCAACGCAGCCCGTACGTGATTCGTACTACCATTCGCATCCGAGAGTCGTATGCGGTTTCCTTCTCCTACCCCTCTGTGGTATTCACGCCTAGCGTGTTCTTCCGGTACATTAAGTGCTCGTGCAAGGGACTCATCCCTACTAGGTAGCCCTTCCGCTACATGGTCGACTCGATGTCGACATTCATCGCACGTCCCTTCGTGCACTGCTCCATAAGTTCCGGACCATTCCCACTTTTCCTCCTGAGGTTCTTCTTCGTAGGAGCTTCCTTCATTTGCATCTGGGAAATCACTTCCCGCCTCGGAGACCTGGTCTCCTTTTGACGAGTCTTCGTCATCATGTACAATGCGCATCATAGCGCAAGTTACCTCCTCATCGGAAGCAACAGCTTCGTCTTCTTCGTGTATAGCGCCGAAGTATGCGACGGGCTCGTCGTCGTCGTCAATCTCTGAGTACATTTCGTACTCGTCGACGATTTCCACTTCGTCACAGTGTGATCCTTCCTCGTGATCACTAGATTCGTTGTGACCGGGTTCACCTTCAACGACTTTTCCCTCGTCGGGTTCCTCCGACTGATCCTTTGCGAGGGTATCGCGTCCCTCTTCCTCTTGGACGTCTACAGCGTATAACCGCGGCTTAACCGCCGCTTTGTTCTTGTCCTTTCGAGGGTGAGGGCAATCTGGGGCCATATGGCCCACCTCCGAGCAGTTGAAGCACGTTATCCCCGGCATGAACCTTCGGGGCTGCCGTCCTTTCTGCTGCGAGTCGTCTCGCTCCTTATGATGGTACTTATGGTCACCATCCTTACGGTGGAACTGTCCACCTTTCTTTCCAGCATCAGCGCCTCTTGGCGCAAAGTTCGCCTTACGTCGATATAACGTATTTCCCTTCTGGAAGTACTTATAATTGTCCTTGTTCATGGAGCTACCTGCGCTCCTGTTTCCATGTGGGTGTGAGCCACTTCGTCCCTGGGAGGTCTTCCCTCCAGAGCCGGCGTGGCTCGTTCTCATATGCATATTCACTGCTTTCTGCGCAGTTTCCATGCGCCTTACTTCTTCGAGGATCTCCTCGATCGTTGAATGCTCTGCGGATATTCCGCGAGCTTCGAATATCGATTTAATTATAGAGTGCGGTAGCCCCCGCAGGAACTTCCTCCTGAACGAGTAGTCGTCCGGAGGCTGCACCATTCGGTGCGCACGACGCTTCAAGTCGTTGTAATACACAAGGGCCCCCTTGTCATATTCGAACCTCGTTCGATCATACTTGTCGGCAGCATTCTGCGCCGACGCCTCGTGGACAAATCGCTTAAATAGTCCACATATAAGTTCTTCGAAGGTCCAGTGATGTACTTGTCGATTCGGGGAGTCGACCTCTTGGTCATACCATTGGGAGGCTAGACCCTCCAAGTACAACCCAGTGTACAATACGCGATCTTCATCGCGATCAGGGCCGGTGACCTTGAATGTACGAAAGTACTTTAATATCTGGCCCAGCCAGTCGTCGAACTTATCCAGGTCATCCTGGCCTCCGTACTTCCCGGGCTTAGGCGGATTCATCGCCTTCACTTCAGGTCCAACCTGTCCCGTCGGTAGCCCGACTTGTTCCCAGATACGCTGTGCGTATTTGTTTTGCATGAAATCCATGTACCTCGTATTACCTGGGGTGAATCCCCTCAGATAGTTCGGTCGGTTTCCCTGGACGACACGTCGTCCCCCAACTATGGGGATTCTCCCATACCCTCGAGGATCGTCATCGTCCTCTTCGTCCGGATCATCACCGCCAGGGGGTCCTCCTCCTGGAGGGCCACCGTCAGGGGGACCACCCCCAGGGAATCCCTGACCAGGGAAGTTTCCCCCATAGTTATTTCCTTCGGGAGGGCCGCCTCCATCTTCATTTCGGCCGTACCGATTCTCGGCCGCTTCATCTCGATCATTTCCTCCAGGGGTATTATCCCTGTTTCCTCCGGCAGCGTTTCTGGCTGCAATAGTACGATCTCGAGCCATCTGGTGGAGTATCGCAGCCCCCCGCTCGTTTCCGAACATCTGTCGGATTATATCCGAGTCTCGCCTCGAGAAGTATGCAGGGCGATCTGGCATGTTAGGAGCGAATCCGCCCCTTCTGCCGAGAGCGTCAGCTCTTTCGAATGGGAGGTTTTCCCTCCTTACTGGCATTCCTGGCCAGAAATGAGGGATTGTCCCCTCTCTCTTAACCGTAGGTTCGACGTCCGGAGTAGTCGTCCTGCTCGCACTCTTGGCGGCGAGTGCCCGCCTATATCTCTCTAATTCTTCTGCGTGATGCACGCCGGGGTTTACCCCATGATTGTCGAAACCTTCGGGGCCATACCCGTAGTCCAGCCACTGTTGCTGCAGACTTTCGAGGAAGTCATTCATAGCCTCGAAGGCCATGCGAGGGTCGATTGGGGCATCCCTCTCATTCGTCTCTCTCCTCGAAGGCTCCTCGCCTTCTTCGAATATCTCAATTGAAGGACTCTGAGTCCTTCGTACTAACACGGGGTCGGAAGACATTCGTGAGTTATCTAGCTCAGTGCGCTGAGGAGTAAGGGGACTCATCGAGTCTCTGGCTGCCTCATTCCCCTCTCTCGCAGCTCGTTCGATGCTGCTCCCCAAAGTCGTTGAGGTATTCAACCCTCTGGGCATATGCCACCCGGCGCTACAGATCCAGGCTGTCTGGCGCTCGTCTCTTGGGAGGCGCTTCCAGCCGGCGGCTGCCTGTCCTCCGTGTTCCCTTCATTTCTTTGGACCTCGGATGGTCCCTTTTGCTTTCGACGACTATTGTCGTCTAGAGGGGGATCCCCTCCGTCGGGCGGCTTGCTCTGGCCCGACTTTACTGCGCGAGCATATGCGCGGGTAGCCGTGTGGCTCATTGCGAATACTTTGACGAGAGTTCAAAAAATTGTAAGGTTGTGTTGCCTTAGTTCACACCCGCGAACTGTACCGTATGGTATTCGCAGTGTAAAATTTAAGACAATTATGTCCTTAAGTCACTACGACGATTTTTATATACTAGACATGCAGGCATGTGATACCGGAGTATCACATGCCTGCGGATGATTACAGACCTCTAAATTAGGGCACGGCCCCTAACAGTCGATCACCTGTAACGCACGGATTATCGTCTTCGTCGCGGATGTCATCGTCACCGTCGGTATCGACTGTATCCCAATCTAAGGGCTCTGCATCAATATCCAAGGGTAATCGGATGTCAGCGTAAAGGATGGATTACAGTGAACAGCGACTCACCATTGGGGTCCACTGTATCCCACTCGATCACCTCTCCGTCGATATCTGAAGCGTCCCCAGTCATCGTGACACGGTTCTACTACACGTACAGGACCTTCCGACTATCGATGCTACATATTTCGAACCCCGCCGGAATGCGGTGGCCTATGTCAGGCGTCCGGTGGGTTTTTCCTGCTATCTCTTCATTATTACCTTTCGACGCAATTGGCGACCATCTGGTGCTGGCGTCCTATTCGTTCTCTGATTCCTTCCTTCCTGACGCGACTGGTGACCGTCTGGTACCTCCGTCTCAATTTTTTCTTTCCCCCTTGACGTGATTGGTGACCATCTGGCACCTCTGTCACTTTTCTTTTCCGCATCATTGGCATCTTCTTCACCATGGCGAGAACAGTCCAGAATGCAGAGAAGTCTACCTCAGGGCATGCCACTCGCATATGCAAGGCCAAGGACGCCAGAACTCGTCAGCATAAAGGTATACCTTGTGCTCTCCACTTATATTTATGCTTACACCTTATACAGTACCCTCCCACATTACCAGACGGGTCCCACAATCCATGTACAAGCCTTTGGTTACGCCTTCAAATCTACAAGGTCACTGGTCTACTAACAAGGTGTGTCGATACGTTAGCGCATGACTGATCTGAATAGTGACACGGAATAGTTCTGTTACTTGTGTCACGACGGTGGCCCAGCGCTTTTCTGTTGTAACCAGTGCCCACGTGTAGTCTGTCGGCGATGCCTTGGGCTAGTTAACATAGATATCACCAGCCTTTCCGACCCCGACGTTAATTTCATTTGTCCGGGTTGCCATGAAGTACAAAGTCGCCCGAAAAAAACCGAGAAGGCGCCTTACATCGTGAGTACATCCCAGTTTTTTTAATTCTACGCTAACAAGCCTGTAGGGCTTCATGCGGGTGGCAGGTGGTGCCTCGGATCCTGTGTTCCCCGAAGGTGTCTATGTCGAGGGCGTTTGTGAGAGGGCATCGAACTCTCAGGTTTGTGCCGAACCTGTAATTGTCCTTCATTTCGTTTGTTCGGGATTAAGCCCTCTGGGCTCGCCTGCGAAGTTACTTGAAGTTGCACTGGAGGAGTATCATGCCGATGGAACCTTGCAGTGTGAGCAGATCATGTTTGATTTCGGAACGCAGAAGAAATTCGTACGGTGGAGTGCGACTGCCAACAAGCTGGCGAAATCCCTTATATCGTCTCCCTTTACCCGCAAGGTTATTTTTATTTCGACTCACAGTGACGTTGAACGTGGAGACCTGTTTGCTGGGCAAGGTGATGATGGAACAGATCAGGCGATGGAGGTCACAACGGTATGTCTACTTCCTTTCCGTAACGAGACGGATATTGAACGCAGCTTAATGACCCTCAGTTCATGACCCACCTATTCACGGGTGGACTTGAAGACGTCATTTTCAACGCAACGCTCTTCTTACTGACCCGTGGCCCTATGGTACGGATCACCGAGTCGTTTATGGCGATGAAAGACGCTGTCAAATTGTAAGTGCTACTAACTACCTAGCCATGATCTTCACGCTCACGTCAATTCACTAGCCTTAAGCCAGAGTTTGTAGTTGCATTCGATGCAAGCAACTTCATCAGCACTGTGCTGAAGACGTTTCTTCTCAATTACTGTTCGCGTGTTCTTATTGAAGGCCAGAACTTCCTAACTGTTCTTCAGTCCCTCCTGGATCGTTCACTTGATATGCCGATGCACACCGATACTTTTGTTTTTCACATGTGTGGACTGGGTTGCCCCAAGCCACCATTCCCCACCGTGTTATCCACCACCGCGGAGGCCTCGCAACCAGCTCTTGTTGGCTACCGGTATACGTGGTTCCATAGCCACAAGCGACCATGGGGTGTATCGTTGCCAATGGGGTGCCCGGGGTGCCGTTCAGTCCGTGCATGGGGAGAATCTACTCACGATCCAAAGCTTAGTCCTAAGGACCGTATATCTCGGTGCACGAAGGTTGGCTGCAATGAGAGCATTATGTCCAGTCCTCCAACTGGACCCTACCAAATTTTCCTGACGGACAAGAGCAAGGGTGTCGGGTGGATTCGGAGTACAGTATTCACAGAAACGTTGTAATTACTTTTTCACTATTGCTCTGAATACTATGTTTCTGTCCTTACCTTTTCACGAGCTAACGAGGCAGTGACGTGGGTTTGTACATGAGCCACCTGGTCACCATCTCATGGCGCAGCATCCACTTGCCCTTCTTCACCGTGGTTTCGACACCCTCCACTATCCATGGGTGTGCCTTGCCGACATCATCGCACTATTTGAAAGGGACACTCAGAGTCACACGACGCTTGTGGTGCAAAAATATTTACCGATAGGTCATCAAATGGACGAGCTTCCTCGATGTTGGCGAGTGTAGTCTGAAGCTCGACATCAATTTTCTCAGCCATTTCTTGAGCTTTTCCACCTGTCACAGTTGATCTCTTTAGAATTGAAATGCTCCTTCCCATGCGCATGAGGAGTTCACCCACCACCTTGGTCTCAAAAGCCTTTATGTGTGTATTCACATCGTACGCGACCCGTTTGAAATCTTGGAAGAGTTTTTCGACTTTGTCAACAATAGCCTGGACAGAGCGGTAATGTGAAAAGTCAACCATCATGGGCTGCGATGCGTATTGACCATGGATACGTTGAGCATCTGCGTGCCACTCGCCAGGCTGCAGAAGGGCTGGAGCACCGCGATGGTCTCTGCACAAAGAAAAAAGGAACAACGTCAATGTCCTGCCCTTCGATTATTGAAAGCGTTTGTGAGCTTCACCCAGACCAAGGGTTCTGTAAATCCACGTGAAGTCCTGTTTGTGTGGGGTGAAAGTTGGACGTTCTGACGTCGATGACAAAGTTTTAGTAGAAAACTCACACCGACCGCGGCAGCGGCTGCTTCAAGTTTGGCAGCCACGAGCTATAGATTGTTTCCATCAGCTTCGCATAATGGGTAGGCTCGCTATGAACACAAACTCACTGCTAGACCATATTCTCTGATTTTTTCCGTGTTGAAAGGTGTCGGTCTTCACCAAATTCTGATCGGACGTTGAGGAGATAGGGGCTTGCCAAAGCTGGGGGACAAAAAAGTCACGTGGACAACTTGCCTGGTGGGTGGATTTCGAGCCAGCAGTGATGATGAACTAACGACAAATAGTACTCATGGTACTTTGTCTCACAGCTTATGCACCCGTTCTCCTGGCCCTTCTTTCTTGCCAACGGTCGGCAGGATGTGATCTAGACCGATCTACGTAAGTACTAGATCATCACTGACAGCCGTTTACCCGATTTTTGCATTGGCTTCGCTTATTACTAGGAGGTTGTTCGAGTTTCAGTTGCCGAGCCTGAGGTCTGCGCTCTTTTGCGATATACCCTCACGGCGTTACCGCACATTCGCTAGTATGCCGAGGTCGAAGCACACGAAGAAAGCAGCCCAGTGCGACCCAGATGGCACGGGTGATACCGGTGTGCTCTCCTCTTCACATGAGCAAACCTTGCGAAGGACGAGGCGGACAACAGCTGGCCAGGGTGGTGTTGTCACGCAACTTGAGAAGGTTGGAGATATCCTGGCTCAACCCCAGCAAACACCCAGGCAGCGGGTTGCACTACCTGGTAACGCACCACCGAACGTTTTGGCTCCGACGCCTCGCCGCCAGAGGAAGGCCCCTCAGCCCTTTCAAAGGGGTCGAAAGGTAATTAATTTCCATAGATTTATATGATATATACTCATGCATACTGAACAGAATACAGCTAGAGAGCAGCCGACCGAAGATTTAGGCGGCGAAGTAGACGTTCATACTGGTCTTCTACCCGAGTTTCAGCGAGCAGAACCTGGCTCCAGATTTGGCTTCCAAGTCCGAACGCCAATGCAGCCGTCTTTTGTTGGAACTCAATCACTGAACGAGTATGAGCAGAGTCGCGGCAGGTACGAGGTGCATCAAATTGCACAGGCCGCTGTCCCTCAAGCACAACGTCGGACTGCTACATCTCAGCCAGCTGGTATGTACATTTAATGCATCTAGCATGCATACTGTAAATACACTCACGCTCATACCGATGCTAGCCACTGCCCGGCATACATCCCAACAACCTCGGCAAATGGTACAGCGGGATAGCATTGTTGCCGAGCGTATTTCCCGTCTCACCCCTAGATCTCGTCCACAGACGCTCTCTACAGTCCCAGAGGCCCCGTCTACGTCATCAACACCAGATCCATCCATGTCTCGGGCTCCGGCTGCAGGAACAACTGCCGACTCTGGTCCATCGAAGAAGTCTGCCGAGAAACCTTCCTCCAAGCCTTCCCGAGCTGGTCAGCAAGTTCTCCGTCGAGCTCCAAATGTCTCTCGAATCAATGACGGCGCGAGTGATGGCCTGAGCGAACTCAACTCTGGTAAAGAGTCGCATGACCCCGACGAAGGTGCATGGTCAAGCCCTGAGGATGTCGCAGGTGAAGGTGCTGGTGGCCATGCAGATAATGATAGAATGTCTGAAAATGGACCAGATGAGAATAGACTGACGTTTCCTTCTTCTGACGAAGACCTCAACCGTTCTGACTTCTACCTCAATGCGGAGGAGGAGATGGATGCTGGGCCTCCCCATCACCTTAATGATGGTAAGTACATTTTATCTCATACTCGGTTTACGGTGACTCTATTTCTCAGAGTTCGGCCTGGAAGATCAAATGGGTACCTCACCCAGCCGTCAGCAGTGCATGTCCCCCATGACCCGAACACATTCTCAGCAGTCCTCTTTGCAGCGTCAAGCTTCCCAGCAGCACGTCCATATGGACTCTACAGCATCTTCCCAGCATCTTCCCCCCCGGCAGTCTGCCCCTCAGCATGCAGCGTCTTCGCAGTCTGGGACCCGACAACCTACGTTTCAACAGTCTCAATGGCCTCGACTGAATGCTGCACCTGAACGCACTCAAGACCCTCTGCTGTCTTGCCCTACTGGCCAGCGACAGGAAAGTGTATCTTCACATCAACCTATTTTGCTGCAGGGCCATAGAGTGCGGAATGGCCCACATCTGCCCGATGATGAACGGGTAATTAAAATTGCGACGTTGTTTTATTATGCTTACATCGTTAAAAGGTTGGTGTGGACTATGATGTTAATGCGAGCCACCACTCTCGAAACCGTCGCCCTCGTCCTCCTTCGCCTACATACCTCGAGAATGCTGGAAATGGTGAGAAGCCTCACTCGAAGAAACAACGATGCAATGTGGCAGGCCGCACACAGGATCGGTTGCGCAGCGAAGATGACGGCTCAGGTGATAACCCGACTTTTGTTAATGAGCACCGTGGTAAGTATTCTAAGACGGCGAAGGCGGACGTGGTCGTTCGGCCTATGACGCTAGCGTTCTTTGGCCCACTGTGGTGCAAGCTTTTAGATGAGGCGAAGAGAAGGGTGAGGTTGCATGTTGCAACAGAGGTTCCATTCCTACGCCGTGAAATGGCAATCGACGGCATTTGCATGGAGATTTTGGTTGAGATGGTAATTAAGTACGAGGAGGAGGGATTGGAGCTCGAGGCCGGTAATGTTTAATTACCTACTATATGCCACACGTCTCTTACAGGATTGCAGGGTATTATCCAGAACACAAGAGGTCCATGGCGACAATTGTAAGCCCATCAATTTCGCTATTTATTTGATGATGTACGTTCTGCAGCTGTACAACGACACGCAAACATTCCGCAGTGAAATCAAGAAGGCTGCCGTACGTATCGTGCCTTTCGAATATTGTCTGTATCCCCCCGAAGACATCGAGGACAATGCCGAACGGATTGAATTTGTCAAGAAGAAGGCCGCCCAACTTCTCGAAGGTGCACGATACCTTCGTGGGGATGTAGACTCATTGGTAAGTACGTCTACGTCATGGACGTGTGACCATCTTCATATGAGATTGCAGGGAAGGGCCAGCAACTTCGCCCACCCGGCTCTCAAGAAAATCTGCCTTGCCGTTTACTACTGCGCTAGCTCAAAGTCGCTTCGCCAGTTCATTGAATTCCAAACATCTGTTCCCGACAAAGCGCTTGCCCTCGTCGCCACAATTGTGCGTCGGTCTCACTTGTCCTCGTATCTACTAACGTGAGTTAATGAAGGTTCGAAGTGTCTTAATGACGTTCAAGAAGCATGGAGCTATCAAGAACGAGTCTCTTTGCGGAGAGGAGGTCGAAGATGCATACAACAACCTCACTTCTTTGATTGATCAAGTGTGGCATGACAGCTACCATGGGAACAAACTCGAGAGAATGCTTCGGGAATGGGCTTGGGCTGGAATGTAAGTTCAGGATTCATTTCCGAGTCGTTGGATGGGAACTAAATGTGTTCCAAGGACGGGATACTCTGCGAGAGAAACTGCTCGGTCGGAAACTGATGAGTGGCAAGTTGTGCTAGACTAATCATATTCTCGTTTGCCCCCCCCCCCTCTCCCGCATAGATACTGCATGAATGTACTGTGGTTTGATGCGAATTCTAAAGTGGTTGACGAGTAGCCAGACAGTGCGAGTACTAAGTAAGACAGTGTGTGATGATTAGTACAGATGCGAATGCATTGTGTGGTGCTATACAGAGTCGGATGTAGTATACAGTACTGTGCAGAGTCTGGTGTACTGTACTGTACTGCGCGGACCTGGGTATCCTGTATGGTGCTGTACAAGTCATTCAGTTCCGGGTGGGGCTGTACAGACTCGGGTAGGCTGTACAGCGCTGTTCGGTTCCAAATGGGGCTGTGCAGACTCGGGTATCCTGTGTGGCGCTGTACGGTGGTTCGGTTCCGAGTGGGGCTGTGCAGACTCGGGTATCCTGCGTGGCGCTGTACGGTGGTTCGGTTCCGAGTGGGGCTGTGCAGGCTCGCGTATCCTGTACAGTGCTGTGACAGCGCTGTTACAGCATTGTTACAGCACCGGACAGGGGGGGACTTTCCTGTTACGCTGTAGTAGCTGTAACATGCTGTAACAAGCTGGACAGGGATGGACAGTGCAGAACGGTTTTGCTGATGGAGGGTAACGGAAAACACCGCTCACCACTAGTAAAGCTAGTAAAGGGTTATGGCAGCCTTCAATGACGCGAACTGCCAAACATGTATTCTGCTTGCATACTATTTACACTCAAAGACAACCCGTAGTAACGCGATTGTCAATGGTATGCACTCATTGCCAGAGGTACGGTTTTGCTGGCTAGCTGGCCTGGTTGATCATGTTGGCCACTTGGACGATAAACTTAGGATGGACGTGAGTCCACTGTTACTGATGGTGACAGTGCCGGGTGACTGGGCAGTACGTTAATCTTGAAGCTGTTCTAAAAAGAAGTCGTGAAGAGCTTTTGGTGTCGCCAACCCGGACGGTGCGTCGGTGTTAAGTTTAACTACCCCCCAGAACAGCTCAGGGGATCTTACTAGTGGCCGGAGCAAAAAGACACAGTGCACAGCCCGGGTCCTCACCGTGATTCTTTCCTGTACGACTTCGATGCACCATTGTCTGAAGTCGCAGGAATCGGTCTGAAGTCCTAGAAAATGGATATTTGAGATTGCTAAGAGAATGAGTCCATATGTATCAAGCGCATCCTTCCTATTAACACCGTGACCGTCGTTATCGATGAGATCAGCATCATTCCCATGCGTGCTACACCACCGATAGGGAGGGTGCCTGTGTACTTGTACTTGGAGCGGTACCTTGATTGTCTACAGCGAGGGTGCCCTCATTCGCACCCGACCACTTCGCTTGCTCTGCAGCCCGAGCGGCAAGTAACAGCTGATGTTTCGACGTGTTTGCTCTTGCATCACGCATGATCCTAGGGCAATATATATTCAGAGATTCATAACGATGTGATGTGCCAATGATGTTACCTACCGTCGCAAGTGGGCTTGGTCATCACCTGGGTCCATTGGGGACCTACAATCAACTAATACAGACAACATAGAGTCGTACGTCTCCTCGAGACCCTGCCGTCGCAGAATTATGGTGACACTGAGGCACGTAATGCCACTCACCCTCACGTTTGCTTCTCTCCGAAGGTAATCCACAACCTGAACCAAGTCACATGACCTCTGTGGAGACGAAAGAGTTGGCCAACCTTTGGTAACAATACGTCGGCTTCCGCGCAGATCCCACACCAACAAAGCCACAGGATCTGTGAATGAATGAACCACCATGAGCATCGAACGGTAACAACTCAATTCTGTCCTTGCCTTTCCTGTAATGTCCTCCTCCAGCGCTCGATGTTCATCCTCGTCCTCTATTGCATCTAGTTTCGCTTGAAGTGCTGCTATCTCTTGAACCACAGAAGGAATGTTGAGTTGCCTACATATGATGTTTGAGACGTGGACTGCTGAATACAAGCAAACACAGTGCTGACCTATCATAATCAATGTGCACTGGAATTCGATGCCCTGTACCACTAGGATATAACAGACAATAGAACAAGAGGATGATTTGATATGACAAAAGTACTCACGCAGCACGTTCATATGAATTACCGAAAGTATCACACAAGGGGTCAAGCAGCTATTTGTTACGAGGGTTAGCCTGTACTCATTTTTACTGATAACAACACTTACGTCAACACCCAGAGTTTGCGAAATGGACTTCAACTCGCACTCCACTCTCTGTTTTTCAGCAGAACGCCGGAGCCCACCAAAGTTTCGGAGACGCATCTGCAATAGGGGTAACACAACTTCGTGGCGTGCGTCCAACCGTGCAGCATTCGATTGCTGGTTGCCCCTAAGCAGGGCACATCCCGTTACCCAGTCGGCACATGACGATGTTGATGGATGGGCGAGTAAAGCATCGGCTGAAGTGGCAGTACAGTATAAGTTTGTGGACGAACATAGTGTGACGGGCCGACCTTCTGCAGTGCGTACAGATAACACATCACTAGATGGATTGGTTTCCACCATCCAGGGCAACCTTGCAAAGAAAGTTATTTCGCCAATCTACATTCAATGGAAGGGATGAGTAGTACGAGGCGTAGAAAAGACGAAGACACACATAATTCCTTAGATACTTGAGACCGAACACATCTGAAAAGAACTTGACTGCCCTATCCTTCCTCCGTCTATTCTGTACAATTGTAAGAGAATGTTTGTGGTTGCCACATAGTCCGACGCACTGCAAACTTGCGACATAGCTCAAATCCCGTAGGGTGATGCTGCGGGTACTGGATCGGTGCTGTAGACAGGTGGAAACCACAACAACGTACGATATTCACAAGTGCATAAAAGTGCTCTCTGCATCCCCGAATGCCATCAGCAACATCCTGCGATGCGAGAGTCGTCCCTTGGGCCTACCGAATCCTTTCGAATTGTTCTCTTCTCCGTACGCAAGGCGGTTCTCTCCTCCAAACTTGTGGGCTTGCGATGGCACAAAACGGAGTGAGAACTCCAGGTTCTGCAGTGTGCATACCACTGTCTGGTACTACGTCTAATACAGTCAAAAAGGTGAGCGTCGCACGACCGTTTTCAGAAAGCCCACCATCTCCTGAATCAATTCGGTTGCCATCCCCATCAATACTATAGATGTCTGAACATTGTATGAGGGTTGTCAATAAATGCTTTCCCACGAGATGGGTAGCAAACGTTTTCAGCAGCAGTACAAAATCCTTATTGGTAGGCAGAGAGATGCCCTTTGCTCGATGCAGGACCAGGGTCGTACGGCTAGTAATGTGACGTGCTGTAGCAATGTCAGCCTGATTCGTCATGCTAGACTTCACCCAACTATCCCCAGATACACGGGAGACCAGGGGGCAATAAGCTGGGAGCTCGGGATCAATGCCCAGAGACGGCATATCCTCAAATATATTGCCAGTGCGTTTAAGAATGCCATCGACATAGTCACCGTAGTCACCCAGCTGTCTATTTGAGGCGCAAGACAAACGTGAGGATGCATCATGACTCACTGAATTCCGTTGACCAGAACACCTATCAACCTCGGCTAGCCACCCATCCAGTTTCAGTGAGTATGTGCGACGAGCCGTGTTCATCAGCCCCGGCATATTAAGGCCACCCCAGTCATTCTAAAGTAACGTAAATGGTCAGCCCTGCACGCACATGGGGAAGTAAATACCAACAAGTGTAGTCGTCGTTCCCCATGGCCCATCACAGCAACCAGGACATTGCTCGACGTCAACCATAACTCTGAAATCATTCAACTCCCACCTACCCCAGACTACCTTCGCAGCCCAGATTGATCGGGGAAGGTGGGCATGCTTAACGAAGTGGGTATTCCGAGTCAAATGGGCACCTTCTTGTTTGGACATGTCCTGAGCATGTTCCGCACGGGCACACCACATTCGACTATATGCTGCCCCGCCGAAAAGTTCCCAGTGCACCTCTTGATGTTCGTCACAGACAACATGTACCCAGCCTTGGCCAAGGTAATATCCAAGACCAACTGCAAAGTAAGATCCAGCATCTTTGTTGGCGTAGACCACTACAACAAGACCATTTGTGAGGGACGAGAGTGTAACAGTGTTTGCAGTGAATTTGTGTGGGTAGGTGTCACAGCGGGTGAATCCATGGTACGAGGCATGCTTGTCGTCAAGCATGAACTCGCGGCGCTTCTCATTGACGTCTTGGTTATGAGCGAGATAGAGAATCTTGAACATTGGATATGCCGTGAGAGTCCTCGAAGAATCGAAGAGACTGCCCGGCATCCTGGCAAAGCTGGATCCAGAGCATACTATATTGATGGCGACCAATTCCCCCCAGCCACGAGTACATGCCAATATAGCCCTGAAATGAGACGGAGAGTCGGGAAGGGGAATGACGGGAAGGCACACTTGGATACCTGCGTTGCCGACAGCGTATGTGCGAAGTTGCTGGCTCAGTGCGTGCGCACGCCACTTCAGCCATGCAACTCTGCATTGGTGAATTGGATTGGTCGAAATCTTCCTGGAGTTCAGCTGGATGTACCAGGGATTGCCGAGGCGATACAGTTTCATGTACTCCGCTAGTTTGTCACCAAATTCGTCAGGTTCCACCTTTTCCATTCTTCCACAGCCCTGAAAGTCAATCGGATCCTCTGCCAGGACACTGCCTGTCCGTATCATCCAATGATCCCATGCGAATATGCTGTGATCGCTTGATCTGCGGATGATTTTTAGTTGAAGCCTCTGAAATGCTTTCTTCCCTTCTCCGTACACCATCGGCATGTTGACTTCAAACAACCCCATCAGCGAATACGCCCGGTCTTCCACTCGCGTTGTCTTCCGGTCAGCTGCCCACGACATAATTTGTGCGACACTAAGACGCTTCCCTGCCAGGCCGTCCCTCAAAACATCGCACGGAATCGTCGTGATTTCCTCCAACACGGGTGCGAGGTGTTGTTTGTTGCCAATCGACGCCCAGTTTTTGTTGAAAAATTCAATTTGCTTCGGTGCGATGAGTTCCTGCAGTGTCCAACCCCGCGTGAACCACTCCGGCCAACCATTGGACTTGTCATACGTTTCATCATTTTCTTCAGTAGGGAAGGTCGACTCCTCCACGTCGCTGAGGTACGCATAGCACACCTGTGCATGCTGGTACCACCGATACATGGAGTTGATGGCCTCCGATAACTCCGCACTGCTTCGCTTGTCGATGCAGCAGGTATCGATCCAAAGCCACTCGTGGCCGTTCTCCATGGCCTGCTTGCAAGTCTTGATGATCTTTTGATAGCCAGAGCGCTTCTTAAGCGCGTCCCTCTTCGGCTTCTCCATCTTCATGAGCCCAATCATCTCTTCGTAAGTGACTTCTGAATCGTCTTCCCAGCGATGTGATAATATGGCATATCTCATGGTCTTGTCTCCGAGCTCCTTTATGACATCATATTCGACTTCGGGATGTTGGATGTCCTCTTCTCGTTTGAGAACATCTTTAACGCTCAACAGCTTCATCTTCCTGACAAGTCAACAGCCTCATCAAACAATCACAAGTCATTGCACATACCCTCAAGGATGATCGATGAGAGCCGGCAAAGCAGTCGATCAGCTGGCGGGCTTTATTTGCGGGACGAAGGGAAAATCAATGACTACTCGTCACAAGTCTCGAGGGAGGGACACAGAGGGGAAAGTCGTACGTATTCTAAGCTCGGTAGGCGCTCGACATGGACATTTTGTAGCCCAGCTTATCGAGAACACGAGGTGATATGTAAGACACAGGATCTCCTTCTCATGATCACTCATTTCCTGCGCCATCACAGTTGCGGTGGCATGTCTTCTGACCCAGTTACATACCAGTAGCATTGACAAGGGCGCAGGAATGATGGCTGGTCAGGCCCTGGATGCCACAGATGGTCCAGGTCACTTCTACCGCTGTAGAGTGTACGTGCGTCGTATCATGTCTTGCATTCTTGAATGCAGTCGGTCCTCTTTCTGGTGACCGAAGAGAACGACTACCCCATGGTGTGCTGCGGTTTTAATGAACTCAATTTTCAGCGCCAAGAAGGCGCGCGCAGGGTTGACTTCCGATATCACACCGATCCAGTACAATGGACAGAGCAGAACCGATTAGGTGGCATCAATGGTGCGTGTTGTGACGACGACTCCTTTTGAGATGAATTGCGCCTTGATGAGTGGAGCAGTCTCCCGAATTCTATTGGCATGGATGGGAGCAAATTTGGACTCGGCGGTGTTTGACATCCGAGATTTGATGTCGCAGCTAACCATTTATAAGGGTCGTTTCACAGCAACTAGATAATCGCATGGTTCGCTTTCACTACATCCTCGAATACAACTGCAGTTTAGCACCGAGTACCTTTCAATGTTACCGCAATGGAAATACGACAGACCAAGGAGTGGCATTGAGCGGATATGATGGTAATGACATTTTGTTGATGCACCACTTTGTGACAGTGCAAGGGGGCCGAGAACCCTCAACTTCGTCTCCTGCGTCCTGGAGGAGCAACACGACAACGCTGTGGAGACACCATGTGCGACGAAGTTCCTCACAGCCGTGCGGTTGTCGGAAGGCGCCCAGAGGTCCTACAGGTGTTTATTGTTTGGGAAGGGGAAAGCTTCATCAAGGAAATCCGACTCACCCTAACAGAATACTGCATGGCTGCTCGAATCCACGGTACTTGGTCAGATTGAAAAACGTGGTCGCTCGGTCTTCCAACGTGTTGATCTGGCCGGTTACCTTCGTGACAGAGATTGTCTCGTAGAGAATATGGAGATACTTGCCAGCGTAAACATCTTGCCATTCTGACTCTCTCCTTGCTCTAATACTGCGCGGGATGCGTGTCGTTACTAACGTAGTCCGGCTAGAAGACCTCTACAATGAGTGACTTCGTAGACAGAAATGCTATACTCACGCTGGTGCCCCATCTAAGAGGACTAACACTGGTGCCGATGACTGGACCCTAAGTGATGGCAATGATTTCTGTCGTTCGACCGCTGGCTATTATATGTGCTCTCGCCGAGATCAGTGGAAACGATGCATTCACTCCCGAGAGGCTTACTTCGTACATCGGTGCCAATCAACGGCGGAGATTTCATGAGGGCTCAGGTGGTGAAGTGAGTATTGGATTCCTCGTACGTCGAATCCCCATTTCCACTGGCGGACAGTTTAGTTGGCATGCGATTGATTTGAACCCCTCCACTTACAATTCAAACTACAGGAACACCAGTTTGCACGTTCTGACGAACGCACACAGGCATGCTGCTGCCCACCATATTTATGTCTTTATGTCCATAGAAATCGCGCCCCAACAATGAAGAGCTTCTGATAATTCTGTTAGTGAACCCGAAACGATGCATCGCACAATCCCTGACGCGTTAACGATGGTGACGGAGACCCATGTAGGTGCTGCAAACGTTCAATACATTTGTACATGCGCGGGCCCTGATGTACATTGGATGCACGGATATCGTCGATAGTCTGGGCTTTCCGTCGTCAGACGCAGGGCCAGTCCCGTTCTCAGTATACGAAAACCTACCACAACCACTCTCCCTCATATACCCGAATACCCTTAGAAATCGAACAGGGACAAAGTGGTGAGAGGCGGCTTCCTCATAGACCAGGATAGGTCAGATATTGGCATTTGCCATGCGCGCAGCTTAATGTGAGTTGAGACTCCGAGAAACGACGCGCATACACTCACAACCCACGATGTTCCGTCTCGAGTTGTTATCGAGTGGAGCAGCACAGTTATCGTACCTGAAGAGTGTAAGTAGCAATGCCTGAGGAAAATCTGGGCATCGTACTTGAGGTCGAACCCTCAATTGTCCCCAAACAATTTCGCATCTCTCAGCATGGTTCAGCAGAAACGATTTTTGGGGTGCGATTAACCTTACCTTCCGTTCCTGTACGAACCAGGATAGAGCTGACGAGTAGTATTGTTGGTATCGCTGAGTAGATACCGGCACTTCGTATCAAGTACTCGAAGGTGGTTGATAGAACTACATTATGGTAGATCATTCTAGAATAGTGTTCCCTCTTAGTATAAAAGCCCGAGCCAGGAGGGCAAGGGAATACAATCAATATCTTATCTCAACTACACGATCGAGCCCATATCCAACAGGTTATGAGCCCCGGCTCGACGCCATAAAAACAAAGAAACCTCTAATCGAAAACCGTCGCTATCTAACCAAAACTTCGCGTTACCATGCCGGGAAGCACCGAAGACTTTGTTGATGTCACAACACCCGCAAACAACACTAGTGGAACTGGCAGTAGGGTACGAAACCTTGGCGCTATCTCCTCATACAAAGTAGATACACTTAAAGACAATAATTGGCACGCATGGCGAATTCGAATGCAGAAATTCCTATGCTTGCACAAGGTCTTTAAGTACGCCGAGGGGAGCTGCCCGAAGCCGGAGGAGGACTTTGCCAGTAATGCCGAAATAGCGGCGTGGGAAGAAGAAGACCTAATCACGCAAACCCTCATCCTAACCAATATCGATGACCAACAGATGGACCACGTCATGCATGCCGAGACAGCGGCTCAGATGTGGGAAAATCTAAAAATGGCTCATCAGACACGCGGCGTTCAGACTGCCCTCATAGCAAAGAGGGAACTACTAAATGCCAAATGTCCGGAGGGTGATAATATAGCGGCACACATCAACAAACTCAAGAGAATGCGGAACGACTTGTCAGCCATGGGGAAGCCAGTCCCTGACGATGAGTTCAAGGACATTCTATTATTGAACATGCCGGAGTCTTGGACAACGTTTACCACATCATATATGGCAGGCCGAATAGCCGGGAAGGGCGTTGATTCGGTCACAGTCGAAGAACTTACTGCGGTATTGGTGGACGAATATAAACGAAGGCAGGGCACTCCGCAAGACCAGACGTTATTTACTCAAAGAAAAGTAAATAATAAGCGGAAAGAGCCTACAAAATCTTGCAGCATCTGCGGGCGCGATAATCATACTACTGACAAGTGCCGACATAAGGGAAAGCCCAAATGCGGATACTGTCAGAAGTTAGGTCACACCGAGGATGACTGCTGGAAAAAGAATGGCAGACCGCCTAAAAAGGCTAAACCCGGGCAAGCTAATTTTGCCTCAGTCACGGAATTGCCTACACGTGACATACAAGACGACGAACAAGTACTACACGCAGATGGGAACTGGACATCTGACAGTAGTAGGACTAGTATACAAAATAGCGCTTTCAGTGTATCATATGAAGGAATAGACGAACGTGTTGAATGGTACACGTGGGTGGCTGACTCAGGAAGTACAGCACACATAGCAAAAGATAAATCAGTATTTAGGGATATAGTCCCTATACAACGAGAGATCTGGGGTATCGGAGATCACAAAATCACAGCGCTCGGAATCGGGACAGTGGTGCTACAGGCACGAGCAGGGAACAAGACCTCTGCCATCACTCTACGGAATGTACTGTATACCCCCGAAGCTGTACATAACCTAATTTCATTAACACGCCTTGACAAAGAAGGCGGCTCCTCTGTTGCAGGGGGAGGACAAATGAAATTATTCGACCAAAATGGAAATCTATTTGCTATTGCTGATATGCACAATGGAATCTACGAACTACGTGCACGCAGGCACGAACCTGCAGAGCGTGCGTACCAGGCACGTACCTGGGATGAATGGCACCGGCGTTTCGGGCACATTGGAGTCAAGGGACTCCAACGCCTTCAACGCGACCGGCTAGTTGATGGACTTACCGTAGTGCCGTCACCGATCGTCGATTGCCCCTCGTGTATAGAGGCTAAGCAAACCAGGATACCCTTTCCAGAAAAATCCGCGCCGAGAACTACACAGCCGTGTGAAATGATTCACACCGACGTGTGGGGTCCAGCTCGAACAGAAGCCCTAAGTGGGCGTGCGCGCTGGTACATATCCCTTATTGACGACACAACTCGATATTGCGAAGTCCGGTTCCTGGTTACCAAGGGGGAGGCATCAAACAAGCTGAAAGAATACGTTACATACCTCGAACGCCAATTGGGACGCCGGACGAAGGTCATCCGCGCTGATAACGGAAAGGAATATGTCAATAACGAACTGCTTACCTGGTGTCGAGAAACAGGTATTGACCTGCAGGCCACTGCGCCCTATTCACCTGCACAAAACGGTGTCGCCGAACGGTTCAATCGTACCTTGGGAGAACTTGCTCGCGCCATGAGGATTGCAGGCAACGCCCCTGCATTCCTCTGGCCCGAGGCAATCTCCCATGCGGCATATGTGAGGAACCGCTCGCATACACGAGCACTGGTGGGTGCAACACCCTATGAACGGTGGACAGGGCGCCGCCCCGACGTCTCACACTTCGAAGAATTCGGATCTCCTGTATGGATAATGAACGAAGGCGTCAGTATCAACAAGCTTGAGGCAAAATCCACAAAACATACCTTCGTTGGATTCTTGGATGGTCCACGAGCTGTCCGGTACTATGATGCTCGCACACGATCCATCAAAACTTCGCACAATTTTCGTTTCCTGAAAGATCAAGTCAGCACAACGAGCGCTCCACTCACCTTGTCAGACGGTATGCCGCGCGAGGGGGAGCCGGAGCCTGGGAACATGGCTGGCGAGGACGCGCAGGATACCGAGAATAGTAGAGACGAAGCTAAAAGAGATCAAGAGCGCATCAGTAAACGAAAACGAACAGAAGACGAAAGTGAAACTCACCAGAGAAAGAGCAGTAGGCCCAGGGTAGTCAAGGACTACCGGGCGCTCAATGATCCTATGCCGGAGTTGTCAGAAAACGAAAGCGACGACTTACCGGAATTATCTCGAGACCCCGACGAGGGAGAACTCGAGGAAAACCCTACGGAACAGTCAGTGTTAGTATGTGCAGCACTTAACGAAAGTGGTGCCTTACCTGACAACCCGAGAACGCTGAAAGAGGCGTGTGACTCACCCGAATGGCCGGAGTGGGAAAAAGCTGTCAAAACAGAAATAGATCAGCTGCACCGAATGGGGACGTGGGAACTAACGGACTTACCGAAGGGTAGGATACTGGTGTCCAACAAATGGGTCCTCGTTCGGAAGTACAGCAAAGAGGGAAAATTAGAGAAATATAAAGCGCGCTTAGTAGCGAAAGGGTACTCACAGATACCGGGGATGGACTACACGGATACCTTCTCACCGGTAGTGAGGCTAGAAACAATAAGGGCAATATTAGCATTGGCGGTTTCCCAGGACTGGGAAATACAACAAATGGACGTAAAGGGGGCTTATCTAAACGGCATACTAAAAGAAGAAGTCTATATGAAACAGCCCGAAGGCTTCGAAGATGGTACGCAACGCGTGTGCCGCCTAATTAAAACACTATACGGGTTAAAACAATCTGGAAGAGAGTGGAACCTCGAACTAAATAGACAGTTAGTGCAAGGCGGATTCAAACGCCTATGGTCAGACCCCTGTGCATATGTCCGGCGGACCACAGATGGAATAGAAATCATTACCATATGGGTAGATGATCTCTTACTATTCACATCACGACAGGGGCTTATGCCACTACTAAAAGCACAACTACAGTCTATGTTCGAAGTTACTGACCTCGGAGACCCTAAGAAAATAGTTGGTATAGAAATCACACGAGACCGGGCCAAGGGAACTTTGTTCATAGGGCAAACACAGTACATTGATTCTATACTATGGGCGCAAGGACTAGAGGGTGCCAACAGTGTGAAGACACCAGCGGATACGAAGATTCAGATGTTCCCGGAGCAGGAACGAGAAGAAGCGACTAACCAAAATAAGTACGCTTCTCTGATCGGATCTCTGATGTACGCCGCAGTTGCCACACGGCCTGACATCGCCTACGCCGTAAATAGATTAGCCTCATTCACAGCAAACCCAGACTTAAGACACTGGGTAGCGGCCAAACGAATATTGAGGTACCTACAAGGAACAAAAGACTACGGTATAATGTATAGCGCAGAGAAAGGCAGTACTACTACTCAAATATTCAAAGGGTATGTAGACGCAAGCTTTGCCAATACTGAGAACCGCGCGTCTATCACAGGATATGTATTCCTAGCTCAAGGGGGAGCTATTGTTTGGGGTTCGAAGAAACAAACCTTAATTGCGCTGTCAACAACCGAAGCGGAATATGCCGCGCTGGCTAAATGTACTCGAGAATGTATATGGCTACGAAAGCTATATGCAGAACTAGGGTACAGACAAACAGAGCCGACTAAAATAATGACAGACAGTGAAGGAGCACGAGCCTTAGCATATAATCCACAATTTCATGCAAGGACGAAACACTTCGACATATCCCATCATTACACGCGTGAGAAGATCGACCAAAAGAAGGTCGAGATTTGTCATTGTTCAGATAGGTACCAAACGGCAGATATATTTACTAAAGCGCTACCTAGAGACAAGCACGAGAGGCATACCAAAGAGATGGGTATGACCCCGGCTTGAGGGGGAGTGTTGGTATCGCTGAGTAGATACCGGCACTTCGTATCAAGTACTCGAAGGTGGTTGATAGAACTACATTATGGTAGATCATTCTAGAATAGTGTTCCCTCTTAGTATAAAAGCCCGAGCCAGGAGGGCAAGGGAATACAATCAATATCTTATCTCAACTACACGATCGAGCCCATATCCAACAAGTATCACCATACTTTATAGGGGATAACGACACAAATACCTGCGCGCTGCCCGGTTGTGCAACACGCGACTCGAGCATTCCCATTAAATGGATCGGGTCTCAGTACGGGGCATTGACAGGGATCATATGGAAATTCACGACGAATGTTAGCCGCCAGTGCCTTTTCAGTTTGATCCGAAGCAGCGAGCCTCCCTTGATATGCCCCGGTCCGCGATACGGAGATATCCGTGACATTATCACCTGCGGAATGACATTGTGTCGTGGCGTAGCGGTCGTCACTGTAGTTGTTTCCTGCATCCCCGAGGGAGACGAGACGTTTAGATGTAGATGTGTGGATCCATGTGCCCTAGAGTACGTTGCAATGTTTAGATGATGCGCATCCCAGTGACCCAAGGGATACCATACGATTAGCATTCTTGATAGCAAATGTCCTTAAGATAGGGCTCACACAGTTCCATCCAACATCACGTGATGTGACACATGTGTGACATGACTTAACAGGTGGCAAGGATAAGCACTGCCAGACCTGTCCTAAGATGAATGAAACGTGACTACAGCCTGTGTAAGGTATATTACACTATGAAAAGTCAGGACGTGTAAAATAAGTGTCTAAGACACTCTTAGTAAGCGTCAGGACAGCTAAAAATCAGCGTCCGTCATTGAATTTCAGCGTCTTAACATGACGCTGAAGTGGACATCTGGCCTACTAAAAATCAGCGTCCAGGACATTGAATAAAACTGTCGAGGGCATTGAATAAAACTGTCGAGGGCATTGAATAAGACTGTCGAGGGCATTGAATAACGTTATTAAGAGCATTGAATAAAGTAGTTAGCAGCTCTGAATTAGAGTGTCGCCGTCATTTAAAAAAGGCATCAATAGCACTGAATTGGAGTGTCCTCGTCATTTAAAAAAGGCATCAATAGCACTGAATTGGAGTGTCCTCGTCATTTAAAAACGATGCTCCAGTAGCTGTTTTTCCACCTTAAACATCACACATGGTCGTGCTTATATCTCACATATGGGAGACGAATAGACATAGAATTTGTGGCTACTCGACCACATTACAGAAACCGTAGGGTAAAAGAAAGGAGACGGAGAGGAATCCGAAATACCCAGCCATTATCATCGCCCTGACCGTGTGGTTCGTCGTGTACGTCGACCCCGTGTCTAAATTGCGTCGGGTCAATCTCGTTAGCAGGTAGGCATTAGTAACGAAAGTGCGCGTTTACTGCTTCTGTCGGAGGCCGAGCCTGGGCTTCCGCAGGTACGTTGTTCTCACTTTGCTGGTTGCGCGGCTTCTCCCTCGGCGCCTCGTTAGCACGACTGACGGCCTAGATCATTGAAATAAGAATGCCTAGTAAATATGTACTGAAATCATTATGCACGAACGCACCTCATCCGGGTTAGTGTCTTCTGCTCGTCTTGGTGGGTGGAGCACGAGACGTGGCTTCGGGCGACCATTGGACTAATCTTGTTGCGGTTGGCTCTACACAACCAAGATGAATGGACACACCTTGCTTGGTCCTGGAGCGTCGGTCGGCTTCGAGTAACGAAGCGCAACAAGCGTGCTTGCAGCGTCTTGGGTAGTCCAGCCATCCGAGGTTCTCTTCCTTAGAGCGAGCGTTGTCTTGCATTTGATCTGATCGAGTTCGTCGTCGTCGTCGTCGTCGTCGCACTTGGGATTGACCAATTCACCGACATCGCTACTTTCATACATAATCTTCTGTGCATTGATTGTTGTCGTGCCACCATAGTCTTCGGCGATAAGCTGACAGAATATATGAGGAGTCACGAAATAAGAAAGGTACTGCATCAGTGACAGAGGCTGAAAAGCGTCAGTCGGCGTGGTGAGCGGGAAAAGCTGTAGTAGCATGTGCATAACGATCGCAGTCCCTTTGGAACCATAGCTTTCGCGTCATAACAGTGTTAGGCACTGCCTAGGAAACAAAACGTAGCAGACAACTCACTATCCACTGCGTGAATTCTGCCATATCATCGATGACATCGGAGGGGAGCGCATGCGAGCAAACTGCGATATTGTGCAACCTTCCACCTCGAGGGCAGCTTCAAAGCATTTCCACAGAAAGACGTTCTTGTGCACTTCTGCATCAAATATGAGACGGCGGAGTTCGTCCTCGAGTTTCAAAACACGTCGGGGAATATCCTTGAAGTCGACGCGGGTTACTGGCCAATCCGCTTCCTCTGCAAACTCGATGGCTTTGAGCCGACGCTGCTCTCGTTTGATTAGCCTGCAGATGTCTAAAGCCAAGCGAAAGTTAGTCTTTTTTTGCTTGACGAGGCTGACATAGGTGGTTAACGCAGTTCTGAGCTGCTCGGATGGATGGTCGGGGATTGGATCTTCACAGTCCATCTCGGGACACGTCTTTGGGATAATGGCGCTCGGAGAGGGATCGCCGCCATCACGGATATCGCTGTGGTAATCTGCTTCATCCTCGTCCTCATCTGATTCCCGAGATTGCCTTGCACTTGTGATTTTGGTAGAGCTTCCCGTGGTCTGTAATGGGATTGTCAATACGGCCTCGTCAATAGCATACGTAGAATACCTTCGGGTGTGCCTTTGGTGCTCGGTTGCCCTGCTTCAATGAGTACGACGGGATATCAGAATATAATCCTTACACTGTCATTGAGCATGCCCTGATCATTGGCAGGACGACGACTGATCTTATCTAGTGAGACAATGAAGAGGGTTAGAACGGCATCCGATCGTCTGTCAATCTCACCTGATGACCCGGGGTTCACAGGCCTGCTCCTAACCAGCGATGCATCGTCGTCTTCGTCGCTTTCGTCGTCATGCTCTGCCTCTGATCGTTCTCCACGTTGCCTTTTCTGAGGCCGAGGTTTGCTTTTACCTAGTTAGATGATAGAAGATGATTAGCACCGAGCAGTAATATGCACGAAGCTTACTGGGTGACGCATGAACGCGAGACGTCTCACTACGTCCAGAAGGCTTCACCGGTCTGCCCCTAACTGGCGATGCATCGTCATCTTCGTCGCTTTCGTCGTCATGCTCTGCCTCTGATCGTTCTCCATGTTGCCTTTTCTGAGGCCGAGGTTTGCTTTTACCTAGTTAGATGATAGAAGATGATTAGCACCGAGCAATAATATGCACGAAGCTTACCGGGTGACGCATGAACGCGAGACTTCTCACTACGTCCAGAAGGCTTCACGGGCCTGCTCCTAACCAGCGATGCGTCGTCGTCTTCGTCGCTTTCGTCGTCATGCTCTGCCTCTGATCGTTCTTCGCGCTGTCTTTTCTGAGGCCGAGGTTTGCTTTTGCCTAGTTAGATGATAGAAGATGATTAGCACCAAGCAGTAATATGCACAAAGCTTACCGGATGACCCATGAACGCGAGACTTCTCACTACGTCCAGAAGGCTTCACGGGCCTGCTCCTAACCGGCGATGCGTCGTCGTCTTCGTCGCTTTCGTTGTCGCGCTCCGCATCTGATCGTTCTTCGCGCTGTCTTTTCTGAGGCCGAGGTTTGCTTTTACCTAGTTAGATGATAGAAGATGATTAGCACCGAGCAGTAATATGCACGAAGCTTACCGGATGACCCATGAACGCGAGACCCCCTACTACGTCCAGAAGGCTTCACCGGTCTGCCCCTAACATCGTCTTCGTCGCTTTCACTGTCGCGCTCCGCCTCTGATCGTTCTTCAGAGCTAGTGTCACCCTTTTCATTTGGACCGTCCATATCTGAAGGATCAGTGAAGCCAAACTCGCGCATATCGTCCTTCGAATCCTCTGGATCTGATCTATGCGCTTCCTCATCAGTGAAAAGTTGTCCACCTGTTTTCTTGTGCACCCGGTGCTTCGTGTCCCACAGCTGTGACAAATCCTTGTAATAAGAAAAACAGATGATTGTGTGGCACACCTTGAGCTTCGCGGCAGCTCTCTTTTCTTGCTGCGAACTGTTTCGCAGGTATTGCGCCAACAAGTCCCGCACGGGCCATCCGTTTTCATAATTCTGGAATATCTTGTACTCTACCTGTGCCTATGTAGATATTTGAGCGCATATATGCACTATACACAGAGACGACTCACCTGAAAAATGACTTTCTCGACGAGCAGCTTGTTTTTTTGCTTCGCAAGGGTTCGACTGGTATCGAGTTTCCGATTTGCGAGCTTCCGGATACCATGCTATTTTTCGTCAGGCAAAGCGGTGCGAGACACGACGAAACATGAACTTTGAGATAATTGAAGAGCTCCTTCTGATTTGACAGGCCCATCGATTCGATGATCCTGTAGCCCTTTCCGTCACTGCGTGCTGGACGGCCCTTTGGTCGAGGAATCAAGTCTTCGCTCTGAGATAGCATGTCGTATTTTTTGGATTTCTTTCTGCGACGTTCTTTGGCTTGCTGATTTCCTACGTATTAAGTTAGAACAAAGAATAAGATTGAGTACAATAAGAGATTAACTTACGCGCGAATGCGTCCATTTGTTCTTGCAACGCCGCTATCGCCTGTCCCATGGAAGCAAGTTGAAGTGATTGTTTCGCATTGTACGGCTTTGGTGCTTTGACCATGGCGATTAGTCACGAGATCTGGTGACGAGGTCAGTGTTAGGGGTAAGATAAGATAAAAGCAGACGCGTCAAGCTGGCAAAAAACGAGTCGCGGTCACGTGCTATTCACGTGCTTACTTATGCGATTTACAAACGGACTTATAGTACTAATATACGAGTGATATGATACTACAAAGTACGATTGTATTCGAATGCCAGACATATATCAGAAAAAGGGATGGTACTACCGTCCTCTGTGACGACCGACTTGGAACTGCGTTGGCACTTGATGATCCGCACTATTCTCCCTGCTTGTGGCCCCTTCAATATCAAACACCACTGATTTTTGCCCGTGGGGTTCGCCGGCGTAAGGTACTGAGCAGGGATTGTAAGATGTTGAATCCCCGAACCTGCGTTATGCCCTGTTACGGTAACGCAGACAGAACCACGCGGTGCGGGGCCATCCTGACCCGCGAATCGGTCCGGACACACCGTCCGAACCACGCGTTTCCCCAGCGACACCTGCATGAAACAGACACTAACGTTGAATCCGAGGTGGAAGGACTTGAAATCGCAAAAGTTAGATTCAAAAAGCCACGGAACTTCGCCTATACTAACTTCAGTATCTGCCGTACATTAACAAAATGACATACCATAATCAACATTCTGTGCCTGGGCGATATCGTCAGGAGTGATTGACCACGGGTCTGAGGGGTCCGCATTGGAAGGGCCGGGGGCAGGTGGTGGGGTGATACTACGGGGGACATCGACGAACGATCGGCTGTGGAGGGACCTCACAGTGCGCTGCAACTGTGGGGGAAGGAGTGTGCCGTCAAGCAGCATACCCCTTCTGAGCCAGGAATCAGAGGGGGAGCTACCTTCAAAGAAAGATAAACTCACGGTGTTGAGACTTGGTTATTTTTCAGTTGGATCGGTTGTCCAAATATTGCGACCCAACTCGACTTCCTTCCAAGAGTCCGTAGCATAGCCCGACATCCCTTCTTGTCGCCAGCTATAACCCAGACTTCGCGACCAACGAACTTCGACAACGCGTGGTCAGAACGCTCCTTAATCTTACAGACGAAGGTAATGGGAATAGTAATCTAGGCGGAAGGGTGAGTGAGGTGGAGATGACATACGACTTAGCCCACCTGAATCCCGTCCGCTAGATGCACGACATCAAGGCTAGATTTATTGAAATCCACTACCTTCACTATGCCTTGGGAGTGACGCCACTGTCCCCTCGCCACCTCCACGGTATCGCCCACGGCAACATCATACCCTTTGTCCTTTGAAAGGATGAGGGTATTGGGGGCTCGCGTGATACGGAGGTCGGATACATCCATGGCGACCATACCCTGACCGGGAGCGGGATTTTGTACAGTAGACACCCAGAACTTACCATCTGGGCTGATCCACTCGATAGTGCCCTCCTGCCCGGCATATGGGCCACGAAACGCTTGTACGATGTCACCTGGGAGGGCCTCGTCCCCCGAAAGTGGGCCGACTAATTGATGTTCGTTGGTGTCAGGGCCGAGAGATACGACGTGTTCTTGCAAGTGGCTCCGCACGAGAAACTGCGAGACTTCAACCTGGAATTTGTCAGTAGACGAGTGATAAAAACGGTCAGGACTCACGTTTTCTACGGTTTGGTCGGGTTGCCTAACGGCCACGACGATTGTACGCTGATGCACAGCGACAACGTAGCCGGTTTCTTCGCCGCAGAAAGGCCCTGCCATAATCTCCACCATGTCTCCTATTCTGAACACCCTGCGTAGCTCACGTATATTGCATTCGATAGTATCATCGTCACACAACAGAACGGCGGATTGTTTGTGCCAATCGACATCAGCGAGTGTCCCCCTCTTGCCCACGAGGTCCCCCTCTCGTATCTCAACCATGTCCTGCTCTCGCCAAAATTGCGCTGAGAAAAGATTCAGCGTTTCTTCGACGAACGGAGGGTCAATATCAGCTGCTGCGTGAAATTTGATGTCGTCGGGATGTGGCAACTTAACTTGCTCCAAAGTGTCGACCGGGAGTGTCAATCTGAGCAGTCCGTGTACGAATTCTTCTTCACCGCAGCGATATCTGATTTCGGCACCACCAGGAGATAGGAGGGGCACCAGGTCCACCTTTGCGATCCTGGCCAGCTCGACGTCGAATCTTGTCTTTTCACCTGAATCCCCGGGAAGGTCATAAGGGAGCCGACGAGGTGCGACAAGTACGACGGCATCACTCTCAGAACTCTTCTCGACATAGCCAATATCACCCTTGTACGTAGACTTCCGGATCTGAACCCAACTCCGGGTAGGAAGTACTTGGTGAGCCTTGAATGCAAAGATCGACGTGCCTTCCTGCGGCGGCAGCAGAACAATCTCCTTGTGGCTTCGGGAATGAGAGGGAGGGAGGTTTTGTTGGATGTCGAGGGGACAAGAAGCCTCCACATAAAGTCAATTGGGAAGCCACGGTAATGTCGTGGTCTCGAAACCTCGCACCCTGAGATGCTCAAGGGAAAACGCAGTTGCACTGGCTGATGATAGGGTCGTCATAATCATCTCAAAACTGACACGAAAATGGGGCGGGCGTACCTGAGTAAAATTCGACTACGTAGATATTCTTGCGAGGGGGAGGGAAAATACCACTTGGGATTTCTCTTTGTAGTGAATTATCGAGGATCTCTACCTCCCGTACGCCGGATTCGAACCGTGCACACAGGGCGTCGAGTCTCCGAAGGTAGGTTCCCTTGCTCGACGGTCCTACTTCTTGTGGATATCGAATCGATCCGCCCTCTTCATTTCTCTCCTCCTGGTCCTCCTCTTCCTCTTCCTCGTCCTCGTCCCCATCCTCGGCATCTATATCGAGGAAAACGCGGGGGTTCAACTTACGCCGTTTGTTCTGGGTGGCCTCACGAGGTGGCTGACGGCGACGACGGTTCGAAGCGATGCGGGTGGGTCCGGGAGGGGGATTACCTGCGGAAGATGGATTAGTGAAAGATACACCTTGCGACTCCATCGCTCTTTGAACGACAAGGGGGGCGGGTGTGGTATGTTCGGCTCCCGGGTCCGACTGCATAAATACTTCGTTGACGACAGCTTTCCATTCCTCAAGGATATACCGTGATCCATATCCTTGCATCTTCTCATCCAGTTCGCCATAGCCGATCTTGTCCTCAGCCCAGTCCATGAGAAGGCGCCACGCAGACGGGTCCTTCAGCAAAGGAACAGCTACAGGAGGCAATGTTAGTATTATTCCATACGATCTTAGCAGTTGTAAGCTGCGCAAGTCTCACCTGATGACGTCGAGGGCGAGGGTCGTACTACTGAAGGACACTCAGACAACTGCACTACGATTAAACGGAATACGTACCAGATGTAGCCTCCATATTACCTGACGCAGTCGGTACCTGAGATAACTCCGAGGGTAAATCTGGGATAGGAGAATCGAAGACACAGTCAATTCCATCAACAGCAAAAATAAATGAACATACCAGGGGACGGCCCACCAATGCCCAACCCCTGCATGAATATCCTCTCGATATCGCGCCAACAATAAGGGTCCGTCACGAGACAGTACGTGAGATCCATCCATTCGTCAGAGTCGAACGTATTCGACGGAGCTCACTACCGAAAGCTTGTCGGCGACTATGTTAAGGTAGATGGCGAGACACTCACACATCGGTACTTCTGCGATCGCCGCGACATCGCATTCGCTCTCTCGACAGACAGCTATTTACTGTACAAGAGTAAACGAGGAGGACCAACTGCGACGCCAATCCTACTGGTAAACTACAATATCCCACCAGACCAACGTACTCGTCACGAACACTTAGTTTGTGTTGGTATCATTCCTGGACCAAGGCAGCCGAAGGACGTCGCATCTTTCCTATCCCCCCTTGACGATGAGTTGGCAGAACTCGCATATGGCGTACCGACGTTCGATGCTGAGAAGGGAGTCATCTTCGACTTACATGCGTTCGTTATATTCAAACTCGGGGATATACTCGCGATCCAGAAGTTCTTGGATATCAAAGGCCATAACTCCCTTTCGCCTTGCCGATCGTGCAAGATATTGGCGGTGCACGGTTTAGGGAAAACCCATTATGTGGCGCTCCAACCCCCAAAGACTAGGCGAACATATGAGGTTTGGGATTCCAAAACTCTGCCAATGCGCACTCACCAGGAATTCATGTCCACTGCGAGTCAAATCAGTGAGGCGCCTTCAAAGGCTGCGAAACGACGAATAGCAAAGAAAACAGGTATCCGTGGTTTACCAGGACTGCGGCGTGTTGGTTCCCTCGATTATGCACGCTCAGCACCATGGGAATGGTTCCACCTCTTCTTGGAGAACGTTATCCCCAACCTCGTCGACTTATGGACCGGCCAGTTCAAAGGACTCGAGTCCCCTGTCGACGAATTCAGGATTGCGACGAGTGTATGGGATGAAATCACACAGGAAACGATGGCTGCGGTGGAACATATACCCGCTGCATTTGTACAGGTGCTAGGAAACATCGCCACTAACCATTCGCAGTTTACAGCCGAGTCTTGGGGATTCTGGTTCATGTACCTGGCACCTATCTTACTTCACAATCGATTTCCGAAACAAAAGTACTATATACATGCGTGCGAGCTGGGGGAATTGATGAAACTCATGCTGCGGTTTCAAATCACCCACGAAGAGGTGGACGACATCGAAATTCGATTACGAAGATGGGTAGAAAAGTATGAAAAGTGAGGTTCTCTGATGTGAGCGAAATGGCAGTACTTACGAACTCCTTCGTGCTTGTCAGGTATTATTATCAGTACCGTATCGAACGTCTGCCAGCGTGCACGCTCACCATCCATGGGCTGCTTCATGTGGCTGAGGGCATCCGTTTCTGTGGTCCAGTGTGGACAACATGGAGCTTCTTCATGGAGCGCTACTGTGGGACCTTACAGCGGTTAATTCGATCTCGATGCCAGCCGTGGAGCCACTTGAACAACATGCTGCTGCACTCGATCGCACTTGAACAACTTTCTATGCGATACAATCTCTCTGCTGAACTCGCTTTATGGGATGATCGAGGCGATGATGGGCCAGTAGGATTTGAGCGTGTGTTTGCGGATTGTAAGTATCAGTTTCTTCTTTGTGACACTCATGACCGAGTACCCAGACCCAAACCACGTTGTTCGCCCTCCATTCAAGAGGATCACTCAAGGCGATCCTTCGCTTCAGCAAAAGATCGCCCGATACATGGCTCAGGTGATAGGAAAGCGAGAGGGCGAGGTGAAGAAACGCTTACCGCTCCCAACTCTATTTGCTGGAAAGTTTCGGATACGGGGAGGTGGTGATTTCTTCAGGACGACGACCAGCTCACACAGACCAGCTACTCCAGAGAGGAGAAACTGCTATGTGAAGGTACGCTTGATATGATGAATACTAAGGCCAGGCTTGACGGCATTACAAGTATGAGGTGACTCTCGAGACCCGCCAGCATCGCTTGATCCACGTTACTGGTTATGGCGACCTCAACAAGATATTCGCACTGACCCTTGCAACAGACAGATTCTTTGAAGCTCTCAGTGGCAAAACGCTCGTCCTTGCTCTCATCACGCCGTGGAATACCGAAGGAAAGGATGCTGCAGTAGAGAATACCTATTTATTGTCTCGCCGTGCGACGATCGTTACAGATATTCGAAGTTTAAAGGCAGTGGTGGGTCTGGTTCCTGTAGGTAAACGGTGGGGTATCATTGACCGGACGACGGCAGCGGCGATGCAAGGCTTTGGAGATACAGGGATACCGGGGGACACTCATGAAGAGAATGACAGCGACGTAGACGAGCCTTTTGGAATTTGACATTGACTTTCACATACATGATGCTGATTTTCATTTACCATGACACTGATTTTCACCTACAACGATGCTGATTTTCATTTACTGTGACGCTGATTTGTTCAATCCCATGTTTAAAATCAAATATACAGCTTGACTGACAATTAGTGGCCTCGAGAGTGACCCAGAAAGACGTTCTACACTTGAAACTGATTTTCATTGCTTACGACGCTGATTTTTCCCTACCAACATTGAAAATCAGATGTATGATTTAAGTGACAGTGAAAATCACTGTCAAACAGTGACGCTGAAAAGACGCGTCCACTGTTTCAGCGTCACAGACGCTGATTTTGTCCATTTCAGCGTCACGGACGCTGAAAAATAGTGCTTTTACTTTTTACAGTGTTAGGGTGATGACTAGGGTATGAATATATGTGCTTCGGAATTATCAGAGTACAATAATGATCACAGATCATCAAACTGGTCTAATGACTGATCTTGCTGAGTTGGACTGAGGTTTGTCAAATCGAGTCCAAAGACATGATGTAGACTGTCTGGACTGTTCCTAGGGCTACAGAAGCATGACTGAACATGAGGTCTTGGGGGGCTACAAGTAGTCCCAGGCAACTCTTCGCATTGTTCCATTTCCGAGCACTCTTGAACCTGCGCTGAGACCTGCAAGCTCAGATCAGATTACTCTCGAAGTCGGTATTTTTCAGTGTATACTCACATTCTCGACACAGTCTTCATGAATGTATTCCATGATGCCAATGTGTGCACATTTCCGAGCGTGATGCGTGAAACCCCAAGTTGGCAGTCCTGCTCTCCATCGTGCACCCTCGTCACCCTGTCAGCTCAGCCTCCAAGCAAGTCTCCGGTGAAGCTTAGTAATATTTTTTTTTCTCAGCACTCTCCCACCAAGGCTAACCACATTTTATTCAAAATTAATTCAAGCACAGTGTTTATTAGAATTCCACGACCTGAGAAATAATTGTAGACACTTTCTAGATGAGTTGTAGGTTACAGAATTCTGGAAAGTACTCAGGTTACATTGATTTTGAATTTTTTGCCAATTGTCACGCTTTTTCACGTGACGTTGGATGGAACTGTGAGAGCCCTATCTTACCAATGTTGCATCAATACGGCGGCGGTTATCAGCCAGCGCGGCAAAACACTCCGCGTACAGATGACCCGCCTGGTATCCATTCCAGTCTTCATCATCAGAGACTAATTCGCATCACTTCCATATCGTCTGCGCAGAAATGGGTCTACGGAATGTTAAAGCCCATCGCCGACACCTCAGACGTGCATAACATAACCCCTAACACTAGGTGCCCACCAGGTAGCCTCGCGACTCCCTCGCTCGTGCGGACCTGGTCTATGGAAGAGCGAAAAGTTAGAGTTGTGCCCGCATTCAGTCGTCAGTCTCTTACGCCGCGTAGTCTGAAAATCCGACTTACAAGCTCTGCAAGCAATGTACACCCCAACGAAAAGAGCAGGGAATTGCAACGTCGGACGGCGCGCCACGTTCATAATACTCTGCTGTCTCGATAATAGTGGGATGAATAGAGATTCCTCCATCGCATAACGACTAGGTTTACAACTTGTGGAAGACCTACCGGGGAAAATCAGCTAGGGGTAAGTGGTGCCTGCTTCTTGTGCGTACAAGTGATAACTTTTTACGTGGCAGAAGACCTATGATTCGTTGAATACCCCTGCCCGATCATCTTCTGAGCCGTAGTTCAGTTGGGTGGACCCGGAGTGGATGCATTTACTAACCGTGTGTGGACTTCCGGGGCTATCGAGCGTTACCAGCTCCCCAAATATGGGGGACCCGGGATTTCAGGACGGACGAACTCCAATCGCTCAGCCACATACCCGCAGAGTACAACGACACCGCAGACCCAAATTTACAGCCAAAATTTGCAGACCTCATCGTATGCAAAATTTGAAATGTCAGATCAGCCGACTCGACGCGTCTCTACGCGCTCACGTGACTGAAGTTAGAGCCCCGAGTCGCTGCGTCCGAAACCCCACTACACACCACAATGAAAGATACATTGTCAGCGACTTGTGCGAAGAACCACGGAGTCTTGGTCACCGTGGTCGGCAGATCTGAATCCTAGCGCTGCGTCACCTTGCGTCGTTGTTCACGACAGTGTTTTCCATTGGAGTGGTCAGCTTCGAAGCGCGGCCGACCTACGGACGTAAATGTGGATCATACCGTATGCCTAACCGCTTGGCCGCAGGTGTCGTGGTCCCTGCACTTCAGTTTTCGAGCGGACAGCGTTATCAGTGCGTAACATACGTTGACCTCTGGTAGTAGTATGCTGAGCTTGTCTTCCCAGCTGTAATGCGTTTCTCCTATACAACACGGTGGGAAGTGAAAGTCCAATCGCTCTCAGCCCTACTCTACTTCTTTATCATTGGTGCAATTACACCCCGCTCTACCTTTGCTATTGATGAAAAGGTGATCACGCAGCTTTTTACGATACGTCAAGTATTGTTGCATCCTTCATCGTTAGCAAAGGGGGACTAACAACGTGCAGCTTGTAAAAATTCGCGCAATGATTCTGGCAGATGGACCCCCAACTGATGATCAATAGCCCAGTGTTCTTCAATGGAACGTACCTTGTTCCTCCAGTTACGGCGCTCAATTTCGTACTTCGTCCCTTGGGCATGAGTATCCCGCCGTTCCTTGATAGTCATGCACGTCAACCGCCGTATTAGGCTGGTCAGCTACATATTCCAAAATACCATCCGAAGGTGGGTATTTCGGCGACCTTCAGTGGCACGCGGCTTACAGTGTGTTAGACATAATTTCCCCTGGTGGGCCAAGTTCAACTGTGAGCTTCCCTCTATTTTGGTGTGCGGTACACCTATCGATGCATCTCAGACGTATTATCGGCCGCTCTTGACTCCGGCCTAGCCGTGTTGTTTTTAGTGTTATTTTACACGTACGTGGCTTCATCCCCCGCATCTCCCTTGCTACACGTTTTACTTCTAGAATTTCATAGACTACAATACCCCATGAACGGAATGGTGAGTCCTTGCCTAGCCACAGGTTGAACTTGAGACACTAATCTCTCGATATACGTATTCACAGGTCGGAATGGGTCTGCAACAGTGGTAGGGGACCACGGCAAATTTGCGATTCTCCATCATTCCTTCGGTTGAGTGCTGAGGTAGAATTGTATTCGTACGGGTGTTCAAGAACGACGGCGATGGTCAAGGTGTACCCGTTCGACAGCTCGCTACCGGGCAGACATTTCGTAGATGCGATTCTTTTTCTTTTCTTTTGGCTTTCGGGAGTATCAGAGTTTTAGGGTAATTTATCGGGATGTGCGACATGTATGCTATTTCAGTACGCATATGTATGTTACAGTAAACTCTCTTTCATCGTCTCTTTGCGGAAGACTTGTCGTGTTCGAGGTACGATCCTAGCTGGGGTACACCGCAGTTAGCTGTATTTTTCTCCAAGTCATAGTCAGTGCATCTGGCCCACGTATCCCCACTCTATCTAGCTCGTGATGTGATCCAGTCAGTGTACAGTTAACTGTCCGTGTCTGCGCTCGACTCAAGCATGAGGGTAACGGAAAACATCGCTCACCAGTAAACGGCTATGGCAGCCTTTAATGACCCGATCTGGCAAACATGTATTCTGCTCGCATACTACCATTCACACTTGTGGACGACCCGTAGTAACGCCACTATCGATGGTATGCACTCATTGCCAGAGGTACGGTTTTGCCGGCCAGCTGGCCCGGTTGATCACGTCGTATAGCAAAGAATCACGGTGAGGACCCGGGCTGTGCACTGTGTCTTTTTTCTGGGACCACTAGTAAGATCCCCTGAGTCCCTGTTGTGCGGGGCAGTTAAACTTAACACCGACGCACCGTCCGGGTTGGTGACACCAAAAGCTCTTTACGACTTCTTTTGAGAACAGCTTCAAGATTAACGTACTGCCCAATCACCCGGCGCTGTCACCATCAGTGGACTCACGTCCATCTTAAGTTTATTGTCCAACTTCGGTGTACCATTGTCTGAAAGTCGCGGGAATCGGTCTGAAGTCCTAGAAAATGGATATTTGAGATTGCTAGTCATTCGAGAGAATGAGTCCATATGTATCAAACGCATCCTTCCTATTAACACCATGACCGCCCATGATGAGGTCGGGATCATTCCCATGCGTGTTACACCACTGATACGGAGGGTGCTTGGAAACTTGTACTTGGAGTGGTACCTTCGTTGTCAGTAGCGACGGTGCTCCTCGTTGCACTTGACCACTTGGCTTGTTCTGCCGCCCGAGCGGCAAGTAACAGCCCGTGTTTCGATATCTTTGCTCCCCCATCAAGCATGATCCTAGGGCAGTATATATTCAGAGATTCATAACGACGTGATGTGCCAATGATGCTACCTACCGCCGCAAGTGGGCTTGATCATCACGTGTGTCCATCGAGGGCTCAGGAGCACGTATTCCAGACATAATACGGTACATCTCCAGCAGACACTGCCGACGGGGTTTATGGTAACACAGAGGGATGTGATGTCGCTTACCTCCATTCTTCCTTCTCTCGAAAGGTAATCCGCAACCTGAAACATGTCACATGACCTCCGTGGAGACGACAGAGTGGGCCTACCTTTGGTAACAATTCGTCGGCTTCTGCGCAGATCCCACACCAACAAAGCCACAGGATCTATGAACGAATGAACCACCCTAAGCATTGAAAAGTAAGAACTTGAAGTTATCCTTGCCTTTCCCGTGATGTCCTCCTCCAGCGCTCGTTGTTCATCCTCATCCTCCAATGCATCGAGCTCCACTTGGAGTGCTTCGATCTCTTGAACCATGGAAGGAGGGTCGAGTTGCCTACATATGATATTCAACATGTGGACTGCTGAGTATTAGGAAACGTAGTGCTGACTTATCATAATCAATGTTCGCTGGAACAGCGGTTCGAATACTAGTATATAGCATACCATAAAACAGGGAAATGATTTGACATGAAAAAGCACTCACCCCCGAAGTTCATAGTATAGCCTGCAGAAGGTACCCATTATGTATTCGAGGAGCTATTGGTTATTAGGGCTGGTCTGTACTCATTTATGTCGATAACAACACTTACACCAGCACCTTGAGTTTGCATAATGGACTTCAACTCGCACTCCATTTTTTGACTTTCAGCAGCATACCGACGTGAAGTGTCATACTCTGTACGAAGGATTTGGCACCGCCTGTACAATAGGGGTAATGCAACTTTGTGGCGTGCATCTGACTGTACAGCATCGGATTGCTGGCTGTCCCATAGCAAGTTATATCTCGTTGCCCAGTTAGTACGTGACAATGTTGGTGAGTGCGGCAGTAAACCATCCTCTGAAGTAGTAATATAATATAAGTTTGCAGGCAAACATGGTGTGACTGGCCAACCTTCTGTGGCACAAACGGATGATATGTCACTGGGGGGATCGGCGTTCATCACGCAGGGCAGCCTTGCGAGGAAAGTTATCTCGCCAATCTACATTAAATGGAAGGATTGAGTAGGACGAGACATCACAAGGATGAATACGCACATAATTCTTCAGATACTTGAGACCAAACATGTCTGAAAAGAATTTGGTTGCTCTATCCTTCTTCCGTCTAGTCTGAACCACTGTAAGAGAATGTTTTCGGTCACCACATATCCCACGCACTGCAAGCTTGCGACATAGCCCATGTCCTGTAGGTTGATGCTGCGGGTACTAGATCAGTACTGTAGACAGGTGGAACACCCAACAACAACGATATTCACAAGTGCATAGAAGTGCTTTCTGCATATCCCAATGCACCATCAGTAACGTCATACCATGCAAACCTGATCCTGTGGGCATACCGAATATTTTTGAATTGCTCTCTTCTCCGTACACAAGGTGGTTCTCTCCTCCAAACTTGTGGGCTTGCGACGGCACAAAACGGAGTGAGAATTCCAGGTTCTGCGGCATGCATACCACTGTCCGGTACTACGTCTAATAAGGTCAAAAAGGCGAGCATCGCACGACCGTTCTCAGAAAGCCCACCATTCCCTGAGTCCATTCGGTTGCCATCCTCATCAATACTGTAGATGTCTGAACATTGTATGAGGGTTGTCACCAAATGTTTTCCCGCAAGACGGGTAGACAAGGCTTTCAGCAGCAGCACAAAATCCTTATTGGTAGGAAGCGAGATGCCCTTTGCTCGATGCAGGACCAAGGTCGTATCGCTAGCACCGTGATACGCCGTGGCAATGTCGGTCTGATTTGCCATGCGATACTTCACCCGTGTATCCCCAGATACACGGGAGACCACAGGTTGATAAGCAGGATCCCCGGGATCAATGCCAATAATCTGCATATCCCGAAAAACATTGCCAGTGCATATAAGAGTGCCATCGACACAGTCACCATAGTCACCCAGCTATTTATATGAGGCACAAGACAAAGGTGACGATACATTCCAACTCACTGAAAGCCATTGATCAGAACACTTCTCAACCCGAGTTCGCCACCAATCCAGTTCCAGTGAGTACGATTGACGAACGGTGTTCATGAGCCCTGGCATACCAAGGACACCCCAATCATTCTATGGTAACACGAACGGTAAACCTTCATGCACATGGAAAAAAGAATACCAACAAGTGTAGTCGTCGTTCTGCATGGCCCACCGCAGCAACCAAGACAGTGCTCGACATCAACCATAACTCTGCGATTGTCCAACTCCCACCTACCCCAGACTACCTTTGCTGCCCAGATAGATTGGGGAAGGTGGGCATGCTTAACGAAGTGGGCATTGCGAGTCAAGTGGGCACGTTCTTGTTTGGACATGTCCTGAGCATGTTTTGCACGTGCACACCAGATTCGACGATGCGCTTGCTTGCCAAACTCTGTCCAGTCCATGTCTACAGTTGGGAGGTGTTCGTCATAGACAACGTGTACCCAGCCTTGGCCGAGGTAATATCCAAGAGCAACTGCAAAGTAAGATCCAGCATCTTTGTTGGCATAGACCACGACAACAAGGTCATTCACAAGGGATGAGAGTGTGTAACAGTGTTTCCTTTGAGTTCGTGTGGGTGGGTGCCACAGCGGGTGAATCCATGGTACGAGGCATGCATGTCGTCAAGCGTGAATTTGCGGCGCTTCTCGTTGACGTCTTGATTGTGGGAGAAATGGAGGGTCTTGAACTTTGGATATGCCTTGAGGCCGAAAGTGAAGTCGAAATTGCCCGGTATCCTGTAAATGCTGGGTCCAGAGTACGCTACATCGATGGTGACCAGATCGCCCCCGCCATGAGTGCATGCCAATATAGCCCTGAAATGGTACGAAGAGTCGGGAAGGGGAAAGATGGGCAAGCACACTTGGATGCCTGCATTGCTGACAGTGAATGTGCGAAGTTGCTGGCCGAGTGCACGCGCATGCCACTTCAGCCATGCCAGTCTGCAGTGATGTATTGGACTGGTCGAAATCTTCCTGGAGTTATGCTGGATGAACCAGGGACTGCCGTGGCGATACAGTTTCATGTAATGCGCTAGCCTCTCGCCAAATTCATCGGGTTCCACCTTTTGGATGTAACCACCGGCCCGAAAGTCGCTCGGATCCTCTGCCAGGAAACTGCCTCCCCTTCGCCTTGATGGATCCCACGCGAATATGCTGTGATCATCGAATTCCCGAATGATTTCCAGCTGCAGACGGCGAAATGCCCTCTTCCCTTCTCCGTACACCATCGGCATGTTGACTTCAAACAGCCCCATCAGCGAATATGCTCGGTCTTCTACCCGCGTCGTCCTCCGGAGAGCCGCCCATGACATAATTTGTGCGACACTAAGACGCTTCCCGGCGAGGCCATCCCTCAAAACATCGCACGGAATTCTTGTGATGTCTTCCAACACAGGTGCGAGGTGTTGTTTGTTGCCAATGGGTGCCCAGTTCCTGTTGAAATATTCAATTTGGTTCGGTGCGATGAGTTCCTGCAGTGTCCAACCCCGCATGAACCACTCCGGCCAACCATTGGACTTGTCGTACTTTTCTTTATTTCGTTCGGTGGGGAAGGTCGACTCCTCCACATCATTGAGGTATGCATAGCACACCTGTGCATCCTGGTACCACCGATACATCGAGTTGATGGCCTCCGATAACTCTGCACTGCTCCGCTTGTCGATGCAACAGGTATCGATCCATACCCACTCGTAGCCATCCTTCATGGCCTGCTCGCAAGTCTTGATGATCTTTTGATAGCCAGAGCGGTGCCCGACCTCGTCCCTCTTCCACCCCTCCATTTTCATGAGCCCAATCATCTCTTCGTAAGTGACTTCTGAGCCGTCTTCCCAGCGGTGTGATAATATGGCATAGCTCATGGTCTTGTCACCGTGCTCCTTTATGACATCATATTCGACTTCGGTGTGCTGGATGTCCTCTTCACGTTTGAGCACGTCTTTAACGTTCAACAGCTTCATCTTCCCGCAAAGTCAACGGAAAGTTTCATCAGCAATTACAAGTCGTCTCACATACCTTCGGGTGAGGGAGCCTACGGGGTAATCAACCAGCCGGCAGGCTTTGACTGCGGGACGAAAGGAAACAAAGACTGATTGTCACAGATCTAGAGGGAGGGACACAACGGTGAAAGTCGTTTTCTCAGCTCTATAGGCGCTCGCCGTGGACATTTTATAGCCCAGTTCATGGGGAATACGGGGCGGTACGTAAGATACAGGATCTCCTTCTCATGACCACTCATCGCCTTCCCTATCATACTTGTCATGGCCGTGTCTGCTAGTCCAGCCACGAGACCCCGGATGCCATAAATGGCCCAGATCACTTCTACCGGTGCGGAATGTCAGTTGCGTCGTATCCTGCCTTGCGCACGTGAATGCAGTCGGTCCTTTTTCTGGTGACCGATGAGAACGACTACTCTATGGCGTGCTATGGGTTGCATTGGACTGTGCGTCTCTAGCGCCAACACAGTGTGTGCGGCGTTCCCTTCGGACATAACGCCGATCAAGGACAATGGAAACAACGAAAGCGATTAGATGGCGGGCTCCTTCGAGCACAGTGCGTCAATGGTGCGTGTTGTGAGGACGACTAATTCTGCACTGAATAGCACCTCAACGTGGGACAGTCTCCTGAATTCGACCCGTACGGGTGGGACAACACCTGGACTCGGCGATACTCGGGGTCAGAGGGATTTCAGATGGATTTCACGTCGCAGCTAATCACGCATCTCGGCAGTTTCATAGCGACTAAATGTTTGCATGGCCAGGCTGTGTTCGTTTTCACTACATCATTAAACGCTGCTGCAGTTTAGCACGCAGTATAGTTACCACGTTGTCGTGATAGAAATACGACAGACCAAGCAGCGCGGTGGCAAAGTTTCCCTCCGTTCACTATTAGTCGAGCCTTGCGTTTACTTTGACTGATACACCGTTCTGTGACAGCGCAACGTGCTCATGACACCTCAACTTCGTCCTCTGCATCCTGGTGGAGCGATGCGACAACACCTTGTGGCAGGAGGTGAAGTTCCTCACAGCGGTGCCGCTGTCGGAATGCGTCCAGAGGTCCTACCAGAGTTTATTGTTTTAGATGCGGAAAGCCCCATCAAGAGAGACCGACTCATCCTAACGGAACATCGCTCGAATTCACGGTGACTCGGTCAGATTGAAAAACATGGTTGCTCGTTCGTTTAGCGTGTTGATCTGGCCAGTTACCATCATAACAGAGGCCATCTTTTAGACGGAGTAAGGGAATACTGTCCTACATAAACACCGTCCCATCCTGAGTCTTTCCGCTCCACTGCTGCGCGGGATGAGCGTCGTTACTAGTGTAGTCTAGCTAGAAGAACCTTACAGTGAGTGGCTTCGAAGATGGAAACGCCATACCCACGTTGATTGCCACCGAAAACGAGTAACAGCTGTCCCGACGACCTGATTGATAGTAATGATTTCGCGGTTCGTGAGGATCTCTATCGTTTGATTACTGGCTACCTCTAACTGTTCTCATCGAGATCAGTGAAGACAAAACACGCCCCCTGAGAGATGTAATACATACGCCGGTGCCAATTAACAGGGAGATTTCATGAAAGCCCACGCAGTGAAGCGGGTTTTGGATTCCCCGTACGTTAAATTCCCATTTCCACTGACGGACAGTGTAGTTGGCATGCGACTGCATCGAAGCCCTTCACTTACAATCCAAACTGCAGGAACACCAGCCTGCGCATTCCGTCGAATGCACACAGGCATGCTGCTGCTTATCATATCTATGTCGTTATGTCCATAGAAATCGCTGCCCCAAGAATGAAGAGTTTCCGATAATTCAGGTCAGATATTGGCATTTTCCATGCGCCGTAACCTGATGTGGGTTGAGACTTCGAGAAACGACAATATTGGCGTACACTCACGACCCACGATGTTCTGTTTTGAGTTGTTGTCGAATGGAGCGGCACAGTTATCAAACCCGAAAAGTGCAAGTAGCACACCTGAGGGAAGTCCCATGGGTATCGCGCTTGAGGTAGTCGAACCCGAATAGAGATTGCTCTATCCTATAACGACTAGTTTTGTAATCTATGGGAAGACCTACCAGGGAAAGTCAGCTAGGGGTAAGTGGTACCTGTTTCATGTGCGTACATGTGATAACTTTTTACGTCGCAGAAGAATGATTCGTTCAATATCATTCCGTGCCCCATCATCTTCTGAGCCGTAGTTCAGTTGGGTGAACCCGGAGTGGATTGGATACATTTACTAACCGGGAATGGGTCTCCAGGGCTATCGAGTCTTACCAGCTCCACAAATATGGAGACTTGGGATTTCAAGACGGACGAACGCCAATGGCTTAGCCACCTCATCGCTGCAAAACGCCAGATCAGCTGACTCGACGCGTCTCCACGGGCTCACGTGACTGAAGTTAGAGCCTTGCACTGATCAGATATTTCGGATAGTGATTTTGTAATAGCAGACAAAATGTCAATAATTATCAGACACGTACACAGGTCCCAGCCTTCGTGTGACGGCCGGGTACACAACACCTTCACACTCATCGCTATTTGTTTATGCCACAGGCACCGTGGCCCAGTGCCCAACCCACACCCCCCGAGACGGTCTTGATGACCGACGAAACACGAGTACAAGAACGTGCAAGAATACCCGTTGCAGAGGTTTGACGCGGAGCACAAGGACTCACTCGAGCTTCCAACGGACGAGGAGAAGGAATTCCAGCAGCGACGACAATCGCTGGGCTTAGGTGGGCACCCACATAAACCATTCCAGGTATCGCACAATGCTTGATACTTATGCAGAATCACATCTTACCGTAGGTCACCACGTAGTGGTCCACTTCACAGGACCCCGTTCCCAATGACGTCTTTCGAAATTTCCAGTCGCGTTACTCGTCCGACTTTGACGATCCTAATCTCGATATCCATGGAGCAGACGAGCTCGATTACGACTCGCCGTACCCAGAGGTCCGCGCTGAAGTAGCTAACACCGATGACCCATCTATACCCGCTATGACGCTACGAACTTGGGTGCTCGGTTTGGCATGGGCAATCATAACGTCCGGACTCAACCAGTTTATGTTTTACCGATATCCTTCCGTCACTATCAGCTCTTTCGTCCCGCAACTATTGTCCTTCCCGATGGGAAAACTATGGGCCCGATATATGCCGCGAAAACGAGTATTCGGTGTATCGCTAAATCCTGGCCCCTTCTCGATGAAGGAGCATGTGTTGATAACCGTCAGCTCTTTCTCTCTCTCCCGTTTACCCATTCTGGTGCATGGTCTGAGTCCCGGTTTTTGTGCCCACACAGATAATGGCCTCCGTTGGAGCACAGTCAGCTTACGCGGTATGTCTTCCCCGTGCGGCTATGACCCACAGGTATACTCACTGCCCTAGACTGACATCATCGCCGTACAACGTGTATACTATCATCAAATCTACAGTTTCAGCTGTTCGATCCCGTTCTCTCCGTCGTATTGTACTCTTTCACTGATTAGAGGTTTCTCCATCCGCACAGATCAATGATTTCTAGTCGTATCCACGCAACTGATAGGGTTCTCTGCCGGCGGAATCGTCCGTCGATTCCTCGTGTCTCCACCTAGCATGATATGGCCTTCTTCCCTCGTCACATGCGCACTATTCAACACGCTCCATTCACAGGAGTACGCTGGAGCGGGTCATTTGGGCGGATTAAGCCGGGAACGGTTCTTCCTGTACGCATTTCTAAGCGCGTTCGTGTGGTGTGAGTCTCCGGGGAATCATCGTCGGGTTACTATCATTATCAAAGTATGTCTATCCCCCCGCTCTAGATTTCTTTCCGGGATATATTTGTGAGGCGAGCTGCGTCAGACCCTTGGTGTCGAGTCTGACGTCGGTCGAGCTATAGTTCAAGCACTGTCGTATTTCTCTTGGGTGACTTGGATATGGCCGGACGATGCAGGTATGCCACTGTTATCTCTTCACGTCTGACCGTAATACGACGTACCTCGATAGCGATCGCTCAGCTGTTCGGGTGAGTCCTCTCGAGGTTTCATATTTCTTCTCTGATGTCACCCGTGATAAGCTACGTACATGGAATGGTACGTAGCACCTTTCTACTCAACAAAGTCCTGCCCGCTGACACCAGAATAAGGGAATGTCTATCATCACCTTCGACTGGGCTCAGATTGCGTGCGTGTTTCATCCGGTCGCTCTGCCACATACACCCATCACAATCTAAAAGGTACATCGGGTCACCTTTGGCCACGCCATGTATGCCCTCTGAGTGCAACTGTTTACTATTCAGAGAGCTCACTAATTTGGATAGGGTGGGCAGCTGCGAACGTTCTGATGGGCTTCGTTATCTTCTACTGTGCGTGAGGCATTCACCTCCCTGAACATCTTACTTACGCTATAGTAGGGATCGTGACTCCCATACTATACGTTCGTGCTTATCCACCGTTGTCAAGTCGGGCAATCAAGCTCACGCCGTCCACTAAATAGTTCACGAACGCGTGGGATTCACTTTACATGCCGTGAGTAACGAAAGTGTACCTGCCATCCCCTATCCTGCTGAGTAAGGTTTTGGTAGAATACAGTCACGACAGGTATATGATAACACGGCACGGCAGTATAATGTTTCCCGCGTATTGACGGACAACGTCGTTTTCGATGAGGAGGCTTACGACGCATATAGTCCGCTTTTCATGTCGTATGTTTTTTTATGTATCTTTTCCTTAATGTTGTTGGTGCTGAAACGATTGAAGGACCTGTTTTGCCGTGTCCTATGGGTAAGTCCGAGTTGCATGTAGTGATGGCATGCTAACGCCTATCAGCCTATCATTTGCAACGATCACGGGCATGTCTCCAAACCCTCTCTTGGATGCTAACATTGACATTTTATAATTAGCAACCTTGACCCACACATTCTTGTATTTTCGGAAGCAGATCATGATGCAAGCTAGGAGATCACTAGGCGAACAACCCGATATCCATGCTCGTCTCATGAGTCTGTACCCACAAGGTAAAGGAATGTCGTCCATGTTGTAGTCCCTGTTTGAAACTAATCATCGGCTTGTTTCACTCCCCGCAAGTTCCGGACTGGTGGTATCTTGTCTTGTTTTCGGTGATGTTTGCCTTGGGAGTTGTCAGCTTCGAAGTGTGGCCGACGCATCTTCCGGTGTGGGCGTTCGTGGTAGCGCTGCTTATCGGTATGTTACCACCCTTTGCACTCGTCAGTGTGTGTCATGCAGATCCCTGTTGCAGCGTTTACCTATGTCATACCTTGCGGAATGATACAAGCCATAACGAATCAGCAAGTTGGACTTAAGTAGGTGTTTCATTTGTGTTCTTTACGGGAGCACTCATCACTCTTTAGTGTCATCACGGAGTTAATCGTAGGGTAAAGGACTGGATCTATTCTGTTAACAATGCAGAGAATTCATTCGCGATCTCAGATACGCACTACCAGGGCGGCCGATAGCTATGATGATGTTCAAGACGTGGGGATATATCGTATGCAGGTTCTCAAAGTGATCGCGTGTCCTTGCTAAGACACGTTCACACACACAGACGATGACGCAAGCGCTGACTTTTGCAGCCGACTTCAAGCTCGGCCATTATATGAAGATCCCTCCGCGCAAGATGTTTTGGTGTCAGGTAAGGTCGTCCTCCCCATTGTACTATTGGTTTGTTTATGTTAGGGCAGATAGTTGCCGCTATGGTCGCTGCAACCACACAGTTAGGTGTTCAATCCTGGATGTTTAGCAACATACCGTACGTATCCCACTACATGCACATGCATGTGCTGATCCTAATTCATACCCTCAATAAGCGATATGTGTTCGAAAGATCAAAAGGACGGGTAAGGGGAAGAGTAGCTACTTTGGATCCTCCCGCTCAGCTGCAATCTAGGTTCACGTGTCCGTACACTGAAGTATTCGGAACGGCTTCTATCATATGGGGTTCGTCCTACGGACATAAGTGTGGATCATGCCGGATGCTTAACCACTTGGTTCCAGGTGTCGTGGGTCCTGCACTTCAGTTTTCCAGCGGACATCGTTACCAGTGCGTCACATTCGTTGAACTTTCTGGTAGTAGTATACTGAACTTGTCTTCCCAGCTGTAATGCGTTTCTCACATACAACACGATGGAAAGTAAAAGTCTGATCGTTCTCTAGCCCTGCTCTACTTCTTTATCGTTGGCGCAATTGCACCCGCTATACCTTGGCTACTGATGAAATGGTGGCCACACAGCTTTTTACGATATGTCAAGTACGTGTTGCACCCCTTCATCGTCGGCGAAAGCGGACTGACAACATACAGTTTGTAAGATTTCGTGCGATGATTCCGGCAGATAGAACACCCACTGACCATAAATAGCCCAGTATTTTTCAACGGAACGTATCTTATACCTCCAGCGACGGCGCTCAATTTTGTACCCTGGGCGTGAGTGTTCAGTGTTTAGCCGTTCCTTGATGGTCATGCTCGTCAACCGCCGAATCCAGGTTGGTCAGCTACATATTCCAAAATATCATTCGAAGGTGGGTCTTACAGCGACCTTTAGTGTCACGCGGCTTACAGTGTGTTAGACATAATTTTCCCTGGTGGGCCAAGTACAACTGTGAGCTTTTCCCTTCATGCTCGTGGTTAGTACACCTATCGATGCATCTCAGACGTATTATCGGCCGCTCTCGACTCTGGTCTAGCCGTGTCGGTATTAGTGATATTCTTCACGTACGTGGTTTCATCCCCCTCCATCTACCCTGCTGCACTTTTTTTTATAGCCTACAATACCCCATGAACGGGACGGTGAGTCTCTTTCCGGCCACATGTTGAACTTGAAGCACTAATCTCTCGATACACGTATTCACAGATCGGAGTTGGTCTTCAACAATGGTGGGGGAACACGGCAAGTTTGCGATTCTCCATCCTTCACTCGGTTGAGTGCTGAGTTAGAACTGAATCTATACAGGTGTTCAAGAACAACGACGACGGTCGAGGAGTTCCCGTTCGACAGCTCGCTACCGGACAGACATTTGGTTGATTCTTTTTCTTTTGGCTTTTGGGGGTATTAGACTATTTAGCGTGATTTATCGGGATGTGCGACATGTACGCTATTTCAGCATGCATATGTTATAGTAAACTCTCTTTCATTGCTTTCTTGTGGAAGACCTGTCGTGTTCGACGCAGAACATGCGATCCTAGCTGCGGTACACCACAGTTAGCAGTGTTTTCTCCCTGCAGTAGTCAGTACATTTGATCCATGTATCTCCACTCTACCCAGCTCGTGATATGATCCAGCGTACATCAGCGTACAGTGCACTCTGCGATTCACACTCACGGACAACTCGTAGTAACGCGACTGTCAATGGCATGCACTCAGTGTCTGAGGGGTGATTTTTCCGGCTAGCTGGCCTGGTTGTCATGTTGGCCACTTGGAGGATAAACTTAAGACGGCCGCAAGTCAACTGCCATTCATTGTGACAGTGCCGGGTGATTGGGCAGTACATCACGCTAATCCCGGAGCTGTGTTCTCAATAGAGGCTGTAAGAAGCTTTGTGTAGATTCTGGTGTCACCAGCCCCGACGGTGTGTCGTCGTTAATCTGCCCGCGGAACAGACTGCGGGGATCTTACTAGTGGTCGGAGAAAAAAAGACCCAGCGCACAGCCCGGGTCCTCACCGTGCTTCTTTGCTATACGACGTCGATGCACCATTGTCCGAAGTCGCGGGAATCGGTCTGAAGTCCTAGAAAATGGATATTTGAGATTGCTAGTTATGAGAATGAGTCCATATGTGTCAAGCGCATCCTTCCTATTAACACCGTGACCGTCGTTCTCGATGAGATCAGCATCATTCCCGTGCGTGCTACACCACTGATAGGGAGGGTGCCTGTGTACTTGTACTTGGAGCGGTACCTTGACTGTCTACAGCGAGGGTGCCCTCATTCGCACCCGACCACTTCGTTTGCTCTGCTGCCCGAGCGGCAAGTAACAAATCATGTTTCGATGTATGTGCTCCTGCATCAAGCATGATCCTAGGACAGTATATATTGGGAGATTCAGAGATTCATAACGACATGATGTGCCAATGATGTTACCTACCGCCGCAAGTGGGCTTGATCATCACCTAGTTCCATCGAGGGTTCACTATACATTAGAAGCAACATAATCGAGCATATCTCCCGGAGACCCTGTTGACGGAGAATTATGGTGACACTGAGGCATGTGATGTCACTCACCCTTATATTACCTTCTCTCCGAAGGTAATCCACAACCTGAATTATGTCACATGAGCTCTGTAGAGACGAAAGAGTTGGCTTACCTTCGGTAACAATTCGTCAGCTTCTGCGCAGATCCCACACCAACAAAGCCACAGGATCTATGAACGAATGAACTACCCTAAGCATCGAAAAATAAAAACTTGATACTATCCTTGCCTTTCCTGTGATGTCCTCCTCCAGCGCTCGTTGTTCATCCTCATCCTCCAATGCATCGAGTTTCACTTGGAGTGCTTCGATCTCTTGAACCATGGAAGGAGTGTCGAGTTGCCTACATACGATATTCAAGATGTGGACTACTGAATATTAGCAAACGTAGTGCTGACTTATCATAATCAATGTTCGCTGGAACAGTGGTTGCACTACTCGTATATAATGTACCATCAAACAAGGAAAGGATTTGACACGAAAAAGTACTCACCCCTCACGTTCACAGGATAGATCGTTGAGGGTAGCTATTACGTGTCCGCGGAGCTAGCGATTATTAGGGCTAGTCCCACCCCCATGGATGTCGCTAACAACACTTACACCGGCACTCAGAGTTTGCATAATGGACCTCCACTCGCACTCCGCTTTTAGACCCTCAGCAGCATACCGATGTGGAGTGTCACACTGTGTATGAAGAGTTCGGCACCGCCCGTGCAATTGAGGAAACGCAACTTCATGGCGTGCGTCCAGCTGTACAGCACTGGGTTGCCGGCTACCCCGAAGTAGGTTATATCTCATTGTCGAATTAGCACGTGACAATGTTGGTGAATGTGGTAGTAAACCATCCTCTAAAGTAGTAATATAATATAAGTTGGTGGACGAACATGTTGGTGTGACTGGCCCACCTTCTGTACCACAAACGGATGATATGTCGCTGGGTGGATCGGCGTTCATCATGCAGGGCAGTCTTGCGAGGAAAGCTACCTCGCCAATCTACATTCAATGGAAGGATTGAGTAGGACGAGGCATCACAAGGGTGAATATGCACATAATTCCTAAGATACTTGAGGCCGAACACGTCTGAAAAGAATTTGATTGCTCTATCCTTCTTCCGTCTAGTCTGTACCACTGTAAGAGAATGTTTGTGGTCACCACATAGTTCGACGCACAGCAAGCTTGCGACATGGTCCATGTCCTGTAGGTTGATTCTGTGGGTACTGGATCGGTACTATAGACAGGTGGAAACCCCAACAACGTACGATATCCACAAGTGCATAAAAGTGTTTTCTGCATATCGAAATGCACCATCAGTAACATCATACCATGCGAAAGTGATCCTATGGGCATACCGAATATTTTCGAATTGTTCTCTTCTCCGTACACAAGGTGGTTCTCTCCTCCAAACTTGGGGGCTTGCGATGACACAAAACGGAGTGAGAATTCCGGGTTCTGCGGCATGCATACCACTGTACGGGACAACGTCTAATAAGGTCAAAAACGTGAGCACGGCACGACCGTTTTCAGGAAACTCACCATCCCCCGAATCGATTCGGTTGCCAACCCGATCAACACTATAGATGCCCGAACATTGTATGAGGGTTGTCACTACGTGTTTTCCCGCAAGACGGGTAGAAAACGCTTTCAGCAGCAGCACAAAATGTTCATTATTAGGAAGAGAGATGCCCTTTGCTCGATGCAGGACCGAGGTCGTATCGCTAGCACCGTGATACGCCGTGGCAATGTTGGTCTGATTTGCCACGCGATACTTCGCCCATCTATCCCCAGATACACGGGAGACCACAGGTTGATAGGCAGAATCCTCGGGATCAATGCCAATAAGCTGCATGTCCCGGAAAATATTGCCAGTGCACATAAGAGTGCCCTCGACACAGTCACCATAGTCGCCCAGCTATTTATATGAGGCACAAGACAAAGCTGACGATACATTGCAACTCACGGAAAGCTGCGGACCAGAACACCTGTCAACCTGAGTTTTCCACCCGTCCAGTTCCAGTGAGTATGTTTGATCAATCGTGTTCATAAGCCCCGGCATACCCAGGCCACCCCAATCATTCTATGGCAACGCGAAGGGGTGAGCCTTCACGCACACGGGAAAGAAAAATACCAACCACTGTAGTCGTCATTCCGCACGGCCCATCACAGCAACCGGGACATTGCACGACGTCAACCATAACTCTGAGATTGCCCAACTCCCACCTACCCCAGACTACCCTCGCTGGCCATATGGATCGGGGAAAGTGGGCATGCTTAACGAAGTGGGTATTACGAGTCAAATGGGCACGTTCTTGGTTGGACATGTCCCGAGCATGTTCTGCGCGTGCATGCCACATTCGATCATATGCTTTCTTGCCAAACTTTGCCCAGTCCATGTCTTGAGTCGGACGGTGTTCACCACAGACAATGTGTACCCAGCCTTGGCCAAGGTAGTATCCAAGACCAACTGCGAAGTAATATCTGGTGTTTTCCTTGGCATAGACCACGACAAGGAAGGAGAGTGCAACGGTATCTCCTGTGAATTCATGCGGGTGGGTGCCACAGCGCGTGAATCCATGGTACAGAGCATGCTGATCGTCAAGCGTGAACTTGCGGTGCTTCTCATTGATGTCTTGGTTATGGGCGAGATGGAGTGTCCTGAACTTTGGATATGCCTTGAGCCTGGAAACAGAGCGGTTTGGTATGCAGTAAATGCCGGATCCAGAGTACACTATATCGATGTCGGCCAGACCCCCATAACGAGTACAAGCCAATATAGCCCTGAAATGAGACGGAGAGTCGGGAAGGGGAATGACGGGCAAGCACACTTGGATGCCTGCATTGGTGACAGTGAATGTGCGAAGTTGCTGGGTCAGTGCACGCGCACGCCACTTCAGCCATGCAACTCTGCAGTGATGTATTGGATTGGTTGAAATCTTCCTGGAGTTCAGCTGGATGAACCAGGGACTGCCAAGGCCACACAGTTTCATGTACTCCGCTAGTTTGTCGCCAAATTTGTCGGGTTCCACCTTTTGGATGTCACCACGGCCCCGAAAGTCGCTCGGATCATCTGCCAGGAAACTGCCTGCCCTAGTTCGTGTCTGCAGTGGTCCCCAGACTCCCCACGCGAATACGCTCTGATCGTCGAATTCCCGAATGATTTCCAACTGCAGACGGCGAAATGCCTTCTTCCCTTCTCCGTACAACATCGGCATGTTGACTCCAAACAACCCCATCAGCGAATATGCCCTGTCTTCTACCCGCGTCGTCCTCCGGTCAGCGGCCCACGACATAATTTGTGCGACACTAAGACGCTTCCCGGTCAGGCCATCCCTCAAAACATCGCACGGAATCCTCGTGATTTCCTCCAACACGGGCGCGAGTTGTTGTTTATTGCCAATGGGTGCCCAATTTTGGTTGAAAAACTCAATTTGGTTCGGTGCGATGAGTTCCTGCAGTGTCCAACCCCGCATGAACCACTCTGGCCAACCATAGGACTTGTCGTATGTTTCACCATTTTGTTCAGCAGGGAGGGTTGACTCTCCCACGTCGCTGAGGTATGCATAGCACACCCGTGCATGCTGGTACCACCGATACATCGAGTTGATGGCCTCCGATAGCTCCGCGCTGCTTCGCTTGTCGATGCAGCAGGTATCGATCCATACCCACTCGTAGCCATCCTTCATGGCTTGCTCGCAAGTCTTGATGATCTTCTGATAGCTGGAGCTGATCCTGACCTCCCCCCTCTTCCGCTCCTCCATTTTCATGAGCCCGATCATCTCATCGTAAGTGACTTCTGAATCGCTTTCCCAGCGATGTGATAATATGGCATATTTCGTAGTCTCGTCACCGAGCTCCTTTATGACATTATATTCGGCTTCAGCATGTTGAATATCCTCCTCGCGTTTAAGCACGAGTTCTACGTTCAACAGCTTCATCTTTTCGACAAGTCAACAGCCTCATCAAACAGTCACAAGTCGTCGCACATACCCTCAAGATGTGAGAGCCGACAAAGCAGTCGACCAGCTGGCGGGCTTTAACTGCAGGACGAAAGGAAAAGCAAAGACTGATCGTCACAGATCTCGAGGGAGAGACGTCGCATTCTAAGCTCGTGGGCGCTAGACATGGACATTTTGTAGCCCAGCTTATCGAGAACACGAGGTGATACGTAAGACAGCATCTCCTTCTCATGATCATTCATTTCCTGCACCATCACAGTTGCGGTGGCACCTCTTCCGGCCCAGTTACATACCAGTAGCATTGACAAGGGCGGAGGAATGATTGCTGGCCAGACCCTGGATATCACAGATGGACCAGGTCACTTCTACCGGGATAGAATGTACGTGCGTCGTATCCTGTTTTGCATCCCTGAATGCAGTCGGTCCTCTTTCTGGTGACCGAAGAGAACGACTACCCCATGGTGTGCTGCGGCTTTAATGAACTCAATATTCAGCGCCAAGACGGCGCGCGCAGGGTTGATTCCCGATATCACACCGATCCAGCACAATGGACAGAGCAGAACTGATTAGGTGGCCGCAATGGTACGTGTTGTGACGACGACTCCTTTCGAGATGAATTGCGCCTCGACGAGTGGAGCGGTCTCCCGGATTCTATTGGTGTGGGTGGGATCAAATTTGGACTCGGCGATGTTTGACGTCCGAGAGATTATATCGCAGCTACCCATTTATAAGGGTAGTTTCACGGCGACTAAATAATCGCATGGTTGGCTGCGTTCGCTTTGACTACATCCTCGAATATAACTGCAGTTTAGCACCGGGTACATTTCAATGTTACCACAACGGAAATGCGACAGACCAAGGAGCGGCATTAGAGGGATATGGTGGTAACGACACTTGGGCCGATACACCGTTCTGTGACAGCGCAAGGGGGCCGAGAACCTTCACTTCGTCCCCTGCGCCCTGGAGGGGCAGCACGACAAGACTGTGTGGAGACACCATGTGCGACGAAGTTCCTCACAGCTGTGCGGTTGTCGGAATGCGCCCAGAGGTCCTACAGGTGTTTATTATTTGGGATGGAGAAAGCTTCATCAGCAGAAACTGACTCACCGCCTAACAGAATACTAGATGGCCGCTCGAATCCACGATACTCGGTCAGATTGAAAAACATTGTCGCTCGCTCGTCCAATGTGTTGATCTGGCTAGTTACCTTCATGACAGAGACCATCTCGTAGAGAATATGGAGATACTTGCCTGCATAAACACCGTCCCATTCTGACTCTCTTCTTTCCCTAATACTGCACGGGATGCGTGTCGTTACTAACGTAGTCCGGCTAGAAGACCTCTACAATGAGTGACTTCGTAGACAGAAATGCTATACTCACGCTGGTGCCCCATCTAAGAGGACTAACACTGGTGCCGATGACTGGACCCTAAGTGATGGCAATGATTTCTGTCGTTCGACCGCTGGCTATTATATGTGCTCTCGCCGAGATCAGTGGAAACGACGCATTCACTCCCGAGAGGCTTACTTCGTACATCGGTGCCAATCAACGGCGGAGATTTCATGAGGGCTCAGGTGGTGAAGTGAGTATTGGATTCCTCGTACGTCGAATCCCCATTTCCACTGGCGGACAGTTTAGTTGGCATGCGATTGATTCGAACCCCTCCACTTACAATTCAAACTACAGGAACACCAGTTTGCACGTTCTGACGAACGCACACAGGCATGCTGCTGCCCACCATATTTATGTCTTTATGTCCATAGAAATCGCGCCCCAACAATGAAGAGTTTCTGATAATTCTGTTAGTGAACCCGAAACGATGCATCGCACAATCCCTGACTCGTTAACGATGGTGACGGAGACCCATGTAGGTGCTGCAAACGTTCAATACATTTGTACATGCGCGGGCCCGGATGTACATTGGATGCACGGATATCGTCGATAGTCTGGGCATTCCGTCGTCAAACGCAAGGCCAGTCCCACCCTCGGAATACGAAAACCTACCACAACCACACCTCCTCCTATACCCGAATGCATGCAGGTTGGTTTTCAACGCGAAATTGGGTTACTCATACCCTTAAAAATCTCACTGGGACAAAGTGAGGACAGGTCAGATATTGGCATTTGCCATGCGCGCGTAGTCCGATGTGGGTTGAGACTTCGAGAAATGATAATTTTGGCATACACTCACGACCCACGATGATCTCTCCGGTTGTTGTCGAATGTAACGGCACAGTTGTTGAACCTGAAAAATGTACCTAAGGGCAATCTGGGCATCGCACTTGAGGCAGTCGAACCCTCAATTGTCCGGAAACAATTTCACGTCTCTCAGCGTAGTTCGGCAGAAACGATTTTTGGGGTGCGATTAACCATACCTTTCTTCGTTCTTGTACGAACCAGTACACGGTTGACTAGTAAACCAACAAGCATCACCGTACTTCATAGGGGATAACGACACAAATACATGCGCGCTGCTCGGCCGTGCAACATGCGACTCGAGCATTCCCATTAAACGGATCGGGTCTCAGTACGGGGCACTGACAGGGATCATATGGAAATCCACAACGAATGTTGGCTGTCAGTGCCGTTTCAGTTTGATCCGAAGCAGCGAGCCTCCCTTGATATGCCCCAGTCCACAATAAGGAGGTACCCATTCTTACTTGCGACATTATCGCCTGCGGGATGACGTTGTGTCGTGGCGCAGCAGTCGTCACTGTAGTTGTTTCCCGCATCCTAGGGACAGGAGATGTTTAGATGTAGAGGTTTGGATCAATGTGCCCTAGAGTACGTTGCAACGTTTAGATTATGCGCATTCCTGACCCAAGGGATGCTAAACGATTAGCATTCTTAATAACAAATGTCCTTGATAATGTGGCATTAATACGGGGGCGGTTATCAGCCAGTGCAGCAAAACGCTTCGCATACAGATGACCCGCCTGGTATGCATTCCAGACTTCATCATCAGCGGTGAGTTCGCATCACTTTCGTTTCGTCTGCGCAGAAATGGGCCTACGGAATCTTGAAACCCATCCCCGACACCTCAGATGTGCATAGCATAACTCCTAACACTAGGCACTCACCAGGTAGATTCGCGACTCCCTCGCTCGCGTGGACCTCGTCTACAGAAGAACGGAAATTAGTACATATTGTGCCCGCATTCAGTCGTCAGTCTCTTACGTCGCGCCTGCTTTCGAGCTCTGCGAACAGTGTAAACTCAACGAAGAGCGGAGGGAATTGCAACGTCGAACGACGCTCCATGTTCATGATACTCTGCTATCCAGATAAAAGTGGGATGAACAGACATCCCTCTATCGCATAGCGACTAGGTTTATAGTTTATGGGAAGACCTACCAGGGAAAATCAGCTAGGGGGAAAGTGGTGCCTGCTTCTTATGCGTACGAATGATAACTTTTTACGTCGCAGAAGACCCATGATTCGTTGAATATCCCATGCCCGATCACCTTCCGAGCCGTAGTTCAGTTGGGTGCACCGGGAGTGGATGCATTTACTCGAGTTTTACCAACTCCACAAATATGGGGAATTGGAATGTCAGGACGGACGAACGCCAATCGCCCAGCCACATATCCGCAGAGTACAATGACACCGCACGCCAAAATTTACAGCCGAAACATTTGCAGACCTCATCGCACGCAAAACATCAGCTACGCGTTCCTACACGCTCACGTGACTGAAGTTAGAGCCGTGAGTGGCTTGTTTCAATCTCACAACCACTGTTTAAGAGGATACATTGTCAGCGGCATGCGCGAAGAACTTACGGGAGTCGTGATCACCGTGGTTGGCAGATCTGAATCCTAGCGCTGCGCAACCTTGCGTTGTTCACGACAGTGTTTTCCATTGGAGTGGTCAGTTTGGAAGCGCGGCCGGCCTACGGACATAAGTTGGATCATACCGTTCAGGTGTCGTGGCTCTTGCACTTCAGTTTTCCAGCGGACAGCGTTATCAGTGCGTAACATAGTCTACCCTCTGGTAGTAGTATACTGAACTCGTCTGCCCAGCTGCAATTCGTTTCTCCCATACAGCACGATGGGAAATGAAAGTCCGATCGCTCTTTAGCCATACTCTAATTCTTTATCGTTGATGCAATTGCACCCCCTATACCTTGACTATTGGTGAAAAGGTGACCACGCAGCTTTTTACGATATGTCAAGTATGTGTTGCATCCTTCATCGTCTGCGAAAGGGGACTGACAAAGTGCAGTTTGTAAGAATTTGCGCGGTGATTCCGGCAAATAGAACACCAACCTTATACCTCCAGCGACGGCGCTCAATTTCGTCCCCTGGGCGTGAGTGTTCAGTCGTTCCTTGATAGCCATGCTCGTCAACCGCCGAATTCAGGTTGGTCAGCTACATATTGTACTCCAAAATATTATTCGAAGGCTTGACATTTTGCGTGAGTTGTTACACCATCAGCGACCTTTAGTGTCACGCGGCTTACAGTGCGTTAGACATAATTTCCCCTGGTGGGCCAAGTACAACTGTGAGCTTCCCCTGTTCTCGTGCGCGTTGCACCTATCGATGCATCTCAGACGTATTATCGGCCGCTCTCGACTCTGGTCTAGCCGTGTCGGTATTAGTGATATTTTTCACGTACGTGGCTTCATCCACCCTCATCTCCCTTGCTGTACGATTTTTTGTAGACTACAATACCCCATGAACGGGACGGTGAGTTTCTGTCCGGCCACATGTTGAACTTGAAGCACTAATCTCTCGATACACGTATTCACAGATCGGAATAGGTCTGCAACAATGGTGGGGGAACACGGTAAGTTTGCGCTTCTCCATCCTTCCATTGGTTGAGCGCTGAGATAGCATTGAATCTATACAGGTGTTCAAGAACAACGACGATGGTCGAGGAGTACCCGTTCGACAGCTCGCTACCGGACAGACATTTGGTTGATTCGATTCGGTTCGATTATTTTTCTTTTGGCTTTTGTGGGTATTAGACGTTTTAGCGTGATTTATCGAGATGTGCGACATGTACGCTATTTCAGTATGCATATGTTATAGTAAACTCTCTTTCATAGTCTTTTCGCGGAAGACCTGCCGTGTTCGAAGTAGAGCAGCTGCGGTACGGGTCTACTGTTCGCAGTATTTTTCTCCCTGCGGTAGTTAGTGCATCTGACCTATCATGTATCCCCACTCTATCTAGCTCATGATACGATCCAGTCAGTGTACAGTTAACTGTCCGTGCCTGTGCTCGACTCGAGTATGAGGGTAACATCAGTAAATGGCTATGGCAGCCTTTAATGACCCGAACCAAACATGTATTCTGCTCGCATACTACTATTCACGCTCACGGAGAACCTTTAAGGCCATTGTCAATGGTACGCACTCAGTGCCTGAGGTGTGGTTTTGCTGGCTAGTTGGCCTGGTTGTCGTACTGGCCACTTGGAGGATAAAGATGACCGTCCTTGAAGGCGGCACGCTGATCCCGAAACTGTTCAAACAGGGTGTAGGGAGCTTTGTGTAGATGCTGGTGTCACCAACATGGACAGTCTCAACTTGCCTGGACACTGAGAGTACTTTTAGGGATCAGCAACGACGATGGAGGGTACTTTGCGACGGGCTAAGCAAGGTTTACAATTTCGGGAAAAGTTGTTACATAGTGGGATTGATACATCGAAACAGGGGGATCTTACTACTAGTGATCGGAGAAAAAGGACACAGCGCACAGCCCGCGTCCTCACCCTAATTCTTTCCTATACCACTTTGATGCACCATTGTCCGAAGTCGCAGGAATCGGCTTGAAGTCTTAGAAAATGTTCATTTTTGATTGCCAGTTATTTGAGGGAATGAGCCCATATGTATTAACCATATCCTTCCTATTAGGAGCATGTCCGTCGTGAATGAGGTCAACACCATACTCACGCGTGTTACATCACTGGTACAGTGGATGCTTGGGAACTTGTACTTGGAGTCGTACCTTGGTTGTCTGTATCGAGGGTGCCCTTAATTGCACCTGACCACTTGGCTTGCTCTGCCGCCCGAGCATCAAGTAGCAGCTGATGTTTCGACGTGTTTGCTCTTGCATCACGCATGATCCTAGGGCAATATATACTCAGAGATTCATAACGATGTGAAGTGCCAATGATGTTACCTACCGTCGCAAGTGGGCTTGGTCATCACCTGGGTCCATTGGGGACCTAGAATCAACTGATACAGACAACATAGAGTCGTACGTCTCCTCGAGACCCTGCCGACGCGGAATTATGGTGACACTGAGGCACGTAATGCCACTCACCCTCACGTTTGCTTCTCTTCGAAGGCAATCCACAACCTGAACCAAGTCACATGACCTCTGTGGAGACGAAAGAGTTGGCCAACCTTTGGTAACAATACGTCGGCTTCCGCGCAGATCCCACACCAACAAAGCCACAGGATCTGTGAATGAACGAACCACCATGAGCATTGAACGGTAACAACTCAATTCTGTCCTTGCCTTTCCCGTAACGTCCTCCTCCAGCGCTCGATGTTCATCCTCGTCCTTTATCGTATCTAGTTTCGCTTGAAGTGCTGCTATCTCTTGAACCACAGAAGGAATGTTGAGTTGCCTACATATGATGTTCAAGACGTGGACTGCTGAATACAAGCAAACATAGTGCTGACCTATCATAATCAATGTTCACTCGACGTCCAGCCCCTATACCACTAAGATATAACAACCGTAGAACGAGAAAATGATTTGATATGACAAAAGTACTCACAAAGCATGTCGATATAAATTACCGAAAGTAGCAAACATGGGGTCAAGCAGCTATTTGTTACGAGGGTTAGCCTGTACTCACTTTCACTGATAACAACACTTACACCAACACCCAGAGTTTGCGAAATGGACTTCAACTCGCGCTTCACTTTCTGTTTTTCAGCAGCATGCCGGAGCCCACCAAGAGTTCGGAGACGCCCCTGCAATAGCGGTAGCACAACTTCGTGGCGTGCGTCCAACTGTGCAGCATTGGATTGCTGGTTGCCCCTAAGCCGGGCACATCTCGTTACCCAGTCGACACATGGCAATGTTGATGGGTGGGCAAGTAAACCATCTGTTGAAGTGGTAATACAGTACAAGTTTGCGGACGAACATAGTGTGACGGGCCAACCTTCTGCAGTGTATACAGATAATACATTACTAGGTGGATCGGTTTCCACCATCCAGGGCAACCTTGCAAAGAAAGTTATTTCGCCAATCTACGTTCAATGGGAGGGATGAGTAGAACGAGGCGTGGAAAAGACGAAGACACACATAATTCCTCAGATACTTGAGACTGAACACATCTGAAAAGAACTTGATTGCCCTATCCTTCTTCCGTCTATTCTGTACAGTTGTAAGAGAATGTTTGTTGTCGCCAATAGTCCGACGCACTGCAAAAATGCGACATATTTCAAATCCCGTAGGTTGATGCTGCGGGTACTGGATCAGTGCTGTAGACAGGTGGAAACCACAACGACGTACGATATTCACAAGTGCATAAAAGTGCTCTCTGTATCCCCGAATGCCATCAGTAACATCCTACCATGCAAGAGTCATCCCTCGGGCCTACCGAATCCTTTCGAATTGTTCTATTCTCCGTACACAAGGCGGTTCTCTCCTCCAAACTTGTGGGCTTGCAATGGCACAAAATGGAGTGAGAATTCGTTCTGCGTCGTGCATACCACTGTCCGGTGCTATATCTGATAAGGTCAAAAAGGGTGAGCACTGCACGACCGTTTACAGAAAGCTCACCATCTCCTGAATCCATTCGGTTGCCCTCCCTGTCAACGTTGTAGAAGTCCGAACATTGTACGATAGTTGTCACTAAATGTTTACCCGCAAGGCGGGTGGAAAAGGCTTTCAGTAGCAGCACGAAACGTTCATTGGCAGGTAGCGAGATGCCCCTTCCTTGACGCAGGGCTGGGCGTGCATCCCCGGTAATATGATACGCTATAGTAACACCGGCCTGATCCGTCTTGTAATACTCCGACCGTGTATCGCTAGATACACGGGAGACCAGGGGGCAATAAGCTGGGAGCTCGGGATCAATACCAAGAGACCGCATATCGTCAAATATATTGCCGGTGCGTATAAGAATGCCATCGACATAGTCACCATAGTCACCCAGCTGTCTATGTCAGGCGCAAGACAAGCGTGAGGATGCATCACGACTCACTGAGTTACGTTGACCAGAACACCTATCAACCTCGGCTAGCCACCCATCCAGTTTCAGTGAGTATGTGCGACGAGTCGTGTTCATCAGCCCCGGCATATCAAGGCTACCCCAATCATTCTAAAGTAACGTAAATGGTCAGCCCCGCACGCATATGGGGAAGTAAATACCAACAAGTCTAGTCGCCATTCTGCATGGCCCATCACAGCAACCAGGACAGTGCTCGACGTCAACCATAACTCTGAAATTGTTCAACTCCCACCTACCCCAGACTACCCTCGCTGCCCAGATAGATCGGGAAAGGTGAGCATGCTTAACGAAGTGGGTATCCCGAGTCAAATGGGTACCTCGGAGTTTGGACATGTTCCGAGCATGTTCCGCACGTGCACCCCATACTCGATAATACGCACTCTTGCCAAAGGACTGCCAGGAGTGCACCTCTTGATGTTCGTCACAAACAACGTGTACCCAGCCTTGGCCAAGGTGATATCCAAGACCAACTGCAAAGTAAGATCCAGCATCTTCGTTGGCGTAGACCACAACAACAAGGCCATCCGTGAGGGACGAGAGTGTAATAGTGTTTCCAGTGAATTCGTATGGGTAGGTGCCACAGCGCCTGAATTTATGGTACAAGGCATGCAGGTCGTCAAGCGTGAACTCGCGGCGCTTCTCATTGACGTCTTGGTTATGAGCCAGAAAGAGAGTCTTGAACATTGGATATGTCGTGAGAGTCCAGGAAGGATCAAAGAAACTGCCTGCCATCCTGGCAAAGCTGGAACCAGAGTATACTAAATCGATGGTGACCAGATCGCCCCAACTATGAGTACATGCCAATATAGCCCTGAAATGCGACGGAGAATCGGGAAGGGGAAAGATGGGCAGGCACACTTGGATGCCAGCATTGCTGACAGTGAATGTGCGAAGTTGCTGGCTCAGTGCACGCGCACGCCACTTCAGCCATGCCAGTCTGCAGTGACGTATTGGGTTGGTTGAGATCAACCAGGAGGAAAGCTGGATGTACCAGGGGCTGCCGAGGTCATCTAGCTCCGCGAACTTCACTAGTCTGCCACCGAATTCGTCGAGTTCCACCTTTTGGATATTGTCACAGTGCCGAAAGTCGCTCGGATCCTCTGCCAAGACACTGCCTGTCCGTGTTATCACCTGATTCCATGCGAATATGCTCTGATCGTTGGATCTGCGTATGATTTCTAGCTGCAACCTTTGAAATGCTTTCTTCCCTTCTCCGTACACCATCGGCATGTTGACTTCAAACAACCCCATCAGCGAATAAGCCCGATCTTCCACGCGTGTTGTCTCCCGGTCAGCTGCCCACGACATAATTTGTGCGACACTGAGACGCTTCCCGGCCAGGCCGTCCCTCAAAACATCGCACGGAATGCTCGTGATTTCCTCCAACACGGGTGCGAGGTGTCCTTTGGTGCCAATTGACGCCCAGTTTTTGTTGAAAAATTCAATTTGCTTCGGTGCGATGAGTTCCTGCAGTGTCCAACCCCGCATGAACCACTCCGGCCAACCATTGGACTTGTTGTACGTTTCATCATTTTGTTCAGTAGGGAAGGTCGACTCCTCCACGTCGTTGAGGTATGCGTAGCACACCTGTGCATCCCGGTACCACCGATACATCGAGTTGATGGCCTCCGATAACTCCGCACTGCTTCGCTTGTCGATGCAGCAGGTATCGATCCAAAGCCACTCGTGGCCATTCTTCATGGCCTGCTTGCAAGTCTTGATGATCTTTTGATAGCCAGAGCGCTTCTTGACCGCGGCCCTCTTCCGCTCCTCCATCTTCATGAGCCCAATCATCTCTTCGTAAGTGACTTCTGAATCGTCTTCCCAACGATGCGATAATATGGCATATCCCATGGTCTTGTCACCGTGCTCCTTTATGACACCATATTCGACTTCAGCATGTTCAATGTTCTCTTCGCGTTTAAGCACAAGTTCCACGTTCAACAGCTTCATCTTTTCGACAAGTCAACGGTCTCATCAAGCAGTCACAAGTCATTGCACATACCCTCAAGGTGTGCGGTCCTGCAAAGTAATCGACCAGCTGGTGGGCTTCGACTGCAGGACGAAAGGAAAAGTAAAGACTGATCGTCACAGATCTCGAGGGAGGGACGTCGCATTCTAAGCTCGTAGGCGCTCGACATGGACATTTTGTAGCCCAGCTTATCGAGAACACGAGGTGATACGTAAGACAGCATCTCCTTCTCATGATCATTCATTTCCTGCACCATCACAGTTGCGGTGGCACGTCTTCCGGCCCAGTTACATACCAGTAGCATTGACAAGGGCGGAGGAATGATGGCTGCTCAGGCCCCGGATGCCACAGATGGTCCAGGTCACTTCTACCGGGATAGAATGTACGTGCGTCGTATCATGTCTTACATTTCTTGAATGCGGTCGGTCCTCTTTCTGGTGACCGAAGAGAACGACTACGCCATTGTGTGCTGCGGTTTTAATGAACTCAATATTCAGCGCCAGGATGGCGCGCGCAGGGTTGACTTCCGATGTCATGCCGATCCAGCACAATGGACAGAGCAGAACTGATTAGGTGGCCGCAATGGTACGTGTTGTGACGACGACTCCTTTTGAGATGAGTTGCGCCTTGACGAGTGGAGCAGTCTCCCGGATTCTATTGGCATGGATGGGAGCAAATTTGGACTCGGCGGTGTTGACGTCCGAGAGATTTGATGTCGCAGCTAACCATTTATAAGAGTAGTTTCACAGCGACTAAATAATCGCATGGCTGGCTGCATTCGCTTTCGCTACGTCCTTGAATATAACTGCGGTTTAGCACCGAGTACATTTCAATGTTACCGCAATGGAAATACGACAGACCAAGGAGCGGCATTGGGCGGATATGGTGGCAACGACACTTTGGCTGATACACCATTCTGTGACAGCACAAGGCGGCCGAGAACCCTCACTTCGTCCCCTGCGTCCTAGAGGAGCAACACGACAACACTGTGTGGAGACACCATGTGCGACGAAGTTCCTCACAGTTGTGCTGTTGTCGGAATGCGCCCAGAGGTGTTTGTTGTTTGGGATGGGGAAAGCTTCATCAAGAGAAACCGACTCACCCTAACAGAATACTGCATGGCCCCTCGAATCAACGGTATACGGTCAGATTGAAAAACACGATCGCTCCTTCGTCCAACAGGTTGATCTGGCCAGTTACCATCGTGAAAGAGACTATCCCGTAGAGAATATGGAGATACTTGCCAGCATGAACACCGTCCCATTTTGACTCTCTCCTTGCTCTAATACTGCGCGGGATGCGTGTCGTTACCAACGTAGTCCGGCTAGAAGACCTCTACAACGAGTGACTTCGTAGACGGAAACGCTATACTCACGTTGGTTCCCCATCGAAGAGGACTAACACTGGTGCCGATGACTGGATCCTAAGTGGCAATGATTTCGCGGTTCGTGAGAATCGCTGGCGGTCGACCGCTAGCTACTTATAAGAGTTCTCGCTGAAATCAGTGGAAACGAAACATGCACTCCCGAGACCTCATTCGTACGTCGGTGCCAATCAGCAACAAAGATTTCATGAGGGCCCAGATAGTGAAATGAGTATCGGATTCCTCGCACGTCGAATTCCCATTTCCACTGACGGACAGTTTAGTTGGTATGCGATTGATTCGAAGCCCTCCACTTACAAGTCAAACTGCAGGAACACCAGTTTGCACATTCTGACGAACGCACACAGGCATGCTGGCGCTAATCATATTTACGTCGTTACGTCCTTAGAAATTGCTGCCCCAAAGAGTTTCTGATAGTTCTGTTAATGAACCGGAAACGCATGATCCCTGACTCGATAACGATGGCGACGGAGACCCATTTGTGTGCTGCAAACGTTCAATACATTTGTACATGCGCGGGCCCGGATGTACATTGGATGCACGGATATCGTCGGTAGTCTGGGCATTCCGTCGTCAGACGCAGGGCCAATCCCACCCGCAGTATATGAAAACCTACCACAACGACTCTCCCTCCTATACCTGAATGCATGAAGGTTGGTTTTCAACGCGAAAATGGGTTACTCATATCCTTAAAATTTGCACAGGGACAAAGTGAGAGGCGGCTTCCTCATAGACCGGGATAGGTCAGATATTGGCATTTGCCATGCGCGCGCAGCCTGATGTGGGTTGGCATACACTCACGACCCACGATGTTCTGTCTCGAGCTGTTGTCGAATGAAGCGGTACAGTTATCGAACCTGAAAAGTGCAAGTAGCATACCTGAGGGAAATCTGGGTATCGTACTTGAGGTAGTCAAACCCTCAATTGTCCCGAAACAATTTCGCATCTCTCAGCATAGTCCAGCAGAGACGATTTTTGGGATGCAATTAACCATACCCCTTTTTCGTTCTTGTACGAACCAGGATACGGTTGACGAGTAAACCAATTAGCATCACTGTACTCCATAGGGGTTAACAGCACTAGTACCTGCGCGCTATCTGGTGGCGCAACATACGATTCCGGCATTCCTATTAGACGGATCAGGTCTCGGTACGGGGCATTGACAGGGATCATATGGAAATTCACAATGAATGTTGGCTGTCAGTGCCTTTTCAGTTTGATCCGAAGCAGCGAGCCTCCCTTCATATATCCCAGTCCACAACACGGAAATATCCATTCGTACTCGCGACATTATCGCCTGCGGAGTGACGTAGTGTCGCGGGGTAGCGGCCGTCACTGTAGTTGTTTCCCGCATCCTAGGGACGGGAGATGTAGAGGTTTGGATCCATGTGCCCTAGAGTATGTTGCAACGCTTAGATTATGCGCATTTCTGACCCAAGGGATACTATAAGATTAGCAGTCCTAGTAGCAAATGTCCTTGCTAATGTTGCATTAATACGGGGGCGGTTATCAGCCAGCGCGGCAAAACACTTGGCATACAGATGACACGCCTGGTATGCATTCCAGGCTTCATCATCAGCGGTGAGTTCGCATCACTTCCATATCGTCTGCACAGAAATGGGCCTACGGAATGTTAAAGCCCATCGTCGATGCCTCAGACATGCATAGCATAACTCCGAACACTGGGCACTCACCAGGTAGCTTCGCAACTCCCTCGCTCGCGTGGACCTCGTCTATAGAAGAGCGGAAAGTTAGTGTTCTGCCCGCATTCAATCGTCCGCGTCAGTCCCCCTACGCCGCGTAGTCTCTGAAAGTCTGACTTGCGAGCTCTGCAAACAATGTACACTCAACGAAAAGAGCAGCAAATTGCAACGTCGGATGGCGCTCCATGTTCATGATACTCTGCTATCTCGATAAAAGTGGGATCAATAGAGATTCCTCTATCGCATAACGACTTGGTTCATAATTTATGGGAAGACCTACTAGGGACAATCAACTAGGGGTAAGTGGGGCCTGATTCTTGTGCGTACAAGTGATAACTTTTTACGTCGCATAAGACCAATGATTCATTGGATATCCATGCCCCATTATCTTCTGAGCCGTAGTTCAGTTGGGTGGACCCGGAGTGGATGCATTTACTAACGGGTAACCGGGTATGGGCTTCCAGGGCTATTGAGTCTTATCAGCTCCACAAACATGGGGACTGGAGATTTCAGGACGGACGAACCCCAATCACTCAGCCATAAACCCGCAGAGTAGAACGACACCGCAGGCCAAAATTTACAGCCAAAACGTTTGCAGACCTCATCGCATACAAAAATACCGGTTCAGCTGACTCCACGCGTCTCTACATGCTCACGTGACTGAAGTTAGAGCCCTGCTGAGTACTCTGAGTCGCTGTTTCAGTCTCACTGCCACGATACCGTATTTATGAAGATACGTTGTTAACTTGTTAGTGGCATGTGCGAAGAACCCACGGAGTCGTGGTCAAGGTCGTCGGCAGGTTTGACACCTAGCGCTGCACCGCCTTGCGTTGTTCACGGCAATGCTTTCCATGGGAGTTGTCAGCTTCGAAGCGTGGCCGACACATTTGTCCGTGTGGGCGTCGTGGTAGTGCTGCTTATCAGTATGTCGGCACACTTCCCACCCGTCCCCGTATGTGATCCAGATCCCTGTCGCAGCATTTACCCATGTCATACCTTGCGGAATGGTGTAGGTGTCAACGAATCAACAAGTCCAAGGCCTTGAGTAGGTATCTCGTTTGGGTTCTTCCCTGGAGTGTTCGTCATTCCTTGGTTTTATCACGGAGTTATTGGTAGGAGAAGGACTGGATCTACTCTCGACGGGGCGGAGACCTCATCGGTGATCTCAAATACGGTCTACCAGGCCGACCGAGGCCTACGATGATGCCCAACACTTGGGGATGGGAGATGTTGTATGCATGTTCTTGAGGTGATCGTGTCCCCAGTAAAACACGTCCGTGCACATGCTACAAGCACTGACTTTTGCAGCTGAATTTGAGCTCGGCCACTATATGAAGATCCCTCCGCATAAGATGTTCTGATGGCAGGTAGGTCGTCCTCCGTGATTATACTTTTGGTTCGTTTACGTTAAACAGATAGTCGCCGCCATGGTCGCTGCAACGACACAGTTATACGTTCAATCCTGAATGATCAGCAACATACCGTACGACTCCAGCCGTATGCGCATGTGTGGACTGATACCAGCTGATACCTCGCGAAGCGACACGTGTTCGTAAAACCCAAAGGACTGGTAAGGGGCGGTATCGCTGCGTTGAATCCACCCTCTCAACTGTACTCTAGGGACACCTACAGAGCAACTTCTGTCATATGGGGTTCGTCGTACAGAGGTCTGTGTGGATCATACCATATAACTAACCACTTGGTCGTAGGTCTCCTGGGTCTCGCACTTCAGTTTTCCAACGGACGGCGTTATTATCGGTGGGCACATACGTCGAAAATTTCTGGCAGTAGCATTCTAAGGGTCTTCCTTGCAGTAACCCGTTTTCCCCATGCAACGCAGTGGGAAATAAAAAGTCCGACTTTTTCGTCGTTGCTGCAACTGCACCCGCAATACCTTGGGTATCGATGAAACGGTAGCGCCACACCTTGTACGATATTGTGTCGCACCATTCGTGTATTTGGACATAAACTCCACTCGTGGGCCGAGTACAATCGTGAAGCTTTCCTCGACTCTCCTGTGATGATGCGTCTCGGGCCTGTGTCAGCCGCTCTCGACTCCGGTCTGGGCGTGTCAGTGTTGGTGCTACTTTCCACATAGGTGGTTCCATCTCCCCTCATCTACATAGGCTACAACATCCCATGAACGGACGGAGTGTCAATTGTTGGGCATGGCCCAGTGTGCCAAAACGCGCCGCCGTGCAGCAGGAAGTGGTACATACCATGCAGGGAACAGCAGATGACGATAGAGTGGCTCGCACCTGCGGCGTCGGTGGTACGAATGGTATCACTGTGATGCCCATCGGCAGACTCTAACAATAAGGTGGTCCATTAGCGTTCAAATCAGCCGTTCCGTGTACAGACAGAACAGCATCTAATATATCGGAACGGTGATTTCATCGGTGGTTCAAGAAACGGGATACAGTACAAACCCAAGGTCTTCACTAATTTTTTCCTATGCGACTTCGGTGTACCACCGTCTAGGGTGACGGCAAGGATATGGTCATTCAAGATGACCAGTTATTTGCGGGAGAGTCCGTATGTGTCGACTGTATCTTTCCTATGAAAACCATGGTCGTGGTCGATGAAGTCGGAAACATACCCATGTTTGCTACACCACTAATACAGAGGGTACTTGTACTTGGAGCGGTACCTTGATTGTCTATAGCGAGAGTGCCCTCATTCGCACCCGACCACTTCGCTTGTTCTGCCGCCCGTGCGGCAAGTAACAAATCATGTTTCGATGTATGTGCTCCTGCATCAAGCATGATCCTAGGACAGTATACATTGAGAGATTCATAACGATATGATGTGCCAATGATGTTACCTACCGCCGCAAGTGGGCTTGATCATCACCTGGTTCCATCGAGAGCTCATGAGTATGTATTTGAGGGAACATAATCCGGTACATCTCCGAGAGAGCCTGCCGACGGGGTTTATGGTGACAACGAGGAATGTGATGTCGCTTACCTTCATATTTCCTTCTCTCCGAAAGTAATCCACCACCTGAAACATGTCACATGACCTCTGTGGAGACGAAAGAGTTGGCCTACCTTCGGTAACAATTCGTCGGCTTCTGCGCAGATCCCGCACCAACAGAGCCACAGGATCTACGGATGAATGAACCACCTTAAGCATCGAAAGGTAAAAACTTGAAGTTATCCTTGCCTTTCCTGTGATGTCCTCCTCCAGCGCTCGCTGTTCATCCTCGTCCTCTGTTGCATCGAGTCTCAGTTGGAGTGCCTGTATCTCTTGAACCACGGACAAAGTGTTGAGTTGCCTACATACGACGTTCAAGATGTGGACTACTGAATATTAGCAAACGTAGTGCTGACTTATCATAATCAATGTTCGCTGGAACAGCGATTCCAATACTAGTATATAACGTACCATAAAACAGGGAAATGATTTGACATGAAAAAGTACTCACCCAAGTGCATGGCATAGATTGCAGAAGGTAGCTATTATGTATCCGAGGAGCTATTGGTTATTAGGGTTAGTCCCATACTCATTTATGTCGATAGCAACACTTACACGAGCACCCTGAGTTTGCATAATGGACTTCGACTCGCACTCCAATTTTTTTATTTCGGCAACAAACCAATGTGGAGTGTCAGACGGTGCACGAAGAATTTGGCACCGCCTGTACAATGGGGGTAACGCAACTTTGTAGCGTGCATCCGGCTGTACAGTATTGGATTGCTGGCTGCCCCGAAGCAGGTTATATCTTGTTCCCCGGTTAGCATGTGACAACGTTGATGAGTGTGGTAGTAAACCATCCTCTAAAGTAGTAATATAATGGAAGTTTGCAGACAAACATGGTGTGACTGGCAAACCTTCTGTAGCACAAACGGATGATATGTCACTGGCTGGATCGGCGTTGATCACGTAGGGCAGCCTTGCGAGGAAAGTTATATCGCCAATCTACATTCAATGGAAGGATTGAGTAGGACGAGGCATCACAAGGATGAATACGCACATAATTCCTCAGATACTTGAGACCGAACATGTCTGAAAAGAACTTGGTTGCTCTATCCTTCTTCCGCCTATTCTGTACCACTGTAAGAGAATGTTTGGGGTCACCACATAGTCTGACGCACTGCAAGCTTGCGACATAGTCCACGTCCTGTAGGTTGATGCTGCGGGTACTAGATCAGTACTGTAACAGGTGGAACACCCAACAACGTACGATATCCACAAGTGCATAAAAGTGTTTTCTGCATATCCAAATGCACCGTCGGTATCATCGTACCATGCAAAGTGATCCTATGGACATACCGAATAGTTTTGAATCGTACTCTTCTCCGTACACAAGGTGGTGCTCTCCTCCAAACTTGTGGGCTTGCGATGGCACAAAACGGAGTAAGAATTCCATGTTCTGCGGCATGCATACCACTGTCCGGCACTACGTCTAATAAGGTCAAAAAGGTGAGCATCGCACGACCGCTTATAGAAAGCCCGCCATTCGCTGAATCCATTCGGTTGCCATCCCGATCAACACTATAGATGTCCGAACACTGTATGAGGGTTGTCACCAAATGTTTCCCGGCAAGACGGGTAGAAAAGGCTTTCAGCAGCAGCACAAAATGCTTATTGGTAGGAAGCGAGATGCCCTTTGCTCGATGCAGGACCAAGGTCGTATCGCTAGTACTGTGATACGCCGTGGCAATGTCAGTCTGATTTGCCATGCGATACTTCAACCATGTACCCCCAGATACACGGGAGACCACAGGTTGATAAGCAGAATCCTTGGGATCAATGCCAATAATCTGCATATCCCGAAAAACATTGCCAGTGCAAATAAGAATGCCATCGACACAGTCACCATAGTCACCCAGCTATCTGTATGAGGCACAAGACAAAGGTGACGATACATTACAACTCACTGAAAGTCGTTGACCAGACTTGTCAACCTGAGTTTGCCACCCGTCCAGCTCGAGTGAGTATGGGTGACGAACCGTATTCATGAGCCCCGGCACAGCAAAGCCGCCCCAGTCATTCTATGGTAACACCAACCGTGAGCCTTCATGCACATGGGAAAGAAAAATACCAACAAATGTAGTCGCCATTCCGCATGGCCCATCACAGCAACCAAAACATTGCCCGATGTCAACCATAACTCTGAGATTGTCCAACTCCCACCTACCCCAGACTACCCTCGCCGCACAGATAGATCGGGGAAAGTGGGCATGCTTAACGAAGTGGGTATTCCGAGTCAAATGGGCACGTTCTTGTTTGGACATGTTCTGAGCATGTTCTGCACGGGCACGCCACATTCGAGCATACGCGTGCTTGGCAAACACTGCCCAGTCCACGTCTTGAGTTGGAAGCTCTTCATCACAGACAACGTGTACCCAGCCCTGGCCAAGGTAGTATCCAAGACCAACTGCGAAGTAAGATCTGGTGTTTTTGTTGACATAGACCACGACAACGAGATCATCGACAAGGAAGGAGAGTGCAACGGTATCTCCAGTGAATCCATGGGGGTGGGTGCCACAGCGCGTGAATTCATGGTACGAAGCATGCTGGTCGTCAAGCGTGAACATGAGGTGCTTCTCATTGATGTCTTGGTTATGGGCGAGATGGAGTGTCTTGAACTTTGGATACGCCTTGATAGTCTCGTCGTCGGTGAGATTGAGTGGTATGCTGTAAATGCCGGATCCAGAGTATACTATGTCGATGGTGACCAGATCGCCCCAACTATGAGTACAAGCCAATATAACCCTGAAATGGTACGGAGAGTCGGGAAGGGGAAAGATGGGCAAGCACACTTGGATGCCTGTATTGCTGACAGTGAAAGTGCGAAGTTGCTGGGTCAGCGCACGCGCACGCCACTTCAGCCATGCAAGTCTGCAGTGATGTATTGGATTGGTCGAAGTCTTCCAGGAGTGAAGCTGGATGTTCCAGGGATTGCCGAGGCGCCACCATTTCATGTACTCCACTAGTCTGTGTCGTGCCCGTAGATGATAGCACGAGAAGGAAAACTTAATGATTACTAATCAACGAGTGACAATCTATCCTAAGGCCCGACACCATCCCCGCTTTAGACGAAACTCGCCCTCGAGTGTGTAAGTAGAGTAAGTAATCAACGGGCCATCCGAAATGTATACCATAGTGAAATGAAGGAGTGTCGTGCGTAGATAGAAAAGGAAAAAAAAAAGTTATCGTACTTTTTCGCCAGGCAGTGGCTGTGGGTCAGGCTGTGCAAAACGTCCCACGATCCTAATCGATGGCAGTCGCTTCTCCACAGCCTCGTCAGATCTCGCCGCCTGCGCTGCATCCTCACGGGCCCATGCCTTGCGGAGGGATTTGGGTAGGTACCATGCCGTTTTATTGTTGTCAGAGCGAAGTGTTGCAGGTCGGGTTTGGTTGATGTGCACCAGGTCCGGGCGAGTACGACCACGAAGGTCTTTGAGCTGTATGGTACCCTTATCTCGAACATCGTGGACGATCCAAGGGCCCGTCCAGTTAGGCTCTGCCTTCTGGGACTGGTTATTGCGGACTAGGACGTGATCTCCAACCTAGGGAGTAACACGGGCAAGGGTTACCCGGGTACCCACCCGGGTAATACCTGCGGGTATCACGTGGGTATGGGTTCACGGGTTACGGGTGTCGTGGGTGAATAACCTGTACGGGTGCGGGTAAGGGGGGAGCATACCCACTGTCCCGTGGGTCAACCCGTGGGTCTTGCAGAGATTGTGGAGGACATAATCTGTTATAGACTAGCTTAGACAATTTACAGGGCAACTCGAACATCTTATGGACCATGTCCTGTCAGACGTCAATCAGTATCTATGATATATAAATTTTTGCCTCTTGTACGGACTGGCATAGACTTGTTGCCCACCCCAGCAGCTGGATATACTCTCAGAGGAATCATGATACCCGACTCACCATCAAGAAATACACGGAGCCACCAAGGGCAAGCCCATGCCAACTCACCACCACCTGTCATCATATCTCCCACAAAGAAAAAAGGTCGACGAGTGGGAAACCTCTCCGATCTTGAGGTGTGGGATCAAACTGACCAGCAAATCATTGGTTGGTCCTGGAGAACTCATTTCACAGTGTGCTAATCCATTACCTACAACAGATGCAGCTACGGATCAGTGGAAATCAAAATGTTATGACCATTATTCCGTCAGTCTGATGCGTTATACCAATTCACGAAACCAACCCCAGTACCTTGAATTCAAATTTACGTGCAAGGTTGACCCGCAAAGGCACCCACCACAAACTCGCTGCCGTGAGAATACTTCCCATGGAACAAAGAATCTACTCCGAACTATGCGTGAATGTAATGCACGTCGTAATGTAGGAGAAGATGAGTCATCTGCTGCTGGTGCGCAGCAGACCCTTGAGCGCTCCATCTCGGAGTACACTCCAGCAAGACACCGTGCTGTGATAGCGATGCGTTGCTGTGTATCCAAGCGACCATTCAACATGGTCCAGGACCCACATTATGTCGAAGAAGTCCAATTGCTACGACCTGGCACATCCATCCCATCACCCATTACTGTATCCCGTGATGTTAATCTCATCTACGAAGAAGGTTCAAAATTAGTAAAAGAATATTTCTCGGTAAGTGGTTCCATACTGCCAATGGCATGTACTGTGGTAATACTCATTGTCATATTATTTATACCAGAAATACGAAGGGTCAGTTCACCTCGTAGTTGATGGATGGACAGCTCCATTTGCATATTCTTACCTCGGTGTAATTGTTTGCTGGTTTGCCAATGGTAAGATATGGAAAATGACACTTGAATTCATCCGGTCAGTTACAATCCACTCCAGTATTCATAGCCACCTCATACTGAGTACCCCTTCCATAGATTAACCAGTAGGCACACTGGCGACTACCTGGCAAGGACGACTGCAGACTGTGTGAGACGGTTTGGATTAGAGACAAAGGTGAGTTTTGTGCTGCCAACTTATGGATAATAGTAATTATTTCCATTTACTTAGCTCCATGCCCTTACTATGGACAATGCCAGTAACTGTGATCTACTGGCTGACGAGCTCACGAACCATATTGATGGTTTCCGTGGAAAGTTGTCTCGTGTGCGCTGCTTTCCACACACAGTCAACCTCATTGTCAAGGTTAGTGCCGTCTACCTACTCGGACCATATTGGCTTACATAATACCCTCGAAGGGATTTTTATCATTTTTCTATCGCAAACCAGCAAAGCGCAGGAAGGTCGTGAAAATAGCAAAGGGTAAAAGACGACGAGCCTCAACCTTCGAAGCACCCTTGACTTTGGGAGAAAATGGCTCGGAGACAGAGGAAGTCGTCATCGATGCTGGTGACAACCTTTCGTCCATGGCGGATAATGACCTCATCACACTAGAAGAAGAGATGCATGCAGATGAGGGCCAGGTTGGAAATACGGATGCCAGTGAGCCCACTGAGCCAGAAGTAGACGAAGCCAAGCAAGCACATGATGACGCAGCGGTGCACTCTGTTCACGCTCTCGCAATCCGTGATATGGGGGCTGCTGGGATCAGGATGACTACACTAGACGAGAAAGTTGCACTCGGTATCATGCCTAGTGATTTGCCAGGCCCGGCCTCGAGCCCCGAGCCGAGCCGAGCCGAGCCCTCTAGGGCCGGGCCCGAGCCGGGCCCGCAGAACGGCTTGTGGGGGCTTTGGGCTCGGCCTGGAGTTTGGCAAAGCCTGAGCCGGGCCCTCAAAAGCCGGGCCCAGCCGCCGAGCCGGGGCTTCGGTGGCTGATTGGGTGCGGCAAACACCGAGACCTATAACAGTTATTTGTAATCATCATGTACCCTTGAACTCTATTCTCGATCACCATACACCGCAATGTCGGACCCTGTAGTTACTAATGGTGACGTCGGACAGTCACGCCCTCGGCGTCTGCCAGCCCCCTCTGCCCGAATTACCTCTGCCGAGAATGCTGCCGAGCTAGAGCTCACTTCCCACAGGCAGGCTCAAGCAGCTATACGGAGGACCAAAAATACTTCCAAACGCAAGGCAGAAACGAGTCCTGACCCCTGCGAGGACTCTTCGACTGACAGCAACTCTGACATAGAAAGCTTGCCACCAAAAAAAAGGCTTTTAAGAGGTGGGTATTTAGTTTATCTCGGATTGTGCGGCGTAACATATAACATAATCTCTATCACTTACTAACTTAGGGAAAGCTCGCGACGTGTCAGATTTAATTTCGGACAATGCTCTTACCTCATCCCAAGGCCACCCTGGCCTGCAGGAAGAGAACGTGCCATTCGAACCCACTGACACGGGTCCAGACGGAATTCTCCGGGATATCAAAATAGTTGACTTGGACGAGTCGGAAGGCCCATCAAGGAAACCGCGTGTAGAGCGCAGCCAGGACATCGACGCTTTCTTCTCTGCCGCGTTCACGATGGGGGAGAAAAAGTATAGAAATTGTATGCCCTGCTCGTAAGTATTTCCTGCTTTTATTTACTAGACTATTACTGAGCATTCTGCAGCAAGATGAAAGGCAAGAAGGTTTCCATCGTTAATGAAGTGACCACTTTACGCCGGCATATGCAAGCACACCACAAGGTATAGATCGTCTCTGTTTTTTTTCTTTCTTTCACCAGCCGCTGACAAAATCATAGGCCGAGTACCTTAAGTGGGCTGCCACCACCAATTTCGCCTCCATGTTGCCTGTGGATACCAAACGGCGCCGGCAAGAAATAGCCTTAAGTGCCCAGCCCAGCCTCGACGGTCACCTCGCTCCCAAAGACCAGGTTCTTCACTACTCTGAGTCGGCCTTTCGAGAAGTCGCGATTCAATGGCTCATCGAAACTGATCAGGTGCGCACTATATATCATTGTTCAACTCTCCGTCGCTAACACACTTTCAGCCCATCATTGTTTTGCAAAACCCGATGTTCAGACAGATGATCAACCTCGCCTCACGTGCAAAAAACAGTGTCAAGATCCCTAACTACAAGCAGACCCGACAAACAATCATCGATCTCTTCAAATCTCACCTCCGTGAGCTTCGCAAACGACTGCAGGTACGTCGTAGGTTGTATGAACCTGTTCGCTTATGAAATTTATCTCAACAGAGCGAAACTGTTGCAGGCAACGTGAACTTCACCTGTGACGCTTGGCAGGCTTCTAACGTCGATGGGTATTTCGCTGTTACTGGATCCTGGGTAGAAGAACCATCACGCGGCGTATGGAACATTGAAACGGCACTTTTGGGTTTCGTGCAGCTCAATAATGCACATAACGGTACTCGCCTTGGGCAGGCACTCTACAAGGTTGTTCAGCGTGTTGGGGTCGCCCATAAGGTCAGTCCAGACAAAGAAAGATTATATCCGATAAGCTGATATATGTATGACTCCCAGGTCGGCTATGTCACTTGCGACAATGCAACCAACAATGATACGATGATGCAAGAGTTTTCCGACCGTATTGCGTCCACCACCGGGGTGTCTTTCGATCCGAAGAAGCGTCGTCTCCGGTGAGAAGCATCTCAGGTGCAATCAGACGAAACACTAAACTCATCCCAGCTGCATGGCTCATATCATAAATCTCGCCACTCAGGCATTTCTAGCCGCGCATAGCAAGTCACAACATTTTGACCCCGCTGACCCGGACACCAATCTAACTGCTGCCATACGAGATGGCATCGATCGCGACGAGGTTGGCCTTGTGCGTGCGATCGTAGTCAAGGTGAGTTTGTTGTTTGTTATGTACGCAGTACGATGGGGCCAGCTAATAATCTTCTCATTTTTACACTCCACAGGAGCGCTCTTCTGCAAAGCGCAAAGAGTTATTCCGGCGGCTTCAAACGTGCACGGATGATGGCCGTGAACTCCAAAACCCCGGGGCGCCGTTGCAACTCCTCCTTGATATGAAGGTCCGATGGTCTTCTACGTTCTTAATGCTTCGTCGTGCACTTGATTTAAAGAAGGTTAGTTTCGAACCTGTCATCCACCTCACATGTACTCATGACTTCGCAGGATGTTAATCGTTTCGTTCGCCATCTCAGCCTGCAAGAACGTGATGCAGACAAGCGCCTGAAAATTATGGAACTCGAATTAACAGAGGTTGAGTGGGTTCGCGTGCAGCGTTTGCTGTCCCTCCTTAGTGTATGACGTTTTACACATATCACAACTGTCCAGCGTGTTCACCCAGTCCATAGTATGCGGAGAAGGCCCAGCATGCATTCTCCTCAGAGCAGGGCCCGGCACTCCATACAGCACTTCCTGCGTTAGAAGCGCTTCACAAGGCTTGGTCGACCCGCAAGAGTTCAGCAAAATATAGAGACTTTACCAGCGGTCTGAATGCGGGGTTGGCCAAAGTCAGCCAGTATTACGAACGGACTGCAACATCTGACGCTCATATCATGGCTATGCGTGAGCTTTTTTTTTTTCTTGTCAAAACTGCATATTCACGACGCGATCGACCAGTACTCGATCCCGCACAAAAGTTGAACCACATCCGGACCTACTGGGGGGAAGAACAGCTTGGGAAGGTTATGCAGTATGCCGCAGACATGGTGCGTCACCACCACACTAGCATTTGATATGCTATCGCTGACGCAAGGAAACAGTACAAAGAGCGCTACAACTTATTGCACAAGGGTGCTCCGACCTTAGCGACTGCAACCGCAGGCCAGCGCGTCACGACCGACAACCCGAAGTTACGCGCCCTCCTTAGCGAACTCTCTGACGAAGAAGGGGATGAGGCATCGTCCTTCACAGCTGATGCGGACAGCCAATCGAGTGACCCCTCACAGCCGTGGCTCCAAGGTTTCCACGCCTATCTCAACACACATGAACATCTGGGTGACCTTTCTATTGTTCGCTGGTGGGGTATCAATGCGCCGCGCTACCCAATTTGGGGTTCTCTTGCGAGGGACTTCCTTCCCATCATGGCTTCGTCGGTTTCTTGTGAGCGCGCATTCTCTTCAGCCGGGATTACTATTAGCAAGCGCCGCAACCGTCTGAAGGCCGATGTCGTCGAAGCATTGCAATTCTTGAAGTGCCTCGCCAAGAAGAAGCTCCTCTTTCGTGAAGACCCATCTGTTGTCTCAGATGCCGATCTGCTGGATGCCCAGGTATCTACCTCAACTACATGTGCTGACGATGGTTTAGATTTGATTGATGACATGGATCTTGAGGAGGGGCTGGGTGACGAAGACGAGGACGAGGATGTCTTCGTTCAGTCATTGGCTGACAATTAGACATTACCACTCCCCACTCTTACTACAGCAATGTTTTCCTACTAAATCTGTCGTGTCGCGTTGTGTACTGTTAACTTTTTCTCTGCCGTCTCCATAATCACTAGTAAGCCCCGGCTCAGGCCGTCAGGCCGCGGCTTTGGGCCGAGCCGAGCCCTTATATAGGGCTTTTGGCGGCTCAGGGCTCGGCCCTACATTTTTTCAGGCCCTGAGCCCCCACAGGCCGGGCCTAAGCCCCGGCTTTCAGGCCGAGCCGGGCCGGGAAAACACTAATCATGCCCAAAGTGAGTCCACTTGTCTCGTGAACCCAGTGAGTAAATAAACTAGCTGTGGTTAGGTTGCTGGCCTTGCCCGCAGGGTGCATGATAGTGCACACCTTCAAGTTGAGTTGGAACGGATTGTCACTTCCCTTTCTAGCTCGGGTATTGCGGGCAAGGTTCAGCTTGACCGACGTGTTCCAACACGCTGGAACTCAGACTATACTTGCCTCAAGTCACACTTGCAGTTTCGGGACGCCATCACAATCCTCACTGCCAAAGAAGACTTAGGATTGGAGAGGTATGCGTTAACGAAGGCTCAGTGGAAAGTTGCCGATGACTTGGCTGCTGTCCTTGAGGTGAGTTGTGTGCAGTCTGACATGCTGCGGCTGGCATCAGCTTACTCATCGTTTGGTGCAGTTGTTTGAAGAACTCACACTGCGGTTTTCCAGAGCGGACGTGCCACTTGTATACGAAGTCATCCCAATGCTTGAACGCCTAGAACATATGATGACTAGAGTCCGTGATGAACCACGGGAATTACCTGTGGTTCGGATTGCAGCCAAGGCAGCCCTCCTCATGATTGGCAAGTATTATGCATTAACTGATGACAGTGAAGTCTACCGGATCGCTATTGGTACGTGTCCACTCATGACTATGCTTTAAGTCCAAGTCCGTACTTATTCATGTAGTCATGTGTCCGGACAAGAAGGCGGAGTGGTTCGACAAGAATCCTGACTGGCGTGTTGAAGACCGGTTGACAGTTCGGCAGGTGGTGCAGGAACGTTGGGAGAAGACATATGCAGCATCATCCGGACATTTAGCAGCACGAGACAGTGTTGCTGCCAGTGTTTCCTCCCCCCTCAAGGTCAGTCACCAGTGGCTAACATTTATCACGCCATTTTCATGTACCATCTTCCAGCGCAAACGTTCTAAATGGGTGATTGATGGCTCTGACGACGAAGATGATGTATTTTCTTCGAACCCAGACTCGATTGAAGCGTATCTCGACTCGCCGACGATCACCAAGTCCGAACTGAAGGCTGCAGGTGGTGTGCTGAAATACTGGGAGAACCGGCATACCGTAACTCCTCGTTTGGCTCAGATGGCACTGGACTTTCTGTCCGTACCAGGTATGTATGCGTTATTACATCGAGAGTAGTATGGATCACCTCACTGCGGTTGGTAGCGTCCTCGGTTGATGCCGAGCGTGCGTTCTCGGGTGGCCGTCTACAGGTTAGTCATCTGCAACATCGCATTAGCTCGCAGAGCTTCAAGGCTCAAGTTGCTGTCGGATCGTGGTATGGTTCTCCGGTACTTCCAGAGACGAAGAACATTGCTGGTATAATTAATAAGAAGATGCAGCGGCGTAAGGCTACTGAGAAGTCTATTACAGCCACGGACCTTACTGTGGAAGAATCCAGTTAATTTTTGGCCAGTACTACAATAGATACTGATTCATGCTCTTTCGTATAATGCTTTAACCTGCTTACCACGGCTGCTCAGACAGACAACTAGTACCCGTGGGTTGACCCGGGTACCTGGGTAAGTGCCCGTGGGTTAACCCAAACCCACCCTCCTGTACCCAGGTCAGGTGCGGGCAAATCATTAGAGTGGTGTAAACCTGCGGGTATAACCCGGGTATGACCCGGGTTAACCCATGTTACTCCCTACTCCAACCTGGTAAGTCACCCGCTTTCTCCTTCGGCGCTTTGGTTTAGCCCTCTCCCCCTCTGTAGGTTCATCCTCCCCACTGGGCACACGTGCATCGAAAGCACGTTTATCACGTTCCACCCGAGCTGTTTCCCGAGCCATTGCCTCCTGACGTTTGGCATGTAAGTCTGAGACTCGTTGTTTATGCTGGTCGTCTGATGGTGGGGGTATTTCAGGCGCTCGCAGAACAGGCTCGTCGCAGGCGAGGCGCGGTTTCCGGCCATACAGGAGCTCGAAAGGTGACCATTTGGACCCTTCCCGGTGGCGGATGTGAGATGCAAACAGGGCTGCATCTAAAAACTCATCCCAGCGTGATTTGTCACCAGTCGTGTTCATACGGAAAAGGTAGCTCTCGAGTATGCCGTTGAAACGTTCCACCTTGCCATTTGTGCGTGGGTGATATGCCGAAGTGGTAAGTCGTTTTATGTTGGCCTTACGAAGGAAGGCTGAGACGATTGGTGCCAGGAAGTTCTTGCCGCGGTTGTAACGGCCCGTACTTTTTCACTACTGGTTGTAGCGTAGTCTTAGCGTAGTTTACCATATTTATCCACTCTCTGGTTAGGGTTACTTAGACGCTTTACTTAGTCAGCTGCTTTGTCAGCGTAGCCGCATTGACTCAGCGTGGAGCGCTGCAGCCAATAGCGTTTATCTCTCTTTGTTTGGTTTGTTCTACGACGTTCCACGGTACAAACACTCTAGTTAGTATAAGTACCGTCTCTCTTGTCGTAGACACTCCAATCGAGTTCATTTGTGCTCTTGTGCATTAACTCTTTCCCTAAGTCCTCTACTCTATATCAGTCAGGAGTAACCGAGTATAGTCCTTGTGATTATAAGCGTTACACTTGAACTCGATTCCCAATACTCCCTTACTCCGCTTGTGCCCAGGCATATAGGGCAACGTATACCCGGACTCCAGGGTTAAGGAGCTTTGCTTTCTCGTTTTTCTTTCTTCACGAGACGACGCCTTTAGTCTCGTCCCCTTTACGGCAAGGGGTTGTGTCGAAGAAGAAACTTAGTCAGTAGTCCCGCTGTTCGTCAAGAGCAGTGTGAAGGCGCAACCCACATTAGGGGGTGGAAGCGCATAGTTTAGCAGTAGTGCCCCTACGTCACGGGAGGTAGAAACGTACTACCAGTATTCCCAGTTACATCGTACTATAGTTAAGACAGAGTACCGCCACTGAGGGCAGGGAAAATCTCGTCACCATTCCTCGCGTCAAGAAGTCGGAGTCTTTGGCTCCCCGTATTAGGTTTTCTCCTTACCTTAAAAAGGAAGAATCGCCCGCTCCCCCGCTCCTGTTCGCTCGGGAAGTAACGCCCCTTGAGCAACAAATCTTCGGTACTCCCGAACCTCTCCTCCCTCGCCTTTCGCCTCTCCCTCTTCGCTCTCCCTCCCCCGACCCCAATCTACTCGGTTTCGTTCTGCACGTTCCGTACAGCTTACGGAACAGACAAACTATCCGCCCTCCCCCACGTACCCCAGTAACTTTCACCGGTCATGGACCAATTCAACCAAGACCAGCTGCAGTTCATGCAGCAAATGACCGCGTTGATCTCGGCACAGGTCGCCAACCAAGTGGCGCAGCACGTCGCCAATGCGGTGGCCGGCGCGCAGCAGCAGCAGGGCGGAGGGGCCGCCGCTAACAACCCCAACCAGAACGTTGACCCCACGAAACGGGGCGTCGCAGACCCAGGAATGTTTGATGGGTCTATTAGTAAATTCGAAGAGTGGTGGGCCAAAATGAAGGCCTTCATTGTTACGGCTCAGTCGACTAGTCCCCGGGCCAGGACCTTGATGGTCTGGACGCGGATGACCGGACCGATTGCCGGAGCATACGCGCGGGCGCGTATTGACCAGTGCCTCCCCACCGGCACGTGGCCCTCTTACGACGACTTGGTGGCGGAAGTCGAAGCGCGCTTCAGGCCGCTTCACAACAAAGACTGGGCTAAAGATCAGCTCAGCAAAATTCGGCAAGGATCGGCCAGAACGGAAGAGTTCTTGGCCAAGTTTAACGCACTTAGGACCGCATCCAGGGTATCCGATGATTACGCCATCTTCATGCTGGAGAGGGCCATCCGCCCCGAAATTCTTCAGCAAGTTTTCGTTCAGGGACGCCGAAAGGCTACCTGGGCTGAATACGACGTCGAGGTCAGGTGCCTCGGTGCTGCCCTGGAGGCAGTTAGATTAAAGACTGGCGGCGCGTCCTCTCGATGGGGACAAGGTTTTTCAAGACCCTCGCCCGGGGTGACATCAGGGCAAGGCGCACCCATGGACATTGGGGCTGCGCAGGGCGGTTCTGGAAGCCGTCCTAAAAAGGACTTTTCTAATTATCAGTGTTACGCGTGCGGCCAGAAAGGCCATATTTGCCCGCACTGCCCGCAGGCGGGAAACAAAGGCAAAGGGCGCCAGGTGCGCTCTGAAGGTGTAGACCCACGGCTGGCCGCTATGGATGGGATGACGTTTGAGCAGATAGTCGCTCACGTCTCTAAGTTAAAAGAATCGGAGCTGCAGTGAAGTCGGGTCCTGCAGGCTCGGACAATGTTAGTACTGGACTTGTTTCTTTTCTTCCATATAGTTTCTCTTCTCGTTGTCGCTCAGTTTCATCCTCTAAAAGTAGTTTAAAAGACAACACAAAAATAGAAAATACAAAAGCACAAAAAAAGGTTTCGTTTTCGGACATACTTACTGTAAATAGGTTTTCTTCTCTTTCCGTAGATAGTATGGACGATGATTCGGACTCTGTACCTACACCGTCTGTTGGAGGGTCCCGAAAGGGCTCGGGACTGGACGTTAAACTGGCACCGCTTAATTCTCCAAGCAATAAAACTCCCAAAAATAGCGTTTCGGAAGGATCCGAGTCGGTTAGCGATGCTCAGGCGACAGTACCGCCAAAATCCCGAGTTCGCACGCTCAACTTAAAGGATCATGTTGCTGTACCTATAATTATTCGCACTAGGAAGGGTGACGCACACGCTGTGCAGGCCTTGTTGGATTCCGGTGCCACTGGTGTTTTCGTGGACACTAAATTCGTCGATCGAAAGAAGCTTCCAAAGTTGTCTCTCCCACGCGCTGTGGACGTATTTAATGTCGATGGTACTCTTAACTCCGCTGGAAGGATTACTCATCAAGTACCGCTTAGAGTTCAGTTCGGAGATCACTTCGAAGAGTTAGTAGCCGATGTCACGGATCTGGGATCCCACGACATGATTTTGGGTCACACGTGGCTTGCCACTCACAACCCGGAAGTCAATTGGAAAACCGGTGAAATCTCGATGAAGAGGTGTCCTTGTAGTTGCAGGCAACTCGCGCCGAAGCCGGCCTTCGTTAGACGTATCGAAAAGGAGGAGGTCCAGGCCCTCGAAGACTGGCATAACATATTCAGAGCCGACAGGCAGGAGGCCCCTAAAAAGGACAAAACCCCTGAGGAACTGGTTCCAAAGGAATACCACGAGTATTTAAGCGTCTTCTCTGTCCAGGAATCCGAACGCATGCCGCTTAGGAAACCTTGGGACCATGCAATAGAACTAAAGGAGTCGTTTGTTCCGAAAAAAGGAAGGTTGATCCCTCTCAGCCCTGATGAGCAAACCGAAGTTAGCAACTTCGTTGATGGACAGCTTAAGAAGGGTTACATTCGGCCTAGTAAATCGCTGCAAACTTCTCCCGTGTTCTTCGTCCCAAAGAAGGATGGAAAGAAGTGCATGGTACAGGATTACCGATATTTAAACGAGCATACAGTCAAGAACTCGTACCCGCTCCCGCTTATCTCGCAGCTTGTTGACAAGTTGAAAGGGTGTAAATTATTTACGAAGATGGACCTTAGGTGGGGATACAACAACATTCGGATCAAGGAAGGTGACGAGTGGAAAGCTGCTTTCGTCTGTCACCGTGGAGCCTTTGAGCTGCTGGTTATGTTTTTTGGCTTATGTAATTCCCCCGCCACGTTTCAGAATATGATGAACGACATCTTCGGTGATATGGAGGACGTTCTAGTAGTGTATATAGACGATCTTATGATATTTACGAAAACGGACGATGAAAAGGAGCATGACAGGATCGTGCTAGAGGTGCTTAGAAGGTTGAAGGAGAACGACTTGTTCGTCAAACCGGAGAAGTGTCTGTTTAAACAAAAAGAGGTCGATTTCTTGGGTATGCTAGTTGGCACGAATGGAGTTAAGATGGACCCCGCTAAAGTCGCTGCTGTGCACGATTGGCCGGTCCCCACTTCCGTTCGTGGAGTTCGAGGCTTCCTTGGCCTTGCGAACTTTTACCGACGATTCATAAAGGATTTTGCGCAGGTCGCGCGCCCCCTTAATGATCTCACTAAAAAGGACACTCCGTTTCTCTGGTCCAACAAGTGCCAAGTAGTGTTTGACATGCTTAAGGAAGCCTTCACGACCGCGCCTATTCTTATGTTCCCCGATCAGGATCGGAAGTTCCGCTTAGAAACCGATGCCTCGGATTACGCAACCGGGGCCGTGCTCTCGGTAGAATGTGATGACGGTCTCTGGAGACCAGTTGCCTATTCGAGTCATTCGCTTAGTGGAGCAGAGCTTAATTATACGGTTCACGACAAAGAGATGCTAGCCATCATTCGCGCTCTAGAGCAATGGCGTCACTACCTTGAGGCAACTCCGTACCAATTTGAGATCTGGACGGATCACCACAACCTTAAGTGGTTTATGACGTCGCAAAAGCTTCAACCATGCCAGGCGCGTTGGGCGCAGTATTTTAGTCGTTTTAACTGTATTATCGTCCACAAACCAGGAGTTTCGATGGGACGACCAGACGCTCTCTCTCGCCGCGAAGACTTAGTAGAAAATCGCGAAAATGCTAAATCTGAGGAGTCGCTATTTATTAAACCTGAACAAGTGCGCACTGTGTGCTTAGAAAATCCCTTCATAGAAGAACTACGCAGTGTAACGGCCGAGGTTGACGCTGGAACGCTCGACCGACGCGACGGTTTACTGTATGACGGAGACAAAGTTTTCGTGCCTGAGGCACTTAGACAGAAGGTACTCGCTGCTCTTCACGATTCACCCCTAGCGGGTCATCGAGGCGTAAAAGGAACTCAGGAGTTGATCACACGCTGGTTCACGTGGTCCACCTTGAGGCCCGATGTCGAGGAGTACGTAAAGCACTGTCAGACGTGCCAAGCTAGCAAGCCTAGTAACAAGCCGCTGGCAGGCGAACTCAAATCTTTACCTGTCCCTGATGGGCCTTGGAAGGATCTTACAACCGATTTTATGGATATAGGAGTCAGGAGCTCCTCTGGAAAATCTTACGTCCTAGTCGTAGTCGATCGATTCTCTAAGGAAGCAGAGTTCATCCCCTGCACCGAAAAGGAAACTGCCGCTAGTACGGCACGGCTTTATTTAACTCACGTCTGGAAGCATCACGGCCTTCCGCAGTCTCTCGTCTCGGATCGCGGACCGCAGTTCGCATCTCAGTTCTCGAAGGAATTATTTAAGATGTTGGGTGTCGAGCAGAAGCTCTCGACGGCGTTTCATCCACAAACGGATGGTCAAACAGAGCGGTTGAACCGCGAAATTCAGCAGTATCTACGGATGTATGCAAACCATCAGCAGGAACGATGGGAGGATTGGCTTCCCCTAGCTCAATTCGCGTATAACAACTCCAAGTCTTCTTCTACTGGCAAGTGCCCCTTTGAAGTTACTCGTTCGTATACACCACGAATGGGCGTCGAGCCGACGACTTCTAAGGTGGAAGCGGCGGAGGAGACCGCTAAAGACTGGTTCCAGGTGTTCCAGGAAGTGCGCAAAAGTTTGGGAAAAGCTAGGACTCGTCAGAAGACTCAGGCAGATAAACGACGATCCCCTTCCCCTGCTTACTCCGTAGGCTCGCAGGTTTGGCTGGCTACCGACCATTTATCGCTGAAGGATCGGCAGAGCCGAAAGTTGACCGAAAAGTGGATAGGCCCGTACGAGGTCTCAGACGTTTTACCCAACGCCGTTAAGTTAAAGTTGCCGCGCTCGATGCGCATACACCCGGTAGTGAATGTTTCACGGGTGAAACCTTATCTCGGTGCTCTTGATGGGCAACCGGTTACTCGGCCCGGCCCACAACGGGTTACGGATGAAGGAGATGTCGAGTTTGAAGTCGAAAAGGTTGTTGATTCCCGCTTGAAGCGTGGCAATCTTCAGTTCCTCGTTCATTGGAGGGGATACCCGGAGGAAGATCGCACTTGGGAGCCTAGATCCGCTCTTAAGAATGCCCAGGAGGCGATAGACGATTTCTACAAACTCCACCCCGGTGCCCCTCGGAAACTTCGTTTGCTCTCGACCGAAGGTCTCTTTTTCTCCGCTGTACCCGACCCTTTGACTGCTGTGCAGCCTATCTGGTCTCGCCTGGAAGTCGAGCCATATGAGGGGATAGTGTAACGGCCCGTACTTTTTCACTACTGGTTGTAGCGTAGTCTTAGCGTAGTTTACCATATTTATCCACTCTCTGGTTAGGGTTACTTAGACGCTTTACTTAGTCAGCTGCTTTGTCAGCGTAGCCGCATTGACTCAGCGTGGAGCGCTGCAGCCAATAGCGTTTATCTCTCTTTGTTTGGTTTGTTCTACGACGTTCCACGGTACAAACACTCTAGTTAGTATAAGTACCGTCTCTCTTGTCGTAGACACTCCAATCGAGTTCATTTGTGCTCTTGCACATTAACTCTTTCCCTAAGTCCTCTACTCTATATCAGTCAGGAGTAACCGAGTATAGTCCTTGTGATTATAAGCGTTACAGCGGTCGGATAGGATTTCGCTAGGGAACCCATAGTGTAGGATTATATGGTCCCAGATTGCATCTACGACGCGCTGTGAAGTTGCGACAGGCAATGGGATTGCTACGGGCCAGCCAGTTGCATGATCAGCAAGGGTGAGGATCCATTTATTACCACGTTTTGAGACGGGCATCTCAATAAAATCCATACCCCAGCGCTCAAATGGTTCGCATGGCGGGAGTGGGTGCATTTCCTCCAGCTCTTGACCCTTCCGATTAGATGAGAAGATCTGGCACTGAGGGCATGAGGCACAGTAAGTTTCAGAGTCGGCATGACGCCGAGGCCACCATCCCCGCCCCTTCAGGAGTTGACGAAGGCCTTTAGGACCTTGGTGCCCATATTCATTATGGAGGATATCGAGCAGGTCTGCACGATGGGTTTTCGGGATGACTGGCGAGCGTTCTGATCGGTCCGGACCAACAAAGGTGAGGACCTCGTCCTCCGGGTCCCACTCGAAGAGATGGAGTCGAATGCGGGCTTCGCGGACAGCCTCTTTTGGGTAAGCAGAAACATCATCTCCTCGCATGATTGCTGGGACTAAAAGGGGCCAGTCTGTAGGGTCTAGGGCATCAGCCGGAGGTGGGGTTGGGGTAAATGCAGCTAGTGTAGAATAGTCTGCCCGTCGCGAAAGTGCATCGGGGACAACCATCTCGGAGCCGCATTTATAAATGATTGGGGCGTCGATAGCAGCGAACTCGTCTAGCCAGCGAGTGAGTCGCTTCGTTGGCTCTCTTTGCTTCCGGAGGTACTGTAGTGAAGCATGGTCGGTGCGTATGACCACACCGCCGCTAGCACCATCTAACCAGTGACTGAACTTCCTCCAGCAGTGTAAGATCGCAAGTAACTCGCGCTCCTGGGCTGGGTAATTCCGTTCTGCTGCTGACGACAAGGATCGTGACTTGAAAGCCACAGGGTGCCATAGGCCATCTTCAGCCAATTGTTCGACCTCTCCCCCCAGTGCAAAATCTGAAGCATCCGTATTTAGCCGTGTAGGCCGGTCCTCTATCCACGGTTGTAAGACTGGAGTTTCTGTTAGTCGCGCTTTCAGTTCCTCGAAGGCCGCTTCGCATTTTGCTGACCAGACAACAGGTTCTCGTTTCTTAACTCCACCAGCCGTGAGGGCATGAAGTGGTGCAGCAATGTGGGCAAAGTTCCGAATAAAGCGACGGTAGTATGAGGCGAGACCGAGGAAAGAGCGTACTTCGGACACATTGGTCGGACGAGGCCAATTACGGATCGAGGTAAGCTTTTCATCATCCATTGCTATGCCTTTTTCGGACAGGATGTGTCCAACAAACTTGATGGTATGGCAACCGAAGACTGATTTCTCTGGATGACAGAACAAGTCGTTTTTCTCAAGAGCCTCGAGGACCTGACGGACATGGTCCAAGTGTTCCCCCTCTGACTTCGAGTAGATGAGTATGTCATCGAGGTAAACTAAAACGAACTTGTCAAGAAATGGCTCGAGAATTTTATTCATGACTCGCTGAAAAGCCGATGGCGCATTGGTAAGGCCGAAAGGCATGACAAGCCATTCGAAATGGCCGTAGCGACAGCTGAAGGCTGTCTTGGGTATGTGTGCCACGGCGAGACGCATTTGGTGGTATCCTTGCGAGAGGTCAATCTTCGAAAAGACCCTTGCTCCACCTAGCTGGTCGAGGCATTCGGTAATGCGGGGAAGTGGATATTTGTCCTTGCGGGTGACTTCATTGACTGCCCGGTAGTCAATACACATCCGCAGAGAGCCATCTGCCTTCCGGACGAAGAGTACGGGTGACGACCACGGTGAGCTCGAACGCTGGATAAATCCTTTGTCGAGGAGATTTTTAAGTTGCTTCTGTAGCTCTTCCAGCATCCGTGGTGACATTGGGCGACCCTTCTGAGCAATTGGTTTCGCATCACCGGTATCGATAAGCATGTTTAAGTCTTGCGAGACTGCGGGGATGTGTGGTACACCCTGCGGAAACCTTGAGCGATACCGAGAGAGGGTAGACGATAGTTTCGACTTGAATTTGGACTCCTTCAGGTCCGGACTGATCTTAGGCGTCCCCAAGACAGCTGCCTCCTCGGAACCTGGTGCGGGATCAACTCTGGGACCCCCCTCCTCTGCACCAGACCCACTCCTTCCATCTACTAATCCCCCTATAGTGTCCCCCTCCCCTGATAGCATAGCCACGAAACATTCAGTACCTTGCTTCCGCATTGCACGCCGGAAAGCATGGCGAGTCAATAAAATTGAACTAGCCTCGGACTCCGAGTCGGACATAGCAGCCAAGTGGGGCAGTGAAGGCTTGGTAGGTGGTATCTTCGATGGGTGAAAGTTGTGAAGTTTTCCCTTTTGGTCTCGAAACCGAAGTAAATCCGGTGCGATAGATTCGACATAGCGATCGAAGAAATCGAGACCGAGGATCAGGTCATACCCTCGGAGGGGTGCTAGCTTTACGCCCTCGAGGTTACCCTTAAATTTCCCGAAATGTAGTGTAAGTTCAACTCGATGTGCCTGGGTGATTGTCTCCCCCAGAACACCTTGTAATGTATATGGCTCGTCACGGCGGGGTTTGAGTTTGCCATGAGCCTTGACCCATGTCTCAGAGAGATAAGAGCTGTGCCCTCCTCCTGTGTCCAGTAAGATCCGACATGGCTTACCATGGACTGGGAGGGTCAGGGCAACACTCGTACCCCAGCGGTTCTTGTCATCATCCGAATGTAAAGCGGCAAGAGGAGGCTCTTCTATGAGCGACCGTCGATCGGGTAGCGTAAACGGTAGAGATTGCTTGGGATCAGATGTTACATCCCGAACGACAGTATATAATTCCTCTTGACCTGCAGTCCCATTTCCCTTCGCCCTCCCAGAGCCTATAGACTCTTCTTCGCTGTCAGATGGACTCGAAGGGGACACTGGCCCAGGTACTGGTTGGGTCGTTGCTTTGCGGCGGGGCGAACGTCGGGGGTGTCGTGTGCGACCTACCTTTACGGCCGGTGCACACTGGGGACTGAATATATGCAGGCATTCGCTACTAGGAGAGCCCGCAGATTGCGAGTCTTCGTCTCCAGAGCTCTGACCGCTAACCTGTCCTAGCAGTTCTTCTCGTACGGGGTGTCGCGGTTGTTGTGCCTCTTGTTTTCGTGCCTCGGCTGCCAGGTGTGCAAGTGTTGTGGCAGATACCATTCCATGGGCTACTAGTGATGGTAGCACGCCGGGGGGTAACCCATTCAACACTTGGAGAAGTTCTGCGGCCGGTGGCAGGGTAGCCCGTGAAGGCAGAGGCTTCGCCTCGCAGCTGGTTCCTGTTAGGTGAGACTCCATGAAACAGCTGGAAATTGTGGCACTACTCGATGCTAAACACCAAGTAATGGGGTACGTGAGCAGAGTAAGGACAGGACGGATTAAGAGTGACTAGATTACACCGAAAAAAAGAAAACGAGCGAGCGACTTGTTGCTACCAGTTGTCGTGCCCGTAGATGATAGCACGAGAAGGAAAACTTAATGATTACTAATCAACGAGTGACAATCTATCCTAAGGCCCGACATCTGTCACCAAATTCGTCAGGTTCCACCTTTTGGATGCCACCACAGAGCCAAAAGTTGCTCGGATCCTCTGCCAGAAAACTGCCTGCTCGTCGTGTCAATGCATCCCACGCGAATATGCTGTGATCATCGAATTCCCGAATGATTTCCAACTGCAGACGGCGAAATGCTTTCTTCCCTTCTCCGTACACCATCGGCATGTTGACTCCAAACAACCCCATCAGCGAATAAGCCTGGTCTTCCACCCGCGTCGTCTTCCGGCAAGCCGCCCACGACATAATCTGTGCAACACTGAGATGCTTCCCAGCCAGACCATCTCTCAAAACATTGCATGGAATCGTCGTTATGTCCTTCAGCACGGGTGCGAGGTGTTGTTTGTTGCCAATGGGTGCCCAATTTCTGTTGAAAAATTCAATTTGGTTCGGTGCGATGAGTTCCTGCAGTGTCCAACCCCGCATGAACCACTCCGGCCAACCATAGGACTTGCCGTATGTTTCGAAATTTTGTTCAGTGGGGAAGGCTGATTCCTTCACATCATTGAGGTATGCATAGCACACCTGTGCATCTTGGTACCACTGATACATCGAGTTGATGGCCTCCGATAGTTCTGCACTGCTCCGCTTGTCGATAAAACAGGTATCGATCCATAACCAGTCATAGCCATCCTTCTTGGTTTGCTCGCAGCTCTTGATGATCTTTTGGTAGCCAGAGCGGTTCCTGACCCTGACCCTCTTCCTCTCGTCCATTTTCATGAGCCCGATCATCTCTTTGTATGTGACTTCTGAACTGCCTTCCCAGCGATGCGATAATATGGCATATCTCGTAGTCTTGTGACCGCGCTCCTCTATGACATCGTACTCAACGTTGGCGCGTTGGATGTCCGCTTCGCGGTTAAGCACAAGGTCTACGCTCAACAGCTTCATCTTCCTGACAAGTCAACAGTCTCATCAAACGGTCACAAGTCGTCGCACTTACCCTCAAGGTGTGCGAGCCTACAAAGTACTCGACCTCTGGCGGGCTTTAACTGCAGGACGAAAGGAAAATCAAAGACTGATCGTCACAGATCTCGAGGCAGGGACACAATGGAGAAAGTCCTAATCTAAGCTCGGTAGGCGCTCAACATGGACATTTTATAGCCCAGCTGACGAACAGAAGGTCTGGGTTAAGGGCGTACGACTCGCACATGTAGCCACCTTCCTTCTTGGTAACACACATGTTCAGTGCCGCACGTGTCACCTGGGAGTCCTTCGTCCTTTCATTGAATCTCCTAGGTGCGTATTTAGACAGCATTACTCTACATAGGAACTAATACTTGTCCTTTCGTTGAATCTCCCAGTGTGTGCCTCTAACTAGACTGCGTCTGTTGTGACCAGCTTATCGAGAACACGAGGCGATACGTAAGACACAGGATCTCCTTCTCACGATCACTCATTTCCTGCACCATCACAGTTGTGGTGGTATGTCTTCTGGCCCGGTTACATACCAGTAGCGTTGACAAGGGCGCAGGAATGATGGTTGGTCAAGCCCTGGATGCCACAGATGGTCCAGGTCACTTCTACCGGTATAGAACGCGCTTGCGCTGTATCATGCCTTGCATACGTCAATGCAGACAGTCCTCTTTCTGGTGACCGAAGAGAAAGACTACCGCTGCGGTTTTAATGAACTCCATATTCAGCACCAAGACGGCGCGCGCGGGGTTGACTTCCGATGTCACGCCGATCCACCACAATGGACAGAGTAGAACCTATTAGGTGGCAGCACACTGCATCGATGGTGCGCGTTGTGACGACGATTCCTTTTGAGACGAATGGCGCCTTGACGAGCGGAACAGTCTCCCGAATTCTATTGGCATGGATGGGATCAAATTTGGACTCGGCAATGTTTGACGTCCGAGAGATTTGATGTCGCAGCTAACCATTTACAAGGATAGTTTCACAGCGACTAAATAATCGCACGGCTGGCTGCGTTCGCTTTCACTACATCCTTGAATACAACTGTAGTTTAGCACCGAGTACATTTCAATGTTACCGCAACGGAAATATGACAGACCAAGGAGCAGCATTGGGCGGATATGGTGGTAATGCCACTTTCGCTGATACACCGTTCTGCGACAGCGCAAGGGGGCCTAGAACCCTCACTTCGTCCCCTGCATCGTGGAGGAGCAACACGACAACACTGTGTGGAGACACCATGTGCGACGAAGTTCCTCACAGCTGTGCAGTTGTCGGAATTCGCCCAGAGGTCCTACAGGTGTTTATTGTTTGGGATGGGGAAAGCTCCATCAAGAGAAGCCGACTCACCCTAACAGAATACTGCATGGCTGCTCGAATCCACGGTACTCGGTCAGATTGAAAAACATGGTCGCTCCCTCATCCAGTGTGTTGATCTGGCCAGTTACCATCATGACAGAGATTATCTCGTAGAGAATATGGAGATACTTGCTATAGTGAACCCGAAACGTTACATCGCATGATCCCTGACTCGATAACGATGGTGACGGAGACCCATGTATGTGCTGCAAACATTCAATACATTTGTACATGGGCGGGCCCGGATGTACACTGGATGCACGGATATCGTCGGTAGTCTGGGGACTCGGGAAGTGCCGCCAGCGGCGGCAGAAACCTTGCTTGCCCCTCAAATCGTGCTCGTTCGTACACATATAGGGACACTCCGGGTTCTGCAGTCATGGCGTTGATTGAGACGTTAGCTGAAGCCAAAGCCAGTAAAGCTTGAACCACCCCCCCTCTTCTCGACTTTGTCAATAGAAAGGAAAGGATACAATGTAACTGGAAATGTTTTACACACAGAATGGCGCTATGCATGACCTTCGTGTCTTATGAAAAATCTGTACTTACAGGTATTGGGTTTCTACATCGAGCAGAATAAAGAGTCAACACCTTCCACAGTTAGGGTTAAGGTCATGCTGAACATGCACTCAGTGAGGTCATGCAAGTGACGCTGACACAGCCATCCAATGCATTTTGTGGGTCGAGTCCATCATGTTACAAGTAGACACTGTCACTAACCCAGGCATGAAGGTCTTTCAGCAGTGGCCAACACTGAGCCATCACGGACCTACTTGAAGAGGACGACCATTTAGGAGCTTTAGAGCAGAAACTCGGGCATGGTGGTTGGGTATGAAGGCAACTGTCTAAGGTTGGTGGGGGGGGGGGGAGAGTTGTGTACACGCCAAATCGCCGCATTCCTCTTACTTACTTAGTGACTTGTTCCATCACCATCTGCGAGTTTCCCACGGTCAACCGTGCACTCCAGCTGGAGAGAGAGACAATATGGAGAGCAATAACAGACGTATTCCAAACCATTCTCAGAGTACTAACAGACCTTTGCAATACAAAGACCCCCCGAGACAGGATCAGCACAGACCGGCAGCGCAAACCTCTTCCAACCCTGGAAAGAGACCCGCGCCTTCACCTCCGAACTCCCCCCCACCTCGCAGGACCTCCAAAGAGTACCTAGCACACTACTCGCTCAGCAGACCGGTAGTTCGGCAATGTCGAGACGACCGAGTATCGTGGGCAGACTATGACGACAACATGTACGACGGCCCCAACGAGGTCGATGATACACGTCATCACCCTCAATACTCCACAACGGACCCGGGCCTCACCCACCAGGAAGCAATGGAAGAACTCGAACTCGCAATGGATAAGGCACTTTATGCTCTTAAAGCAATCTCTGACCACGCTAGTTTCCCCACTGACTTAGTAAATAAAGTCACATCTGTCTACGAGAAGGTATCGGGCTCGTGCCTTGGGCAACCCGCCACGAACCCCAACCAGGACATAATCCCAATCCTCACGAAACTCGCCCAAGAAGTTGAAGAGCTCAAATGCTCGCACACCAACCAGCCCACCATGCAGCCCCCGAAAGACTCCTTCGCCATCGGCCCCACCATCAAACCCCAACCCAAATCCTCCACCAAACCCCGTGCGTCCACCACACTAGAGACCAGGAGGATGAATAATCCCATGACTCGACACCACCCTGCACGACTTATCATCCAACCCGTCTCTCCCCCACCCATAGACCAATGCTTCACCGGCAAAGAAATCGTAGACATGATCAACTCGTCTCTCAAACACAAGACCAAAGCTTCAGTGGTTGCAGTCAAGTGGAACGATAAAGGAAACTGCATAGTCATAGCTCACCCATCTTTCACAGCCGAAGACCTTCTCCCCCACAACGAAGAAATTGCAAAGGTTCTATTGGACCGGCGTGCCCTGGATGGATGGACTGCCAGACCCGACAAAAAATGGCACCGAGTCCTAATCCACGGTGTGGACACTGGTAAATCAGACATTGATGATATCCAAGACCTGAACGACTTCCACGGCAGACCTGCGTCTGAACTAGAGGAAGAGCTGATGACTCAGAACCCCTTTATGACAGGTATTTGCCTAATGGAACCCCCTCGATGGATTGCACACCCAGATGCACTCCGACAGAAGATACATTCCTCAATCATACTAACAGTTTCCTCACAGGAAGAAGTTGACTTCCTACTCAGCGTAGGAGGCGCATTTATGTTCGGCAGGTACACCACCATTAAACGATACCAAGACACTAAACCCGTCAAACAATGCTCTTTTTGTTGGTCTTTTGACCACGTCTCGGCAAGATGCTCCTCCCCCCCAAAATGCCGCATCTGCGCAGGTCCCCACAGAGAGGACTCCCATATCTGCAACGAATGTCCCGATACAGCCAAAGCCCAGAAAGGCTGTCCCCATGTCCCTATCCGCTGTGCCAACTGCAATGGAGATCACCCCGCAGACGATGTCAACTGCCCAACGAGATGGATCACCTTCGGAATGACCAGATCCACCCCATTAGGAGGCCGAGCAACCCGCCCACCTACCCGCAGAAATAACCAAACATGAGAGGAAGAACCCACACAGGCCCAATACGAATCATTCAACTCAACACCAACAGACGTAACATAGTCTGTCATGCTCTTCTCAACAGTGCTACTCACAACTTCGATATAATTTTACTAACGGAACCTTGGTTTGGAAATATAGGGAACAACCAAAGAGGCCCAGTAGCGGGACCAGGATGGACCCCCATACTCCCATTTCAACCCATCCCAGATAATATCACACCGAGAGTTATGGCGTATATCCGACGTAGAAACGATTTTACTGTTACGCTACGCTCAGATCTAGTCACGGACATGGATATACAGATACTACAGATAGACCAACCCCCACATACGCCGGTCATCATTGCTAATGTCTACAACCAGAGGGCTGGTGATGACCCGCAGTCCTGGACTCTTGACCGCCTTGTAAACGTCATGCTCCCAAACAACCTACCCCTAGTCGTCTCGGGCGACTGGAACCTGCACCACCCCATGTGGTCTATGGACGACCACCCGCCCAGCACTAAAGCGGATGTCTTGGTCGACTGGACCATCGAGAATGGCTTAGTAATGCTCAACGAAAAAGGCAAACCCACTTACTTCTCCCACGATGGAGAGTCGTTGTCCACCCTCGACCTAACCTTCACCAACCACGCTGCAATCGTCGAAGAAACTGTCTGTAACTGGAGAATAGACCGAGAGTTCTCATGCGACTCAGACCACCTCGCTCTTACCTGGTCCATCGATCGGACCAACTACCCCATCGACAACATCACAGCACAAAGGTTTAAATGGAAAGATGTGGATAGGGACAAAAAGCTCGCGTGGAAAGCGAAGTACACTGTGGAAATAAATGGGAGACAGTGGATTTTCGACCAGCTGGCATTATCCGAGTACCCATCTGCTCATACACTCGAGATCGCAGCTAATGAACTCCAGAATGCTATCACTGCTGCCACAAATGCCCACATCCCCGTATGCAGGGATAGCAAACATGCAAGACCGTGGTGGTCCAATGACCTGACCAACTGCCTCCAAGATATATGAGACCTTCGGCATGCAGCGGCGACCTACCGCTCAATCACAGGTGACATCGACCCAGTAACTATCTGCCAAATCAAAACAGCTCGGAATCAGTTCAAAAGGAAGGTCAGGGAAGCAAAGAAAAAATGGGTAGATGAGGAATTACAAAAGGCGGACCCGAATGAAATCTGGAACTTCACGAAATGGCCAAAGGGCACTCGTCAATACCCAACCCCAGCGATCAACCATGGCCCTAACAGACCGGAAGCTGTCTCCCACCAAGAGAAATGCGATACCCTCAGAGAAGCGCTTTTCCAACGCCCACCGGCACTCCAGGTAGACCAAACCAACCTCACCAACCCCCTCCCCAACGACATCCCATGGCCCCATGTGACATACTCTGAAGTACGATGGGCCATCTTCTCCCCAAGCTACAAAAAGGCCCCCGGACCAAGCCAAATCACATATTCAGCCTTACGACTAGCCTGGCAAGCAGATGCCACCCCAATCTACCTGCTGATATCCCGATGTGCCAACACGGTGTCATGCACCAAAGGTGTTTGGCGACATGAGCATGGACTCAGAAGCTGAATGATGAAGAACGGAGAAGCCTAGCCCTAATGCGAAGAATGACTGATATTGCCAGCAGTCATCCATCGCACAAGAACCATCCTTAACGTTAGGGAAGAAACCGCTCGAGCGCCCGAAAAAACTTTTGAGCGCTAGTTTACAGCATTCCGATTTTTCGAATATCTCCGTCAATTTTAAAGATATCGACACCATTCCCACGCTCACAGGAAGCTCTCGACCACGCCATCCTGCCTACCAAATTTGGTAACGATCCGCGCACTCCACGATTTTCTGCATCATTTCTACCAACGAACGCCCATTTCGCCAATATTTATCGTAATGGCCACCTCCTCGACCGTCTCTTCGCTCATGTCCTTTGCTAGGGAGAATGACTATGAGTACCTGCCAGGAATCCCCACTAGCTCTCGCCCCGAAGCCTCCTGGTTCATCCCTCCCTCGTCCATGACCTCCCATCCTATCGCTCTGGGACAGCGCGTTCTTCTCGTCAGTCTGACATCGAGGAAGACGTTCTTTGGTCGCCTCAAGTCTGTCATCAGGCTTGAAAGGTCTTATGTGGTTGTTTCGGTCTCTCCAGTCGAAAAGGATTACGGATTTTTCCTTCCTGCCCCCTGCAACGTCTATCTCTCAATCTCGTCTTTCGTTCTCCCAAAATTGCGACAGCTCCAGTACCAATTACTATCATCTACACTATCTGATCGCATTCATGACGATTTTGAGGCACTTCTCCCTGCCCTCATTGGAGAAGACGGCCCCTCCTCCTCCTCATGCCCTCCAGAGCACTAGTTGCACCTGGTACAGGTCGCTTTGCAGAGAGGAGAGAGGGGGGAAAGTTGCGAAATCCTAAGCCCTGACTACCCTGGAGACCCCCAAAGTTGGCCCCTGGCAGAAATCCCCACAGTTCTTCTTTCGGACGCGCAGCATATCGCCCCAATGAATCTGGATCTCAGATCTAGGAGTCAGAGTGACTCATTTGCAGTCATACCCCCTTATTCAGCAGTGACCAGTGCGCTTACTCATCCCCCTTTCTGTCGCATTATTCATCCGTTCCTTAATGACTCATTCTATTTCAAATGATTTGTGATATTCTTCGTCATGCTGACTGATTTTACTTACCAATCGCTTACTGTCCTTACTCAGCCTTGCTCGGCCTTACCAATCCTTTACCAATCCTCTTACCAATCGCTTACAAACCCCTTACAAAGTGTTTCCCTCTATTTACTTCAGGCTGCACTACCTTTTGTATATAAGTACCAATACGTCGCAGCAAGTAGCAGACATATAGAAGCAAGTAGCCCCCCCTGCATAGGATACTGTCCCCTTTGTAAAGAGACTACTGCCCAATCATTATCAACGTTATCTGCCTTATTGTCATCGCTCTAAGGCCCTTCATTATCTTCTTTATTCTTGCAGTATCTGAGGCTCCATTAAGGGTCTATTTACTGTTACTCTTCATCATCTTACGTCGCTTCTAGGCTCCGAGTAGCCTAGATATCTTCGCTTTTCTGTCGTTCCCCTGCTCCCCTCTCGTCAGGAGCACCATTCCCTTCTGCCCTAGTCGTCTAGGTGTGCAGAACCCCTCCCCCTCTTCGCTGTAACCGATCCCTCGAGCCAAAGTCCACGGAGGTAAACCACCGACTCGGCATTTGTCTTTGTGTTGGTTTTGTGGTGTTTTCGCCATAGATCCACACGTCGACTCACAACGGGTTTCCACCCCCATCTATGGCGCAAAACTATCGCAGTTGCACTATGTAAACCAGGCAAACCAGACTACTCGGACCCCAGAGCCTACCGCCTTATCCAACTGGAGGAATGCCTGGGCAAAGTCCTAGAAGCAATCATGGCTCGCCGACTCACTGCATGGATCCATAGCTATGGATTAGTTCCTGCAACCCAGTTCGGCGGCCACCCAGGCAGCTCTACGGTAGATGCAGCACTAACGCTTGTAAACGACATCGAAGCCGCCCGAAACCATGGACTGGTCACGTCGTGCCTAACCTTTGATATAAAAGGCTTCTTCGACTTCGTCAATCATGCCAAACTGACTAACATCCTACGTCAGAAAAGCCTTCCCATCCCAATGGTCAAATGGGTATTATCATTCCTAACGGAACATGAAGCAGCCATATGCCTAGATGGCAAGCTATCCCCATCAATCCCTGTAACCAATGGCATCCCGCAGGGCTCGCCAATCTCCCCAGCACTCTCAATCATATACGCAAGCTCCCTATACGAAGAATTCCAACGAAAACTATCATCCCGCACCATACCCCTCGGACTACCAGCCTCCAAAGCGACACCGGTAGCACTAATCGGATACATAGACGACGGCAACCTCTACACATCATCGAATAGCCTTGATCTCAACGTATCCATCCTGCGCAATTGCTTCCGCACAGTCACCCGCATATTGGAAAGCCTTGGTCTGTCGATCGAACTTTCCAAATCCGAGTTGATCCACTTCTCATGGTGCTGTAGAGAAACCCGTCCCCACATCGACCTGACATACCATAACACATCACACCGTGTCAACCAGTCGGAAACCATCAAATGGCTAGGCATATGGTTCGACTCCAAACTATCGTTTCGCAAACACGTGCAAATTGTAAAGTCTTGTCCTTCTGTTCCACTTAGTTACTGGTCACTCGATATGAACACAACCGGTGTTATATTCGAGTGTCGAAGTAGGGTAGAATAGAAGTTAAGGAAAAACCTCTATGTATATCGAGCGCCCGCTATGTGCTGGCGCTCACCATTATGTAATACCTATACAGTACCGGAGTCCAACGGACTCCGCACTGGCCCCTAGACCACATAGGGGCAACACACCCTTCAGTTCTAAGTATGTATCTACAGTCAGTAAGGAGGGGCTTGCCCTCCTTACACCCTCCCCCTGAAGAACCCAACTATGGGTTCTTCGAGCACGAAACCTGGTATCGAACAGATGACTGAATTAGAAATCACACTCATGTAGATACATAAGTGTGAGGCGAGACAGGACTGGATGCATGTAAGAGTAAAAACAAAGAACAAAAACAAAGAAACAACGAGAAGAGGGGAGGGAGAAGGTGAACGCCCGGACCCCTACATGGGGGCCGGGCCAGCATCGTCGACCCCCATCGGCCGCCCTCGAGCATTGCTGGCCGTGGGCGCGTCGAGGTCCCAGTCGTCATCATCGTCGGTGGCGGCAATCAAGCCCCCTACTACCTCGACCCCACCCAACGAGTCGACGTTCGCTGGGACGGCCTCGACGTCCCGGAAGTCCGGAAGTCCCAATTCTTGGGCACGCTCCAGGTAGTACTCAAGGGAGCGTTTTTCGGCCAACCGACTCTCCCGCATGCCGCGCTGGTAGTCGCCCCTCGTCAGCCCATCGTGAGCATGCTGACCCTTTTCCTGCAACGCGTCATTTTTGTCTACGAGGAAATTGACGCTGAATGGGTAGAGGTCGTCGGCCTCCTGGAAGCTCAGCCCATTCCTAGCGAGGTAGCAGGCTATGTCGGCGGGTGAAGGCGCGACGTCGGTGGACACGTCCCAGTCGCACTTGGCCCCTGGGACGATGGTTAACCCTTCGCTCTCGACAATGGCCCTGTACTGGCCCGAGGTGGCGAAGAGTCGAGCGAAGTTACGATGCCAACCACGACGGTTGGATTCGTAGCGGAAACGGGGTGCGAAGTACCCCTCCAGTATGAATCCTCTGATTCGTCGAATCAGAGCGGCCTCCTGGTCCTCTGCGAACTCCTCGAGAGGGCCTGGTACTCCCATGAAGTACGACGTCTCGTTGATGTCCAGGTACCTCTGGACGTGTTCCTTCCATTTGGGGAGTGGCGCCCCCCAGTGCGGGGCCTTTTTTGGGCCTCGGTCCTGCAGCCATTTTTTCTTGTAGTCCCGGCGATCAATCACCAGCAGGACCATGGGGATGGGATGTACCGTGACCTGGGGTGTCACGGCGGCTGGAGGTGGTAGTTCGACTACCGGTGGGGCCACTTCCACCTGGGGGACAGGGATCAGCTCGCGAGTGATGACCTCCTCGCGAGCCTCGGTAGAACCGGCTTGGGGTTCCTCATACGCCGGGGGTTGGTGATGGGCAAGCCCTGTGGCAGAGGGCTTGTAGTTTTCGCGCTTGGATTTTCCTTTTGCGGCCATCCAAGCGGGGGGGTGCCACTGTGAGAGTGCGTAGGCCACGACGGGATTCTTGGCCGGTTTTCTTCCCGTGTGCTTATCGACATTGGCCAGGTACCTATTGATCCAGGTGACCAAGCGTTGGGCTGCCCTGGCGTTCGGTGCGCGACCTTCGTCATCTTCTCTGGTTGTGCGAGCGTAGACGTCGTCTATCTCGTGGGTAGTGTTTAGCAGGTGCACTGCACCTGGGGGGATCGCTCCAAACATGGCTGGAGCGTATCCTGTTGATATTGCCCTCTCCACGTCGTTGTGGAGAGGGGCTTCGAACTGGTAGAGGGTCTGCTGGACCCGCACATGCAGGTACTTCCTTCCATTCAGCAGAACGAACGCTTGTTGGGGTCGTTCCCCTTGACCGATGGGGAACATGGTGTGTGCCTCCTTGAGGCGATCGGTCAGGAGGGGGCGTTTCATGCGAGGCCGTGTTTCCACGGGCTCGTCGGTGTCGATGTTTCGCGTCTCGTGGGGCTCCTCACGAGACGCAGAGGGGGCGACTTGGGGTGTGGTGGCAAGGTGAGGGGGGGTCTGGGGTGATTGGTGATACATAGCGGGGGCATCCCCGCGCCCTCCCCCTGAAAGACGAGCCACGAGGCTCGATGACGATGGCCCCGCTCCGGCGGGTTGTGGCGGGCAGTTGTGGCGCGGTTGGGATGCCAGCGAGGCCAGACGAGTGCGTTCGAGATCGTGATCGTCCTCGAGGCGCTCACACTCGTCCTGGTAGTGGTGAGCGCGAGTCCACCAGTAGTCACGGTCTGCATGAAGGCGATCGACCTCACGTCACAGTGTGAGGCCATCATCGAGGCCGAGTAGCTGGGACAGCACACGCATGCACTCGGAACGCGTGTGTGCGAGGTCACTGGACCCCAGAACCAAGTCTTGGGCCATGTGCTGTGCGTACTGCGAGCACGCATGGCACCCATTTGGCTGGCCACAGTCGTCGTGAACGATCACGCTGAACTCACTGGCATGCCAGTGTCAGCGTGGAGGGGAGGCGGAACGCTCATGGCGACGTTTGGCGTCACGTGAGCGTGAGCGTGGGGGTGAGGGGGACCGCGAGTATGAAGGCGAACACCTGCGTGGGGAGGTAACATCCCACGCAGGCCGTTTTGAGGGACGACGGGGCGTCCTGTTGTCGGGGGACATCGAGACGTCCTGTGGGGCGGCAGCGTCCTCGCGAGAGGACGCTGCAGTGGGGCGGGAGGGGTGGGCGTGGTAAGACATACCTATCTGTGTGCGTACAGTAGCTACGTAGTAGTGAGAAGGAGAGAAAAGAGATGAACGCGAGAAAATTTCGAAATGGGAACGATTGCGTAATCAGTCTGATAAGGTCCCGTCAATCTAAAAACAAAAAACCGGCGGCAAGTCCAAAACGAGGGTGGCAGTGTAGGTACGTGTGGGTCACGTGCATGAGACTTGTGCAATGCACAAGTCTCTGCGTCTCTACGCATTTGCTTCCGTGGGGCGCCGACTGCGTTTAGGCAGTCGGCGGTGGTCGTCTACTCCGTGCAGCTCGAGGTACCTATCTAGGGCCTCGAGCTCTTTGCAGTGAAGGTATGGTTCCCAAGTGGAGTCGCCTAGGCTCCACTTGACTAAGAATTCTAGCTGATGGCCCACCCACCGGTGGGCGTTTATTTCGTCGACCAGCCATTCCGCATCATCGGGTACGCCCACGTCATAGAAGACGTGGGCATCGCGTTTGGGGAACATCGCGTCGTCATTGGGTTCATGACGATGCAGCAGATTTGTGTGGAAGGTGGGGTGGATGCGTCTTTCCTGGAGCTGTTTTGGCAGCTCCAGCGTATAGGTGTCTATGGAGGGGTTGGCGTGGACGATTTTCATGGGGCTGATGTACTTAGGGAGTAACTTTCGAGCGCGGCCCTTTGGCAAGGTGAGATTCTTCGTCGATAGGTATACTAAATCTCCCTCAGCATACTTCATGCCTTCCCTCCTTCGTTTATTAGCGTGGTGCGTCTGCACTACGTGGGCTTCGATTATTGCATCGTGCGCCATTGCCAGGTTTTCCTTCGCTCGGCGGACGAAGGACATCACCCCAGGGGCAGTCGTGGTCGACTGCTCCTCGACATTGGGCAGTGATCGTGGTAGGTATCCGTACGTCAGCTCGAACGGTGCGAACCCCGTCGAGCTGCTGATGCTCGAGTTAATAGCGAATTCGACCATCGGTAGCTTTTCGGCCCAATCTCGGGCGACCAGTCCTCGGAGTATCTGCGATACGTTCCATATCGCTCTTTCGGAAGCTCCATCGGTCTGGGGATGGAAGGCCGTGGACGTCAGTAACTTCACGTTCAGGAGCCGGTGCACCTCGCGCCAGAACTGCGAGGTGAACTTGGCATCACGATCGGACACGATTGTGTCAGGGAGGCCGTGTAGCCGCACAATCTCCCGAATGAAGACCCATGCGAGTTCGGACGCTCGTATGGTGGTGTTGACCGGCACTAGGTGGACCAGGGATGTCAGTCGACACAAGACGACCCATAGATAGTCGGCGCCGTTGCTTTCAGGGAAGGGGCCGACGAAGTCCATCGCTATCGAGTTCCACGGCCGTTTGGGGATCGGCAGGGAGTGTAGTAATCCTGCCAGTCGAGTGTTGTCGGTCTTGGTGGTCTGGCACACCGGGCACGATCTGCAGAATCGGTCGACGTCCTTGCCCATGCCAGGCCACCAGAAGTGCCTACGGATGTAGTCGCCCGTGCGCAATGCTCCAAAGTGACCGAGCGTCTTGTGTGCATGCTCGATCACTTGTGCCATCAGTCAGTCGTTTCTCCAGTCTACGCGGGGGAGGCAAAGTACTCTGTCTCCTGCCGTGACTTTCAAGTAGACCAGTCCGTCCTCTACATCGAATCCTTTGTGGTGATCTGGGTGTTGGATCACCTTCGCTATGACAGGGTCTGTTGGATACCCTTGTTTCACGCAGTCGAGGAACCCACGCTCCCCCTGGAAGTGGGTGACGAGCGTCTGTGGATCCCCCGCAGAGTCGAGAAGAGTGGGGTCCTCACTCGTGGGCGCACGAGTGGGTTCTTCTCTCCTCTGCTCTGTGTGTTCCCTCAGCGCGTCGGCCTCTACCCGACGCTCCTCTACTGGTTCCCTGATGTTGGGCGTCTCGTCCCACATTGCTGCGAGGCGCAATTCTCGCAACCTGTCGATGGGGAGGTCATCCCCTTCTGGGTCGAGTCAAATGTCGGCCATTGCCCACTCGACGTTTTCTGGTTGCGCGTCGTCTCCCCCGTCTGTCTCGTAGTACCGAGACAGGCAGTTGGCTACCTTGTTCTCCGTTCCCTTTACGTATATGATCTCGGTGTCGAAACGCGACAGGTAGTCCATCCAGCGCATCTGGCGGCTGGATAGGCATTGCTGCGTGCGGAGGAACTGGAGTGCTTCGTGGTCCATGATGATTTTGAAGTGAAACCCCAGGAGCTTGTCCTCCCACTTCAGCAGTGCCTCGAGTATGGCAAGAGTTTCTCTCTCGAACGTCTGATAGTTGTGTTGGGCGTCCGTGAGCTTTTTCGACATGAACCCGGCCGGTCGGCAGCCTTGCCAGGTCGGTCCTTGTCCGTATAGCGCCCCTATACCGTATAGGGATGCGTCGCAGACAAGCCAGATTGGCTCGTCTGATCTCGGGTCTATTGGCCGCAACACTGGGTATTTGCAGGCGAGGTCCTTGATCACCTGGAAGCATCTGTCGTGGATTTCCCGCCAGAGGAAGGGGTGGCCATTCCTCTGGATTCCCGTCAGGGGTGTCATGTACGCGGATACATCTGGCATGAATGGTGCCAGGTACTCTACTAGGCCCACGAACCTCTGTATTTCGTTCAGGTTCGTGGGCTTCCTCCAATTGCAGATGCGGGCCATCTTGTCCTCATCCGCGTGGACGCCTCGGTCATCGATTATATGGCCGAGGCAATCTAGCTTCTCGGCGAACAGGTCGACCTTATCCCTCTCAAGGTAGAAGTCGGCCTTCACGAGCGTGTCAAGCACGAGGGACACATGCTCCACGTGTTCTTCTATTGTATCGCTGTACACGAATGCATCGTCTAAGTATGCATGTACTATCCTAGCAATATACTCCTGCAACGTCACCGTTATCAGTTGCTGAAAGGTGGCTGGTGCGTTGCAGTCTCCCTGCTGCATGACGTGGCTCAGGAAGGTGCCGAAGACAGTCGCGGAGAAGGCCGTCTTCGAGACGTCGTTGGGATCGATCCTGACTTGTTCGTACGCGTTCGACAAGTCGATTTTCGAACGGTACTTTGCTCGTGCAACGTCCATTCAAATCTGGTCTTGGTCGGGGAACAGGGTGACGTCCTTGACCGTGTTGTCGTTGCGCTTCTGGCAATTGACGACCGTTCTGAGCTTCCCATTTTTCTTTGGGATGCAGAGCATCAGCGCTGCTTGTGGCACACTTGCTCTCTCCCACCATCCAGCCTTCGTATACAGCTGGATCTTCTCTGCCAGCTGGGGTTTCAGCGAGTCCGGGCAGCGCGGCAAATGGTAGGTATAACGCATACCCTCGTCGATCAAGGGTATGCGATGATTCACTTCTCGGAGTGGCGGCATCTTCGGCGCCACTCCCCTCATACGATGCTCATATTTTTTGTAGAGTTCTTCCCTCAGACGGGGGATATCCTCGTCTGAGTATTTTCGCGGCTTCATGTGTGCAAGCGTTGCTTGCTGTTCGCCCTCGGCTACCGACATTGGAGGCTCAAGACTTCGTTGAGGCGATGTGGGGCCAGGTGGGTTCCTCGTCGGTGTGGCCCCACCCACAAGTCATGTGCTCCTTGGTGTCAGGGACGACACGTCCTTGCGTCATCCCCTCTCCTTTGGTCGATTTTCCACAGAACTGGACAGGTCCAGTTCTGTGTGTGCAGGGACTGACACTCCCCCGACCTCTATCGTATTTGTATCAAAGTTTAATCGCACGCCGTGCGATCGGAGGAAGGGGATTCCGAGGATGCAGTCGTATCGATCGATGTTCGCGACGTCGAAGTATGCATCGCATGTGAAGGCTCCCAGACGCAGCTTCGTCTGGGAGCCGTGCGTAATCTTAGAGCGGCTCCCGACACATCCCAGTTGCAGCGTCAATTGGGAGGCCAGTGTGAACGTAGGTAGCTTGACGACAGTTGCGAAGGCAGGGCTCACGAAGTTAGTCGTGCTCCCTGTGTCGATCATGGTCAACGCTTCACAGCCGTTGACCTGGGCTTTTACTACTACACAAGCGCGTGCTTGTGGGGGGACTGCTGGTCTCGGGGTGACTGTACTATTGGCGCGCATCCCGTATCGGAATGCGTGGGTCGGTTCTTCGGTCGGATGGAGTGCCATCAATCGGCGGGTCTCGTCTGAGTTGGTGGCCATTCGATCTGGGATAGCCAGGGCCTCCACGTCCACATACGAGCGTGGTTCTCCACCGAGGCTCTCGCGAGCCCACGAGAGCCTGTCGGCCAGCCTTCGGAGGGCTCCTCTAAGTTGTTCGCCCTCCTGCAACGCCTGCTGCATTCGCCGCTCGTTGCGAGTCATTGCTCCCCAGATGCCTTGGATTAGTTCCCCCGTCCTATCGACGTCTGTTCTTGCTATCCTCATCTGCCTCAGTGAGGGTGGTGCACTCGCTGAGGCTTCATCCTCTCTGGGATGTACCGCCTGGCACGTTCTTACTGCCAGTTGCCTCAAGCTGAGGAGCATCTGGTTCATCCCCTCGACGCTGACTGTCGGCCAGTTCCCTTCCATCGCGCCTTCCAGATGTTCGAGGGCAAGGTCGATTATATTCTCGGCAGCATTCATCTCTGACAGTACATATCCTATGCGGGGGCCTAGCATCTCGCCGGCCGCTTCTTCTCGGGCATCCCACCCTTCGTCGTATGCCCTGCGCCTCAGTTGCCGAGGGACCACCTGAGCGACCAGCAGGGATGGCACCTCGGCGAGCTCATCTCTTATGATGTGAGCTCAGTGGATCCGGCACGTCTGGCAGTCATCGATGTGGGTCAGGCCGAATCGTTCCGAGTAGTGCCAGCTGTGGTCATCTGCACTGGGCGGCATGGCCTCATTTTCGATTGCGTTCACTACCCCCCATGGATTGCCCATGACTCCTTCGATTGCGCTTTCGCCAGCCGACGCTTCGTCGTCGTCTGGCCCGTCCTCTGTGGGTTCTCCCTCTACAACGGATTCCTCGACGTCCATTCGTGCGTAACGAATTGGTTCCTCCTCGATGTCGCTGCCTGCGTCCATCGACCCGAGGTATGCGATGGGTTCCCCGTCGTCCTCGCTGTCGTAGTATTCGCCGTAGATGTCGATGACCTCGTCGTCGGCATCTGCTTCCTCCTCACAACTCCGATCCTGGACTTCTTCGTGGGGAGGCGCTTCGGCCTCTTGGGTATCGGGGGTCGTGTCGGCATCACCGTTCTCGATCACCTCGGCGGCAAATAGTCTGGCGTTGCCAGCCTTAGTGTCTTTCGAGGGATTAATTTTTTGGTTGCACTCGTTGGCGTAGTGCCCCTCTTTCCCGCAGCGGTAACACTTGATTCCATGCCGCGGCAGGCCAGGATCCTTCCTCGGGCTCTGGCCTATGGGTCCATTCCTCTTCTCGTGACCGGTTACGGTCACGTGTTGCCCTTGCGGTTTGGGTGGTTCCCCTTTCTGGAAGCGTGCGTTGTCTATCGCCTTCCTGTACAGCACATTCCCCTTCTGGGTGTACCTGTACTCGCCATCGCTGTACTGTCTATTGCCAACTCGGTTGTCCGAGTTGACGGGTCGCGTCCCAGGCTGTCTAGCCTGCTGAACCCGGGTGTGATTGTTAATCAGTTTCAGTGCACTTTCCATCCTCTGTACTTCGATCAGGATTTGGTCCATCAGCGTATGCTCCGCCGATACGCCTCTCGATTTGAGGACTCCTTCTGCTATAGGCAGAGGGAGTCCGTTGACGAATTTCCTTCTCATGGAATATTCGTCTGGTGGTTGGACCATCCTGGATGCCCTGCGCTTCAGGTCGTTGTAGAAGGCAAGTACTCCCTTGGCCGGGGAGTACTTGGTGTTGTCATATCGTTCCACGGCATTTTGTGCGGACGCCTCGTGTATGAATCAGGTGAACATGGCGCACACGAAGTCCTCGAACGTCCAGTCACATATCGTGCGATCTGGGCCATCAACCTCCTGATCGAACCACTGCGCGGCCATTCCTTCTAGACAGGTTCCGGCATATGTGATGCGGTCCGCATCACGAGCTGGGCCTGTTACCTTGTATATCTTCAACCAGTGTAGTATCTGGTTGACCCATTCGTCGAAGGTGTCGATGTCGTCCTGGCCTTTATAATATTTAGGTTGCGCGATTTTTATCGCTTTTACTTCTGGACCTGCGGGAGCCGTGTGGTGGCCCACCGCTTCGTATATTCTCTGATGATATTTTTCCAGGAGCGACTCTGTGTAGCCACTCATGCCGGGCGTCATTCCCCGGTGTGAGTGAATCCCTTGCGATCGCCCTCGAAGTTGGCGATCGCGTTCCTCCTCGTCTCTCTGGGCTCGACGAGTAGGCGCTGGGGGTCCTCTTCTCCCGCGATCATCGTCACGATTATCGCGATTGTTTCTTCGACGGTAATAGTCATCCGGATCGTCGTCTGGGTCGTCGTCTGGGTCATCATCCGGGTCGTCGCCTGGATGCCCAGTGGCAGTTCCCCAGGCATTGGTCTCCTCTTGCTTGAGGCCCCTTTCCATGTGAGGTGGGACATCTCGATCCGGCCATTCAGTAGCTGATCTGCTCCTGGCTGTGCCCACTCCACGAGGGTTCTCTCCTCATGGAGTGTCTTCGGGTCTGCGGTCGTACCTTGCAGGCTCACTTTCGTAGTGGACTTCCCGCTGTGTTGCACGTTCGGGGGCTCGGCTGTCTTCGCCGGTTCCGTCATGTGCGCTCTCGATGTCAGGCCTGTCCACCAGGTCGTATAGTTTTCTGAAGGTGCGTAGTTGGTGACCCCACTCAGCATGGTCACCAAAGCGCTCCCACTGGGAGGTGCACTCCTGCAGGATATCTTTGAGTTCTCGGACGAAGTCGGGGAAGGTGGGTGGTTTGGGATGTTTTTTTCTGGTATCGAGTACTTCTCTTTCCTTTCCTCGTCCCGATCCTTCTGCTCTCGTATTCTCTGCGAGAGCAGTTTCAGTGGTCAGTTCGGTTAGGGCGCTAGGCCCATCATCTAGGATTATGGCGATGTCGGCCTCCTCGGGGGTCTCTCGCACGATCGTCTCAGATGATCGTGCTTGCGGGTGTCCGTCTGTCCTCTCTGATGGTGGCGGATCATCACCATACAAGTCCTCTCGATCCTTATCGGGCTCGAGAGGTTTTGATGCGCTGCGAGAACTCTTTTTCTGCAGCGCGGATCCCTTGTTCGACTTGGGTGCCATAACACGTTCGGATGTTCAAAAAATTGTAAAGTCTTGTCCTTCTGTTCCACTTAGTTACTGGTCACTCGATATGAACACAACCGGTGTTATATTCGAGTGTCGAAGTAGGGTAGAATAGAAGTTAAGGAAAAACCTCTATGTATATCGAGCGCCCGCTATGTGCTGGCGCTCACCATTATGTAATACCTATACAGTACTGGAGTCCAACGGACTCCGCACTGGCCCCTAGACCACATAGGGGCAACACACCCTTCAGTTCTAAGTATGTATCTACAGTCAGTAAGGAGGGGCTTGCCCTCCTTACACAAATGGTCTCCACAAAAGCACAATGCATAGCATCCGGTATACAGATGCTCGCCAATACAGTGAAAGGACTCCACCAAGCTCGTCTCCGCCTTATCTACAATGCTTGCATCTGAAGCGTCATGACTTATGCAAGTCCAGTATGGTGGCGCGGACAAAAGTCTTTAGCCAACAAAATATCTGTGGTCCAAAACAAATGTCTCCGACACATCTGCGCTGCCTTTCAGACCACCCCAATGCGCGCTCTCGAAATCGAAAGCGCAACCCCACCGGTCCCTTTCTACCTCAACAATATAAACAGAAACTACGCAACCCGCTGTGAGTCGACGTGTGGATCTATGGCGAAAACACCAAAAAAACCCAACACAAAGACAATTGCCGAGTCAGTGGTTTACCTTCGCGGACTTTGGCTCAAGGGATCGGTTAAAGCGAAGTGGGGGAGGGGTTCTGCACACCTAGATGACTAGGGCAGAAGGGAAGGTGCTCCTGACGAGAGGGGAGCAAGGGAAGACTGAAAATGCGAAGAAATACAGGCTACTCGGAGCCTGGAAGCGACGTAAGAATGATGAAGATTGACAGTAAATAGACCCTTAATGGAGCCTCAGATACTGCAAGAATAAAGAAGATAATGAAGGGCCTTAAAGCGACGACAATAAGGCAGATAACGTCGATAAAGATTGGGCAGCAGTCTCACTACAAAGGGGACAGTATCCTATGCAGGGGGGCTACTTGCTTCTATATGTCTGCTACTTGCTGCGACGTATTGGTACTTATATACAAAAGGTAGCGCAGCCTGAAGTAAATAGAGGGAAACACTTTGTAAGGGGTTTGTAAGCGATTGGTAAGAGGATTGGTAAAGGATTGGTAAGGCCGAGCAAGGCTGAGTAAGGACAGTAAGCGATTGGTAAGTAAAATCAGTCAGCATGATGAAGAATATCACAAATCATTTGAAATAGAATGAGTCATTAAGGAACGGATGAATAATGCGACAGAAAGGGGGATGAGTAAGCGCACTGGTCACTGCTGAATAAGGGGGTATGACTGCAAATGAGTCACTCTGACTCCTAGATCTGAGATCCAGATTCATTGGGGCGATATGCTGCGCGTCCGAAAGAAGAACTGTGGGGATTTCTGCCAGGGGCCAACTTTGGGGGTCTCCAGGGTAGTCAGGGCTTAGGATTTCGCAACTTTCCCCCCTCTCTCCTCTCTGCAAAGCGACCTGTACCAGGTGCAACTAGTGCTCTGGAGGGCATGAGGAGGAGGAGGGGCCGTCTTCTCCAATGAGGGCAGGGAGAAGTGCCTCAAAATCGTCATGAATGCGATCAGATAGTGTAGATGATAGTAATTGGTACTGGAGCTGTCGCAATTTTGGGAGAACGAAAGACGAGATTGAGAGATAGACGTTGCAGGGGGCAGGAAGGAAAAATCCGTAATCCTTTTCGACTGGAGAGACCGAAACAACCACATAAGACCTTTCAAGCCTGATGACAGACTTGAGGCGACCAAAGAACGTCTTCCTCGATGTCAGACTGACGAGAAGAACGCGCTGTCCCAGAGCGATAGGATGGGAGGTCATGGACGAGGGAGGGATGAACCAGGAGGCTTCAGGGCGAGAGCTAGTGGGGATTCCTGGCAAGTACTCGTAGTTATTCTCCCTAGCAAAGGACATGAGCGAAGAGACGGTCGAGGAGGTGGCCATTACGATAAATATTGGCGAAATGGGCGTTCGTTGGTAGAAATGATGCAGAAAATCGTGGAGTGCGCGGATCGTTACCAAATTTGGTAGGCAGGATGGCGTGGTCGAGAGCTTCCTGTGAGCGTGGGAATGGTGTCGATATCTTTAAAATTGACGGAGATATTCGAAAAATCGGAATGCCGTAAACTAGCGCTCAAAAAGTTTTTTCGGGCGCTCGAGCGGTTTCTTCCCTAACGTTAAGGATGGTTCTTGTGCGATGGATGACTGCTGGCAATATCAGTCATTCTTCGCATTAGGGCTAGGCTTCTCCGTTCTTCATCATTCAGCTTCTGAGTCCATGCTCACGTCGCCAAACACCTTTGGTGCGTGACATCCGCCAGCAACAAGAAATGCAATCGTCCCCGATTGCGACCAATGCAGCAACCACAAACGGGTGAAACAAAGAAAAGAAAAAAAAATCTGAAAGGAGTGGCTGGAGATAGATGAAAAGTAGTGAAGGAAATCATGAGAATTCATCAGAGTCATAAGCATTATTTTCGTTCTTGTCGTCATCTTCGTCATCGTCATTGCTTGGCTCGTCGTCTCCGCTGAGGAGGATATCGTCAGGTAAAGGAGTGTCACGTGAGTAGTAGGGAATGAGTCGGAATGCAGCAATGCCTCGTCTAGAGATAGTGCCATCGAGTTCTTTGAGGACGTAGGAGCCTCCCTTGGTGCGACGAACGACTTCATAGGGACCAAGGTACCGCGGCTTCGATTTTCGATCAAGCTCCTTCTCAACCTGGCTATTGCGAACCAAGACAAGGTCTCCAGGCTGGTATGATGACTTTGCAAGGCGTAGGGCATACTTTCTTTCGAACTGGTCTTTGGATCGTAGGCGTGACTTCTGTAGGGTAGTAAAGGCGGCATGGATATCATCTTGTCTCTTCTCCAATTGGCGAATGCGAAGTGAAAGAAGCTCCTCTGAGCTCATTCCAGAATAAAATCCTTCAACGAGATACGTAGATTCAAAGAGATCGAATGGGAGAATGGGATCGAGACCATGAAGGAGGAAGTAGGGGCTGAATCCAGTAGACCATCGAGTCGTCACTTTGTCTGCAAAGAAAGCATGATGGACCTTGGTAGGCCAGAGATTGAGATCGCCTTCGCAAGCCTTAACGATAGCTTCTCGAATGATAAAGTGTCCTCGCTCCACAACTCCATTAGCTCGAGAATTGTAGGGCGAGATGCGAATCTGAGGGATAGAGTAGCGCTGCATGAGTTTCTCGAAGGCACCCTTGATCTCACTGCCATTGTCAGTGACAATCTGAGAGACTGTTCCATATCGACAGAGTATCTCTTCCCAAAAGAACTTGGCGAGATTATCCGCATTGGCATGTCTGAGAGCACGGCCTTCCGCTGCAAGGGAAAGATCATCTCGAGCAGCAACAAGATAGCGATAGCCACGGGCTTTGGGCATGAGCATGATGTCGACGTAAACCTTCATGAAGATTCGGGGGGATGCAGAGATCGTGATGGGGATTTCAGTTTTACGAGTGCTGTGAATCTGGCATGCATGGCATGAGCAAACGTGATGGGCGACATCCTTGTACATCTGAGGCCAATAGAAGCACTCTCTGACCGTCTGAAAGACTCCAAAGACGCCTCTGTGACCGAGTTCTTCATGGGCTTGATTCAGTATCTGTGCACGAAGATCTGGGTCGAAGATAACTTTGACAGGGGGATGGGAACCTCGACGTTTGAAGAGATGGCTTCCACGGAGGAAGAACTGCAAGGATCTGCGAATGAATCGCTTTCGTGAGGTGTTGGAAGGGAAAATGGGAAGTTCGGTGGTACGAAGGAAGTGTAGGATTTGGCGTAACTGGGCATCTTGGGTCGTATCATTGGAAAGGAACGATGGGAGCGTCATGGCGTCATAAGGAAGGGGATGAGTTTCTGCAAAGAAAAGAACGTTCTCTAACCAATCGTCGGCTTCCTCTGCATCAATACGGCCCTCCTCGTAGTCTTCCTCGGTAGGTTGACGACGAGAGAGTGCATCCGGACCATGGTGCTTGATAGCAGGTACATGGATTAACTTGAAGTCAAAGAGGAGTATACCTTCGATCCAGCGATTGATCGTTGCATTGGGCTGAAGATCTGGGTCATTAAGCATACCCTTGATATACTTGGCGTCGACTTCGATCCATAGGTGACGAACACCGTAAAGATGGAGGCGGTAGTGTCGTAGTGCTCTGAAAGGACCGTAAAGCTCCAGCTTAGGCTGGCTGTAGCGTGATTCTCGTTCATTGATAGGGAGTGAACCGTAGCGAGCAGGGCATTTGCGTCCTTCTGAGTCGTACTGCGAAAGAATGAATCCTATCGCGACATTGCTGGTGTCGACGGAAAGAACGACGGGGGAATCGGATGAGTAGTCGATGGGGCGAAGGGCAGGGGCAGTTGAAACAGCATGCTTCAAGGCGTCAAACGCCTCCTGTTGGGGCTCTCCCCATTCGAACGGAGCATTCTTGCGATAGAGGTCGACCAGCGGCCGAGCCAGCTGCGAGTAGTTCGCAATCCAGATACGAACGGTACCACAGAGGCCTAGGAACGACCGTACATCTTTGGGCGTAAGGAGCGTTGGCCAATTCACAATCTTCTTCACCTTGCTGTCGTCAGGGGAATGACCACGAGGATGGCAGGTTTGGCCAAGAATAGTGACACGAGGTTGGCAGATCTGAGATTTGGGACCGGAAAACGTTCCTCCGGCATGAGCAAATCGATGCATGATCCGATGTACGTCATTGGCATGTTCCCAAATGAAGCGCCGGATGCCAGAATTCTCGGCTAACGTTTCGGCATGGCCATTGGCATCTTCGTAACGTGTAGCAGGGCCTTTGATAGGCAGATCGTCGATGAAAACATTGGCAATGTGAGGGATTTCATCCTGAAGAATGAATGCTGTGCAATTCTGGAATTCCGATGGCGAGTTGGTGTAGCCTTGAGGCATGGCAGTATGGCGTAGCAAGCCAAGCGGCGTCAGGAATGAGGTAAGATCTCGGCTATTGGGGTGAAGTTGACGTGCGTCGAAGCCAGAGAAGAGATCGAACACGGTATAGCATTGCCGGCCAGTGAACGGTGAAGAGTTGGTTAAAGGAAGGTGGGGGGAGTGGCCTAGAGGTCTCCCGTTGGAAAATTGGGTCTCAGTTCGACCCAAGGGGGCTAGGATGCCTGGTATGGTGGTCAGAGAGTGGAGAAGAGAGCCAAAACACGCCCTAGAAGCCCAAAAGGGTGTCGAGATTCGTCTAAAGAACGTCTAACGAAGGAAGAATAATAATCCGAGCCCTCGGTCTCGGATTTCCGTCTGTCTCATCTGGTGGTAAGGCGTCTATTACTGTTCTAAGTATGTACAAAGACTCTAAGTGCGAGTCTGGCTTACATAAGCCAAAACTCGCACAAATAATAAGTAAAAAGTAAGGTAAAGATAAAAAAAACCAAAACTGTAAGTAGGAACAAGGAAATATACCTATTATCCTAGTAGGGAGGATTCCCTCCCTACATCCGAGGGTGGCTTTAGATACTGACTGTCCCCAGTCATCACATACCAAGATATATCCTAAGATGAGGGGAGGGGTATCATCCTCGAAACAAAAGTCTGAGTAGAAACTCAAAAATGCGAACTCAAAATGAGAGAGACCATGAAAAGGAAACAAAAATCACTACTCAGCTCATGGGGCAGGCAGCTCGAAGGTAAATCGAAGGTCTTCAAGGGGAAGAGGTGGCTCGGGGGTGGCTCGAAGGGGGCCTCGAAGCGGTCTCGAGGGGGCTCGAAGGTGTATTGAGAGTAGTTCGAGGGTGAAAGGTAGCTCGGTGGTGGCTTGAAGGGGCCTGGCTGACTCTCGAAGGGGATGGGCTCACTTTCGAAGGGCGCTGACTCACTCTCGAGCTCGAAGGGTGCTTGGGGGTAGTCTCGTGGTCGACTCGAGGGGAGGAGGGGGGCTGGATTGACTCAGAACTCGAGAGAGGGGGTGGTACCTGGTCAACGAAGCTTCCTGGGCCTCGAGCGAGGACCCAGAAATCTAAACGAGCCTGTAGGGTGCGTCCGAGAGCCTCTCGAGGGATCTCCTCACCTGTGGGCAGCATGACTCGACCCTGAACGATCCTACACCTACCCGCTGCCAGATACGAAGCACAGAGCTTGCACTTTGCTCGAATGTGCCCTTTATGACCACAGAAGAAGCAAAAAGAAATGCTTCGAGGGGGACCTCGGTGCCTCGGAGACTCTCGAATGGGAGGGGATGGCTCGCTCGAAGCCACAGGCTCTCGAAGAGGCGACAAACCTCTTGACGCTCTTGAACGCGACTCGAAACTGGTGGGGGCAGGCTTTGCTTTCGAAGTCGGAGCCTCTCGAAGGAGGAACGAGGTGGTAGGGGGTGGTTCGCAGTCCGAGGGAGGCTTCGAAGGAATGCTCGGAGCGGACTCGAGACGAGGGTAAGCCTTACCGAAGGACGTTGAAGATGCTTTGAAGCAAGAGTACAACTTTACAGGGGTACTCGAGGGCTCAGGAGGTCGAAGGGTGCGAGTCGAAGTCGAGCCGAGGTCACGAGGCTTGCTCGAAGCAGTTTCGAGGCGAGGAGAACAAACCTTCGAGTGCTCTAAACCACCTACTCTGTGTGCATGTGACTGTTGAACGTCTCTCGAGCTGCGAAGTGAGTTCGAAGGCGAGTCACTGGCCTGCTCACATGAGGCACTCCAACCTGGAGGAGCAGGGTGCCTCGAGCCTGCATTAGTGGCTCGAAGGGGAGATGGGCTGCTCGAAGCAAGCTCAGGAGGGCGAGGGGTGTTCTTCGAAGTTCGAGGGTCTGCCTCGAAGGGGGGATGCGAGGGGGACTTCGAGCTCGAGCTTCCCTTGGAGCCTCTTCTAGAACAAGACCGAGAATACTCCACAGGGGCATCTGTCCTTACACTGATCGAGGGCGAGTGCGAGTGGCGACGGGGTTCCTTGGGTGGCTCGAGACTGGACGAGGGCTTTGTCGAAGCTAGATGAGGGGGTAAGTGGCCTACCCGGTCCTCGATGACCTCCTTCGTAATGCGAACGATGACCCCGATAGGCCATAGGTGGCCTGACATATAGAGAGGGTACCTTGAAGCGAGCCTCCTCGAGACCTCGAGCTCGACTTGGGGTGGGAGGCCTCGAAGGAAGAGCTGGGCTCGATGGCCCAACTCGAGGGTGTTCCGAGTCACCATGGCCAAGAACAGTACCTGAAATTGACGAAGATAAGCCCCTAGGGCTGGGACCGAGCTTAGCTCACTGCAACGACTCTCTTCGAGGAAGGCATAGAACTCGTCGAAGTAGTCGCGAACGTCCTCGAATGGCTCGATCTCGGGGTACTGAAGGGTTACAAGGGTCTTGAAGTAGTCCCAATTGAATCCCTCAAGGATCGAGGCACTCGCCACAAGGTAGGTCCAGAGCCGCCCAACACGAGGAGGGGCTCCATCGATCGCCATCTGGCCAAGGGACAGGGCGTCTGTTATCCCCTGGGCCTTACCATGTTCTGCTATGTCCTCGAGATAACCCGGTAGGTCCTGTGCTTGCCCCGAGAACTTCGGGTGGGGCTCGAGTGGGGCTCGAGACTGTCTGTGAGCTTCTTCCATCACGAGCAGTATTTATGAAACTCGAATGAATATATTTCACAGTTAGATGATTACTGGTAGTATTATTGAGGGTGAGCACGAGCTTCGAATGTCCGCTGTCGATCTCGAAGGTAATCGAAGGGGGGGAGGGTCACCTCGATGCGACCTCAAACGTCTATGGGGAGATGTGGGGGTGGATCCTGTACACGAAACGAGAGGGGAGGTTCTTGTATACACGACACGAGTGGTTACGACCACCGAAACGAAGAGAAAACGAAATTAGTCGCCGTGTGCGACTCGAAGGCTTGACTTAACTTGCAGCCTCGCTCGACTGCAAAACGTGCAAAGAAAACGAATGATATTTGTCTCGATACGTCTAAGAATGAATGCAGGTCCGTCTAAAGGAGCGTCTATGTCTCGAAAGCGTCTCGAAAAGGCTCAAAGTTCGTCTGGGGGATCTCGAAAGCGTCTCGAATGTCTGGGATCTCAAAGCAACTGGGGGGTCTCGAAGCAGCTTCCAACTGACTCTAAGCAGGTGGTGGAATGGTTCCTACGACACGAAATGGTGTGAAAACGCGAGGGGTGGTGCCAGGGAGCTCAGCTGTGGCAGGAGGGGGAGGACGGCAGCACGTCGGTGAAGAACCGCTGGACGGAAGGATACGAAACCTTCGTGTGTGGTAGCAGGGACCTATAGGAACTGGGAGAACGAGGAATTACGAAAATCCGTGCACCCAATCCTGAAATATTCGCAAAATGGTCCAATACAGCACTTCGGCACGAAATGCGCGATATCTCCGGAAGTAATGAAGCGGACACGACGAGAATGGCACCTCCAGGGAGGTCTCGACAGGCTCTACTATACCTGAGGTTTGCGAGAGGAGCGGCGCGTCGGTTCATGAGAAAATGCGTGTGCAGCTGGGGGGTTGGGGAAACAGTGGTGTGTTGCTGGACAACCGCTAGGCCAAGTGCCACGAAACTCGGGGACGTCGTAGAGGGAGTCTAGGGGCGCTGGGAGATCGAAGAAATGAGAGGATTGGCGCACCCAATCCCAAGTTATGCCAAAATTCGTCCTACAGTGCCTTTCTCCACAAGAAGTGAGGTATCTCTGGAACCACTGAGCCTAACGCGACGAAAATGGCGTCGTTCGAAAGCTCTCGTCGAGTAGGACTGGATTCTCGAAAAGCGAGAGGGTAGGCGCGTCGGTTGTCGAGAGATCGCGTGCACGAGCTCGGAGGTAGGAGGGGAAGATGGATTACCAAGCAAACCGCCCCCTCGCGGTGGGCTCCAGATGAAGAGTTGGTTAAAGGAAGGTGGGGGGAGTGGCCTAGAGGTCTCCCGTTGGAAAATTGGGTCTCAGTTCGACCCAAGGGGGCTAGGATGCCTGGTATGGTGGTCAGAGAGTGGAGAAGAGAGCCAAAACGCGCCCTAGAAGCCCAAAAGGGTGTCGAGATTCGTCTAAAGAACGTCTAACGAAGGAAGAATAATAATCCGAGCCCTCGGTCTCGGATTTCCGTCTGTCTCGTCTGGTGGTAAGGCGTCTATTACTGTTCTAAGTATGTACAAAGACTCTAAGTGCGAGTCTGGCTTACATAAGCCAAAACTCGCACAAATAATAAGTAAAAAGTAAGGTAAAGATAAAAAAAACCAAAACTGTAAGTAGGAACAAGGAAATATACCTATTATCCTAGTAGGGAGGATTCCCTCCCTACAACGGCTCCACAAAGTCGTCCAAGATAGGAGGAACACCAGCGTCCCGAATTGTAACCTTATTGAGAGGCTGCAGATCATGGACGATTCGGATCTTTCCATTCTTCTTCATAACACAAAACCATTTTGAGCGATAGGAGGACTGAGCTGGTTCATAGAGTCCGGCTGCAATCTTATCCCGAAGAAGCTGTATGACTCGGTCTCGGATACCGGGCGGGATCGGAATGTTACGATATTCCCATGGCTCGTGGGGCAGGACAGGGATTATGTAAGGCGAGAAGTAATCAGATCTGAAGTTGCCACGTTCCGATTCGTCAAAGGCAAGCGCGCGCTCGTTTAGCTTCATTATGTGGCAAAAAAGTTTTTCCTCTTCTGGCCACAGGAAGTTGTTGGCATTTAATTTCATGGAGTGCAGGCGTTCCTTGGTAAGCTTCTTCGTGGGAACAAAAGTAGGGGGGTGAGGCGTGAGTGGAATTAGGGATTTAAGGGGGTCTTCTGGGAAACGGCGGTGAACGTGTGCGTCTTCTGGATAAACGCCCGGAACAGGTTTGACCTTGCGATCAACACGTTTATAAGCGCCATATACTGAGCGTACATTGTCGGTATCTGGGTTTTCTGTATCTGTAACAAGAGAGCGTCTAAAACGTAACAAATCAAGGAAATCAGATAAGGAGAAAAAGATTTTTTGTGGCTTTTTGTTATTTTGAATAGATAATGAGTCTGGCGAAGTTAGGGGTCTGGAAGGCGAAGGAGAACACGAAAAATTACAGTAAAAAGATTTTTCGAAGCACTGAACTGAGGCGAGCATAGTAGGTGGTGATACAGGAGTATGAGAGTGAAGAATTGTCTGTGGATTTAGGAGTTTAACGACTTCTCGGTCGGAGTGAGTAGCATAAGAAGTAAAAGGAGAAGCATAAGAAGCATAGGGCATAAAAGGAGAGGCATAGGACATTGTCTGTTGAGTTAGGAGTTTAACGACTTCTCGGTCGAAGTGAGTAGCATAAGAAATGAAAGGAGAAGCATATGATTCATAGGAAAAATCGTAAGTAATATTGGAAAATTCAGATGATAGACTCATCAGAGGACCAGGATGAAGTCTGAAAGCGAAAGGAGTCGGAATCAGGAATAGGTGGGTAAGGTCGGTGATTGGCATGGATAGGTGGTGTATCCGAGGGAGTAGAGGAGTGATTCGGGTAGGAGATCAGAGGATCAGGATCAGGAGGTGGATCATCATCCTGAAACAACAGTGAAGACTCGGATAAATTGGTAGCAGGCACTTCAAGATAGGCAAGCTCAGTAATGGGTGAAGGTGGAGGATTTGGGGCTTCAGCAGGCTGGATATTCATTTGCGAATGAGGGGAAGGAGGATGAAGAGGACCTTCATCCATAGAGGACAAAATATTCGACTGAGGATGCAGGGATGGATTATCTGGAGGAGCATTGGCTTCGGAGGACCACATATTCCACTGAGAATGTGAGGATGGAAGATCTGGTTCGTCAGGAGGATCAGGGGATAGGATGGGGTCGTTGGGAAGTGGACTCCAATCCGCAGGATTGGGGCGAGGATCGGGATAGAAGCGAGCATAGGTCGAGCCAGTAAAGTCGAGGCAATCATTCCACGAAGCTCCAGGAAGGCGTTGAACTAGGTAGGTATGCAAGAGGATGAAGTCCTGATACTCGTGGTCATTCTGGTCGATGCCGCTTGCACCAGCAAGGGCATAATCAGAGTCGAAGTAGAGTCGAAAGAAGTGGGGGTTCCGATGAGTGAATCTAGTAAGGATTGCCATGAGGGACTGACTTTCCTCCCTCCTAATTCGTCGACGAAGAGCAGCTACAGAGGGATCATCATCCACAACACTCGGCTCAGCAGCCTGTAACTCGTCATGGAGTGTACGAAGAAGATTCAATGATGGCGGGCTAGATGGGGGAGCAACAGTGATAGTGGGGACAGGATGGAACTCTGGAAGTCCAAAAGCGCCATCTATGCCATTTGGAATCGAGTCTGGATGCAGGGGAGTCGAAGGAGGAGTTTCATAAGGTGGCGAAGGTGATGCGAAAGTAATAGGCGATTCAGTAGCAGGAGATTCAGGAGGTGCTTCATTTGCGAAGGTCCCAGAGTCTTCTTCGAGGCTAGAGGGCTGGAGAGTCGCCATGAGAGCAGTAGCAGTCGGTTCAGCAGTCCCTTCAGTGACACAGAGCTCGAGGGGATGATCTTTGTCTGATCCAAAGACTACAAAGGTACCAGAGCCTCTCTCAACGATGCTAACAGCATTCCCATGTGCCCAGGGGCGGCCTAGAAGCAAATCAAAGCCTGCATCGACATCAGGGGCAACAAATAGATTGGTCCAGGTCCTAGCAGCACCACAGAAGAGCGGTACATCTTTGATTAGACCAGTGAGCATTGATACTCCACCATTGGCATCCTTCATATTGATGCATCTTGAGATGTCGATGGGCATCTGAATGACAGATCGTGCTATACTCGATTTGACCACATTAAGGGTGGAGCCTGAGTCGATGACAGCTGTCACCTGTCGACCATTACAGGTGAGATTAATTGTTATTAAGGGGCTGGATGTCAAAGCGAGATAAGAACTGATGGGAGGTGTCCCATCGACAGTTCTGACAGATTGAGTGATGGGTTGACGCTTGTATCTGATGAGTTCCTGAAGATGATGAGATACATCCCTTGATGCTCCTATCACTTCTCCCAATGAAAGAGTCATAGGGGTAGCCAGAATGCGATCCACAATAGCCTTTGGGTCTGCTGATTGAGATAATGGAGAAGTCATGGCAGCAGGGGCCTTGGGTTTCCTCCCCTTGTCTGCAGGGGACTCAGAGGCCTGTTGCGAAGGTTTATTGATGGATTCATCTTCCATGATGGCATCATCATCATTCCCATCAAAGCCACGACGATGGACATCGACAGGAACAAAGACAGGGGCTTTGGGCGCAGTGACATTGACAGGTGGCTGTGCGACAGGTGTCGGATAAGATTGATTTGATGGCTGATGGATAGGGGCTGATGGGCGATCAAATTGTGGGGCTGATAGGCGATCAGAGTGTGGGGCTGATGGTGGCTGAGGCTGATTGGCAGGTGTCGATGAGGTAGATTGCTTCGGAAATTCCCTCTCTTTGCCCTTCCCATGGTTCCGAGGTGGGAGGAGCACTCCATCGAAGACTTCCCTTCGCTTATCCTTCGAGATTTTCGCATTTCTCTCTGCAGCAGCAACAACAGCGTCATCCTCTAACTCATAGATCTCTGCTCCAAGAAATTCATCGGCTTCTTCATGGATAACAAAGTGAACACTACTGGAGGATTGGGTCAGCTTCACAGATCTCTCATAAGCCTGCAAGATCGTTTCATCACCATTCCTGTAGATGCGCTGCCCATTGGGATATATGACGCGATGGTTGTCATCTCTAGCCAAAGAACCCTTCTTGATAAGATCATTGATCGCATCGCAGGTGTCTAGGCCATGTCCAGTGACTCCACAGCCAAAGCAGACGATGGGCTTCCTCTGGGGGCGTGCCTGGGATGAATTCGGACTGACAGGGGGCGCAGTGGAGCTAGGAACAGGGGCGGAGTGGAGTGCTGGGGGACGAATCACCTTTGCAGCATCGGGATCCATCTTGATAGCTCGATAATAGAGCAATGAGTAATCTGGATCGTTTAAGGACATACGAGATAAGGATTTTATCAGGGTTTCGACCTCATCCTGCTTCTGAGCCATGCTTCCCTCCCTCTCCAGTGTCTCCAAGTTTCTCCTGGCATCCTGGGGTGGTAGAAGCGGTCGGACACTCCCTCCCCTCGCATCATGCTGCTGTGGAGGGATATTCTCCTTCTCTGAAAGACTGGATATGGATCGAGGACCGAGGAGGTCAAGGTCATCTGCATCGAACTGATCTCGACGCAGCACCTCTTCTGCAGCTCTACAGACTTCATCATAGGGGAAAGGTATGCTGACATTGAGGTTGGGGTCCTTCTGCTTCAGTCTACCCTCTACAGAGCTTCGAAACAAAGGAGAAAGTCCAGCCCAGAAGTAGCGATCATGTTCATGTTCAGTGAGCTTTCCCTTGTGCTTCATCCAGCCTCCAACTCGAGTGAATTCTCGGTTATAGGCTCGGAAATCATGCAGGGACATGATGGGCTGATTCCTGAATCGCAGCACAAGAGATTTCAGGTCCCTTTCGAAGAACCTTTCGTCGAAGATGTCGGCATCGAAGTAGCGAAGCAAACTGGCCTTCAATCTGGCCCAGTTGGGGGTATGGAAGTGAGGCATTCCTTCAATGATCTCTCTGACACGAGTATTGCAGTAAGGGAGGATTGAGGCGACCATATCATGGTCCGAAGTGACATTATGGAAGGCACAGAGTCGCTCATAGTGGTCGAGGAAGGTTCGAACTCGAGAGCAGTCGCCCTGGAAGAGTTCTGGGGAAGATTTGGTTCCAAGAAGTGGCATAGTGAGTACAGAACGAGCAGAATTAACAGTTGCAGCTGCCTGAGCTTGCAGTGGCATAAGTGGGTTCG